>CM068376.1:307921036-308398219 GCA_034769895.1 Magicicada septendecula
AATAAAAGCAAAGTAAGAAGAAGGATAAATGAAATATAGGATGAATGTAAATGTAAAGAAAACAAATAATGGGGACTTATAAGTCATGGCAAGGGAAGAGAAAATACAATTTGAAATGTCGGAGTGATGTAGAGTGTCGTGCCAATGCCAGTAGACTAAACACGAACTGTCATGGGTTCAGAAGCCTTTACTACGAAGAGACTGTTTTGCATCAGTATAGCTCTGGAAATGGGAAGCTGAATGTGTGGGTGAAACGATTATATGTGGACTTCTTACTGCTGAAATACAGCCAGTTCACACCAGTTAAATTCTTTGCGTTTCGCTGAACTGGCAGTTTTGATACAGAAATCACGTTCAAATTCCTGCTGATGTTCAGACTATGTTTACACAGTTAACAGACCGTCTTCTATCATATATTTACTAGTGCTCCATGTTGTCAGCATGATCGATACTCAACATGCTACTGACCATGCATATCGTAGCTTACCGTATTTTAGTGTGTTCTTACACTGCTTAGGTTATGTTCCAAGTTTTGCTCTGTATTTTTTAGACGTTGGCAACAACTTAGTACTGTTTGTTTCTCCCCCATGTTTTGTGCTAGTTAGTTTCTCATTTTGTTTGTGTTTTGTGTGTGCAGCCTTTTTAAAGTACAAAAAGACAACGTGATGTATTAGGCCTTTATTACACTAGGCAACCAATTCCAAGGCTACGTAAAACTAGTTGCAGTGTAGTAAAAACAGGCTGCACCTGCTCTGTAAACAGTTGTGGTTTAAGCATGTTGTTGTCTATACTACTATTATAAAGAGGTAAAATTTGTTTGTATCTAGGCTAACCTCAGAAACTACTGATTCGATAAAAAAATTCGTGTTTCTTGAAGCCTGAGGATGGTTTTAGACATAAATTTTAACCAATAACTAATAATTTTCAAGAAGAGAGATTTAAAACGGTCCCAAGAAGTTTTTGTTAATTTGTATGTAGTGAAATTTTCAGCATGCGATAAACATTCTATACGAGTTAGCTATATGGTCAGTGAGTGAAATTTATAAAAAATTATAAATTTTATTTTGGTTTTTGTTTCAATAAAATCCTTTTTTTTTGTTTCTGAGATATTGGCAATTTTGTAAAAAATTGTATATGTTGTGTCAGACCCATGTCATGAAATTTCTTCATTGTCCACAGAATTCGCATGCAGGCAAATTGCATGCAATTGATTGCATAGTGTAATAGGCTACATTTGAATCGATGCCCCACACCGAGTGCATGAAACTAAAAGTTGCACAAGCAGTTGCAAGACTTGCAACTGTCTTGCAATCGATTGCAGACCGTGCAACCAATACGCTACATTTAAACCAATGCCCACAACTTTTTTTGCAATCAGTTGTTGTGTAGTGTAATAAAGGCCTTAGGACATTTCGGAAATGGAAATAAAAAGTCTTGTGTTGACAGTGGCAGTTTGTCAATAGTTAATGATGATGTTAATAACAAACTCGAAGTACCGCTACTAGAAAATAATTCTGCAGCAGTAAGTTCAGTAAGATCAACTGTTTTCAGTTGTTATTTATACCGATGGTTCTACATAATCTAACTTATTAAGTATTTGGGCTCAGTCACAATATGAGTTTTACAAATTACAGGATCCAATGGCTCACTGTAACACACATGATTATGTTGGCTGTATACATGTAGAAAGATTTGTTAGCTGAGTGCTGAGCAACAAAAATGCACGCATCTCTCCCAGGAGTGGCAAAATTGTCTTGTGAACTACAATGGATCAATGAAAACTATTCAGCAAGCTTCCATATAGAAAAAATGAGCACAGTTTTTCTGATGGCCAGGCTTGTGCTATTTTTGAGGCTGCAAAGGAAAACTAAATGCAGAATCTGGTATATAGGGGAAATGAAAAGTATTTGTCAAACATATTTAATACCTTAGTGTAGTACTCAGGTATTAAACTTACACAAGTATTTTAAACTGAAGGACTGAATAATAATTATACAGTGTTCTTGTTCTTCGTATTTAAAAATAGTTATTAAGAATTTTTTTTAATATTATGGCTTCACATTTTATTAAATTACATTATTATATCACACAAGTTACAAATGGTGCAACACAATCCAGTACAAAATGTAATGGGGCAAAAAGGGGGTCTTTATTTTTTATTAAATTCATAAATTTTTTGCTATCAGTGCGGCTAGTCCCAGGTAAAATAATATTGGTTTCAAACAATGAACGCTGGCATAGCTTTTTGAGCGGGGTGTTGTCAGAGAACGCAATACTGTTTTGGTAAATCCAGTGTTTGTCACGTACCAGTACGCGCCACATTAGCACGCGCGCACATGCGACGCGTACCCAGTTCAACTGACGCTACGGAAAATGGCGAGACAGAACAATTGCCTCACCATGTGCTTTGAAGCTGAAGGAAGCCGATTAGAGGCTCCACCTACCTGAGCCTCCTGTATCGTCGCCGTGTAATATCGTCAACAACTTGGGCACATTGAAAATCCACGCTACCTGTACATTGATGAACAATTTGTCGCATGAAGGCAGCGGTTTCCGGTTGAGCAACCAGATGTAGTGGGAGTTGGATGGTGCTCTCCGCGAGAGAGTCGACGATTAACAACTACACGCAACAGACGCGAATAGTGGCGTGTGTCACCGGCCGGGCTAAACTTTATCAAAAATGTGAAAATAATAAACGGCAGTTCGACTAACCACGCTTACCCGGCCGGGTGAACAAAAGAACTCGTGTGCACCAAATATTTCTTTTAACTGTAGACGGTGACAAACAGACATAAATAAGTGAACCGATATCTCAGAATGAAGTACGAGTGAAGAAAGAAAAATTTTAAAATGTGGTGAATTGACAAACATTTGGACATATACTTAGGCACGAGGCGGGGAGGAACGCCGATGGTTAAGTAACCCACAACAAATTTCACTGTATTAATAATTTCATTTTAAAGGGCTCTAAATCAATTAAATGGGGTTTTAAAAGTATGAATGTGAGAATGGGCAAGCTGGGTCACCTTACTTAATATAAGGATTACAATAAGTATACAATGTTGAAATTAATGTTTTTGTGTCATTCAGTAATATTTTCAGTAATAGAAACAGTAATATTTTAATCTTGAAAGAAAAGATGAGTAATCAACAAATTTGAAAGAGTATGAAAAATGAAATAAAATTTGAGTTGTTTCGCATAAATGCGAGTCGAGTATGTTACTGATATAACCCCAAACCCTGCTTGTATTTCGCAGTTCGTGTGACGGACCTTTGGACTTTGTCAGGTAAGTTATCCTGGACAAATAATAATTTAAATGTTATAAGTCTCTCAGTAATTTGTATTTGTACAAATGGCGCCCGAACAGGGACAAGTTTTATAAAGTAAAATTTATACAAAAACCGCACCTACGGTAAATACAAGCATGGTTTGGAGGTTGGGTAAGAATACGTAAATTACGTACAGGTTACGTGATGTGTATAGTATAATTAAGTAATACATACAAGGTGAAAAAATATTACATATATGCAAGATTGAAATTGTTTTAAGATTAACAAATTTTATAAAGAATATAAAAAATGGATACTAATAAAAGTAATAATGAAAACGTCAGCTTAACTGACATTGAAACAGAGAGCTCAGTAAGTGTTGAAGTAAGCGAGACCGAGTCAATGAATATGAACGAAATAAATGCTGAATCAACACCTACAGTCAGTAGAGTACAAAAGTTGTCATTAGATGACATATTTAATTTTATGAAAGCTCAAGATGTTAAAAATGAGAGTAGACTTGCTGAAATAAATAGTAATTTCAATGCCAAATTTGACGAACAGAAAAGTAATTTTAATGATAAATTTGATAAATTAAGAAGTGACTTTGATAATCGTTTTGATACAAATTAAAATAATTTTTATGAAATTAGAAATGAAATAAAAGAAGTTAATAAAAATGTTGAGAAAACCAATGAAATATTTGAAACTAACTTTAACAAATTAGAACAGAGTATTGAGAAAATGGGAGAGTGGCGAACAGATACAGGTAAGAGCAAAATAAATGAAAATAACGGAGATAAATGTATTAATAGTAGTGGTGATAGTTTAGATGCAAAACAGGTAGCGGTAGACAAGGTGAGTACCGATAAATATAATAATGAGTTAACGAGTGATAACGAGATAATTAAAAATGTGTTAGAAAATAAAGTGAATAATAATAGTGGAGAGGAAGTTTTAGTGGAAAAAGAGAGTAGTAATAAGATAGTGGTTGAAGAGAGGTTGGGTTTACAAAGGGCAAATTTTTCCCGTGATTTAAATGGAGTCAAGACTCCAATGGTGAGTTATGAGGACAGAGTTTCCTCCCATGGTTATAGAGACAAGGTGTCTCTAAGTAGGTCCCCTTTTGTGTATCATGAGTTCCCTGAAAGAATCAGGATGGGTTATGATAACGTTATGTTGCCTTTTGTGTGGAGTGATAGAGACAAAGTGAGATGGTGTCATGATGAGAGGTATTGTGGGAGAGTGGTAGAATTATTCAGACTGAGAGAGAGCGAGAGATAATATTATTTGATGTTGTTAGAAGTTACGAAGAGCTACTGGAGAAAATAAAGAGAGAGAGAATTAGTAATATTGTTGACTTACCTTGTTATGAAGATAGTGCAGAAATAAATAATGATAACGTTGATAATTATATTGAATACTTACCTGTGCATAGACGTGGAGTATTAATAATAGATGATTCTGAAATTGAGAGGTTAAAATACTTAGGGGTGATAGATAATAATACAGACGGTGACAAGACCAAAATCAATGATTTAGACAGGGTATATGATTTGGTAATAATGTGGGATAATCCAGTAGATTATTATGTGGGTTTTACTGAACAATTTGAAATATTAGAGAATTATTATATAAATAATAATAATGAATTGAGTGTGAGTAAAGATGACAATTGTTATATAAAAATAAGACTATTATACGATGATGGGGGTTAAATAAAAAATAAGTGAATGGACATTTTAAATATTTTAGTTTATGGTAATGACCTGGCTAGATTATGAAATGAGGTGTGTTAAACAGAAAAATAATGACAAGAATTTGTAAATAAATTTATAGTGAAATTATGAAGGTGATAATAAATGAATTGTAATTGTTTTGGAGTGAAGTAATTAAAATAACTTGTGATTTCAATAACTGATTGAATTAAAGAATTTGAGATTAATTGATTAATTTAAAATGTTGTATAAAGAGATTTTGATAATGATTTTATATGATTTAAACTTGATAATAAACAGTGAATGAATAAATGTAAAATGTATTTAGTTGTGGAATCATATGTTTGCTATAATGTTTCAGAAGATAAATGGAGTTGTGTACATGATTTGGTGGTAACAAATGTTTATATTTTGTGTCTATGACAGTATATGAGTGATGTAATGCAATTATGAATTTTATAATGCAATTTATATAAAGCAAAATGTTTAATGTTTGAATGGTAAAGTATAGACGAAGTTCACAGATGTTAAATTAAATAATAAGATAACCAAACATATAAGAGTTTACCATCCGAGAATTGTAGTAATGGTATCAGTGTGGGCCTTATATGTCTTTTGGTAGTTTCCCCAATTTTCGGGCGGTCACGGCTTCACCGAACCCTGACCGTGGATTTATAATGTAAATATATTCCAAATTGGTGAACTTAGAAATTAACCGGGGGGGTAACTCAGGGGAAACTACATAACTATGGAACAGCGGCTATCATCGAAGGTGGTGATAGTGCCGTTTTAAGGGTGTGTGAATCATTTTAGTAGGATTACTGGTGTCCTCGGACATCAGTAATGCCGAATTTTTTTATAACGCTGAACCAAGAATGGTATAGGCAGCGTCTATACCCTATAAAAATTTCAGTTCTTGTGGATGCAAATGGGCGCTACAGTCCACCGGCAGGAAACAATAGTGTGTGTGGAAAGGGAGCTGGCCGTTACAAGCCAGGGGCACAGATAACGCATCTGTGCATAAGGCAAACGCTCGATCCGGTTTATCCGGCGGGTGGTTACCTAATTGTAACTGGGTATAAGGGGGGAATTTAAGAAAATTGATGTAGTAGGAGGGTAACTGAAAAAATCAGTGAGAGGGTGACGACATCTGTAAACAGAGGGCGATCAATTTCACTTCCTCTATAGAGAGAGTTGGTGGTTGACGACCCAATTTCCTGTTCAGTAACAGTTGCTATACCTATGACTCGATGATTAGTGATGTATTTCCCTTATGAGAGCAAACGATCTTAAGTACTAGGTTTTAATTGTTAGGATTCTAAATCCACCAGAATATTTTATAATGATAACTGTATAATCTTGTGTATGTGTGAGTTATATGAAGTGTGTTGAGAGAAAGGTCATTCACATGACAGTGAGACATCAGCTGACAGCTGGGGTTATATATGTAGTATGTCACTTATAAGTGATTTTTATCAATATAATTCAATGTTTGAATAATAAATTTTCAAGGTGTTTAAAATGTTTTAAGTTAAATGATGAAATAATGAGATAGTTATGAATTTTCATTGGGTAATAAAGGTTAGAAATTGGGTGATAAAGATTTATATAAGGCATTTGAATCAGTCAGAGTTAAGGTTAAATGGGTGTTAAACACAATAAGAGTCTTGAGAATAAAAGTAGTACAGAAAATGAGTATTAATAGTGACACAGTAGCGATAGGGAGTATATGTAGAGTAATGAGAGGGATGTAATTGGAGAGTCATTAGCTGATGGTGGAATTTTGTAACAGGGTGGTGTGATAAGGAGTCCTCAACGAAAAGCGTTGTGGCGGGAGATGAACCCTATGTGCGTTGACGGGGTTACCTGGGGGGGACCAGGAACTAATAAGGGATGAGCATAGGGAGAGAACACACATCCTAAGTACAAAGGAGGTATAGGGTATTTTGTTATAAGGGTAGAATGATTCAAAGTGAGTTAGAGTAGTAAGTTAGTGGAGATAAATATTTTGAGGGAGTGGTGTCATACTGGGTAAATCTGTTAGTAAGTGTTAGAGTCAGAAGGGGGTTGAGGTTATATTTAATCAACCATTTGTAAATCGAATTATTATGAATATCTAAGAGTCACCCAAAATAATTGATAATGAAAAGGTTAAAGAGAAAATCATAGGTAAAATGTAATAATAAATGAAACCAGTGAAAGATTTAATAGAATTTGAAAATAAAATAAAGCGGTAAGGTGTGTAAATTTTGATCAAAATTAAATGTGAATTGTTTAGTGTAAGGTAATAACAACAAGGTTAATTATGAGTGTTCTATGTTTTATTATGTCGTACTATGTTTGAGTGAAAAATTATAAACATGTGAGGTACTTTACCTTGTATAACTTTTGAGATGTATTTATTGATTAGGGCAAGGTCATCACCTGACGCAGAGAGATCAGCTGATGACTGATGTTTGATATATAGTGTTTTTTACAATTGATTCGTAGATTTTATTTGTGTATTCATACTGAAATGATTAAAGAATAAATTTTGTTAACAGAATGATTCTTTTTGGGAATCGAAATTTTGTTTGAAAAAGAAACAAAAAATTTATTTTTTGCTTGAAGTATAGATTGTGTTTTTGTGTCTAGGATATATTGTTGATTATATGATAATGTGTTAACTGATTTATATTATTCATATTATGTGTGTTGGAAACAAATGTAATGATAAGTGAATTCATGATTTAATAAGGTGTTCAGTTTATTTTTTTTATGATTGTTAGTAGTTAGTTAGTGAAGAAGAATTGTAGATTCATGTAAAAGATTTTTGGGATTTTGATGAAATTAATGATAATATAACATTTTGATATTGGATTTAGATTAATTTTGAACGGAATTTAAATAATTTAGTCTGATTTGTTGGATTCATTTTGAGTATGTGTACGCACCCAGTACTTGCTAAAGGCAACCCAGTGTGCATGTAAGGGGGAACATATCGGTTGAGGATCTGGTATGCTATAAGGCGTGTTTTGATTTTGGGGCGGAATGATAGAAGGTTAGGGGTACTATGGTGAGTATCTGTCCGATTTTATGGTGTTGGGATCTCGCCCAGAGAAGTCCAGTAATCTCGTTCAGGTGCAGCCATAGTCGCCGAGCTAGGGGGGTAGTTTACCCATGACGTGTTTAGAAATTAACGGGCGCCATATCCTCACCGATCCTCTTAAGGTTTAGCAATGAGTTTTTATGCTCTCGGGCATAAAACCTCTCATTGGGGGGGGGGGGTATTGTAATGGGGCAAAAAAAGGGTCTTTATTTTTTATTAAATTCATAAATTTTTTGCTATCAGTGCGGCTAGTCCCAGGTAAAATAATAGTGGTTTCAAACAATGAACACTGGCATAGCTTTTTGAGCGGGGTGTTGTCAGAGAACGCAATACTGTTTTGGTAAATCCAGTGTTTGTCACGTACCAGTACGCGCCACATTAGCACGCGCGCAGATGCGACGCGTACCCAGTTCAACCGACGCTACGGAAAATGGTGAGACAGAACAATTGCCTCACCATGTGCTTTGAAGCTGAAGGAAGCCGATTAGAGGCTCCACCTACCTGAGCCTCCTGTATCGTCGCCGTGTAATATCGTCAACAACTTGGGCACATTGAAAATCCACGCTACCTGTATGTTGACGAACAATTTGTCGCATGAAGGCAGCGGTTGAGCAACCAGATGTAGTGGGAGTTGGTTGGTCCTCTCCGCGAGAGAGTCTACGATTAACTACACGCAACGGACGCGAATAGTGGTGTGTGTCGCCGGCCGGGCTAAACTTTATCAAAAATGTGAAAATAATAAATGGCAGTTCGACTAACCATGCTTACCCGACCGGGTGAACAAAAGAACTCGTGTGCACCAAATATTTCTTTTAACTGTAGACAGTGACAAACAGACACAAATAAGTGAACCGATATCTCAGAATGAAGTAAGAGGAGTGAAGAAAGAAAAATTTTTAAATGTGGTGAATTGACAAACATTCGGACATATACTCAGTGCGGCACAAGGTGGGGAGGAACGCCGATGGTTAAGTAACCCCCGACAAATTTCACTGTATTAATAATTTCATTTTAAAGGGCTCTAAATCAATTAAATGGGGTTTTAAAAGTATGAATGTGAGAATGGGTCGCCTTACTTAATATAAGGATTAGACTACGTATACAATGTTGAAATAAATGTTTTTGTGTCATTCAGTAATATTTTCAGTAATAGAAAGAAACAGTAATATTTTAATCTTGAAAGAAAGGATGAGTAATCAACAAATTTGAAAGAGTATGAAAAATGAAATAAAATTTGAGTTGTTTCACATAAATGCGAGTCGAGTATGTTACTGATATAACCCCAAACCCTGCTTGTATTTCGCAGTTCGTGTGACGGACCTTTGGACTTTGTCAGGTAAGTTATCCTGGACAAATAATAATTTAAATGTTATAAGTCTCTCAGTAATTTGTATTTGTACAAAAAGTTTATAATACAGTATCATAATACATAAATAGCTGTTATAAACAAAAAGTTACAAATCTCATGTGACTGCAATTATATACAAAAGAAGAATCAGATATAAAAATTGTTGTTTTTACAATTCATAATACACATGCTTTAAAATATGATTCTGTCTTCAATTTACGCCATTGAATGTCTTGAAAATAAGTTGGTATTTTATAAGCGCAACAGTCTTGTATTTCACACAAAATGTTAACAACACACAGATTTCTCAGACTGGCCAATCTCTTGTCTGCCATCTTCCACGGTACCATACGTAATAGGAAAGCTAGATGTTGGTGAATGTGGAGTAGTCTCAGAATCATAAACTCGTAAACTTGTCACAAGTGCATCCTTACTGAGGTTAATGAGACCCATACCTACATTCAGGAAGATCTGCTCAATACCTGAAATCAAATGCAATATATTATAAATGGAACAACAAACATATGTACAAAAAGACACAGATAAAATACATTAACAGATCAGATTGAATGTGTAGAATATCTTTAGCATCTTCTTTAATGTTTCCATGTTCTAACTTCCAGCAACACCTACATCAGTGGCATGAAATGCTTTTGTAACTGGAGTATCATGCTGGAGCTGAAATATATACAGCTGCACATGCCTGGCTGGAGCTGAACATACTTTAGAACATGACGTGTGTGTGTGTGTGTGTGCGCGCGCGCGCGCGGTTTGGCCACAATAATCTGTTCAGTGGCAATCACGTATACAAACTTTTTTAGTCCCTTCTAAAACTTTTTAAATCAATTTTTAAACTGAAAACCAAAGTAGGATGTGACATAGCTTTAACAATTTTCACCATTGCTTTCAGCATCACTGTCTTCCATTCTACTGGGTATAAAATTTCTTCACAGCTACTTTAAATTACCAATTTACGCAATATTGACATAAGAGCACCAGTAGTTGTAATACTGACATAAGAGCACCAGGTATAACCACAATGTCTCTGTTTGCCTTCCTGAAGAGCAATATTCAGTCAATTTGTTATATGTCTTTGGAAACTATCCAACACCAACATGCTTTAAGATATTCAGGATGCCTGTGCCAGCCATGTTTGTCCGAATCGTCCTACCAGTGACTGGCTCCATCCAACCTGACTCTTGGCCCTGATCCCCTTTATCTCTATTTTCAGAAGTTTCCTTTCGATCACTACATAAGATGACAGTTTTCTCCCGTCAGCTATAACACATAACATAATGATGCATCTCTGCCCTCATTGCCCCCTGTGATTTTACTGTTATGTTTTTTCACCTATCTTGTTGATGGTGTGTTGAGAAGCATCAGAAAGATAAGTGAATGGTTAGCATTTCCAGTCTGCGATAAACTGTTAGTTGTTCTGCTTTTGAAGTTCAAATACATATTTGTGGAAAGAGAGAACCCGTTCCTTTTACGCAGCAAAGCAGACACTGGGAAATTGACATTCTTCAAGTCTTGGGTAGCTTTGAAGCCCATAATTCTACTTTCATTCACCAGTGCAAGAGCTTTTATACATATATTTCCATAGACCAACTTGCCTATTTTCACTTATATACTCCATTGGTTTCTCCTCTATTTGGCGATACTTCACTTTCTGTCACAAAACATTCTTATATTACCACTGCTTTGTACTAAAAATCTTTCTTCTTTCACCAGTCTCTGGTACAACTTTCACTCACTGAATTTACATGATGCATCACAGTTCGCACTTTCTTCAGTCTCTATGACTGTTTGTAACATCTGCTGATTGTAAATCATTGCAACCACACACCCTTTGCATTCATATCTTCACTACAGTATATTGGTTAGTGCAAAATGAATTTCTTTAAAACTGCCATGCCGACTTCAGTCACTCTGCAACTGAAGTATGTGACATGTGGTACGGGAGTGAAAATACTTCCCATTGTTTTGCGACTGGCATCAGTAATATAAAGAAGTAAGTTGTTATTAAATGTGAAATAATAACACAGATCGTTCCAGCCACTGTTAGATATCTACCGAGTCCTACTACACAGCTGAATATGGGTGGCATCCTGATTTCCACATAGTGGTCCTGTCACATGCACTATATTTAAAATGTAATATGACTCTCGTAATTCACAAGATAAAAAAAAGTTTCAAATTGTTCAATGGTTGTGCATCTCTAGCAGGTTTAAAGTCAATATATACAGTTGCCTCATCAATAATTTCCCCACTGCCTAATACAGTATCAACAATTTTCCCTATAGCATCCTAGTAAGTAAACATATACATTAGTACAACAGTCATCATTAGTATTGGTACAGTAATTACTTAGTTTATGCGATTACTGTTGCTTAGTTAAACACGTATGGTCATTTATTGTCTGATGCACGTAAGGTGGAAGAGTCAAATTTGATGGAACAGGGAGTAAAAATGATGTAAAAATTTTTATTTAGATAAGCCACACATCTCAATTTTGGACTATTAAAAAAAATTGCTGGGCATTCGAAAAATACAATAATAGCATGGATGTGTAATTCACAAACCTCTTATACGGCACTGTTACATACTGCATATAAATACTGTCAAAGTTCTCTCAGTTTCATTATTACTATGAACTGTTGTAAATAAGAAAATGTAAAGTTTAGATAATGTAAAAATAAGAGAGTATTCCTTAAAAGTCATCTATCTTGGCACTTCCTTGTTCTGCTCACCCCACAGTTTCAGGACCACTGATCCAATTGTTCTATAAGATACAAACATTCCTATTTATAAAACAGTACATAAAAATAATTAGTCTAGCAAGACCAACCTTTCTGGCCCAGTGGCTTCTCTCTTTAACTATTTATCCATCACCCTTGTTCTCTGAGCAAAACCAGGACGCAAACTGATTAGCAGAGTCCTTTTGCACCTTCAGAATTGCTGGAGACACTGAACAGTATTGATGCAAAGCTTTACTGCCATTTCATTTTGTTATGGCATTATATTTCAAATTTCAAAATCCAAGTAACAAAGAATTTTGTAGTATATTTTCAATTGTGCAGTTTCTACTGTGCATACTTGGACAAAGAGATGCTGTAGTATTGTTATTTTTATATGATGACTGTTTTTAAATGTTTTTTACTTACGTTTACAATACTGTGATAATATTTTAACATAAATGTGTTTGTTACTGAATTAAATGGTAATACCCCATTTAATACTCCAATGAGATTTTTATTACATTAAAATTTGATTTTCAAAGAAACCACATTTTAATTTCCCATTTTCAAATCATGGCCATCAAAGTTTTAACACTTTGGAGTCTGTACCTTAATGTATGTTTTTATTACATGCGACTACCATTTTTTGCCTACTTAAAAAAAACCATACGATAATAATTTTGAGGCTCAGATAAACATATGGTATATGTAATAAAAGATTAAGTTTTCTTCTTTTTAGTGATGTATCTAAAATGCACATTGCTTAGTAAATGTTTACAAAAATATTAATTGAAAGCGTATCGTTTTTTACATTTTAATAAATTTTATACATAATAAAGAAGGAAGAACATAGAAATAAAACACACAAAACTTTATAACATAAAATACTAATACATATGCATAAGGATATAAGAAACAAAATCATATTTCAAGCATAATTCACAAGACTATGGTAATCAGTAAAACACTGAGGAAAACAGACCAACATCCAGACCAGACCATCTTTACACCATATGCAATATTTGGTTCTTTCCTTTTTCTTTTCCCATTCTCCTTCAAACAGACCATACGCCGAGCAACAGTTGTGTCAAGACTTGTTGACAATGGTCCTGGACGTGGTTCAGCCAGTCCCCCACCCATTTCTGTTCATTTCTGGGTTGTTTTCATTAAATTCTTTAGTCGTAGGTTTCTGTTGGTCCTTTCTTTGAATACAATGTACCCATTTATAAGGGCCATAGTAAACAAATGGATAATAAACAAATTTTATTTTACAATGAAATGGGCAGTAGCTGTATAACTGATCAGCACTATCCACTCCAACTTTATTTAAGTTGTAGTCATGTAGTCAGTAATCATATCCGGCTTGACTACATCAACTTGCCCACCTTTACCTCTCATCTGGACACAAGATGTAGTTACTGCATGTTTTGTTGACAAGCAGTAAACATCTCTTGTTGATTTTCACTTGCATGCAAGCAAGCGTGCCTTACACCGAAATAAAACTTCACCTTTTTTCTATTTTTGTTTTGTTTTGAAGACAAATGGTAGCCCCCTTCTATTTTTCATAACAGTTCCAACACCAAAGAGTTTTCTTTCCCTATAGAAAATTAAAAAGAGAAGGACTTGTATAAAAACAGCCCATCTATATACAGTGACCTTTGCCAAAATAATTACTGCATAATCGTTCAAATATACCCTGCACTGTTTTGTTCTTGTTGCCCATAGTTCCCGTATAAATTTCACAATTTAAAACATAACTAGTAGCTGCATCACATAATGTAAACAGTTTTATTCCATATATGTTTGGTTTGTTTTTCATGTAAATATGAAAACTTCCACGACCTCTGAAAGTGCACATATATTAATCAACAGTAAGGTTTGCATAAGGCTGGAAACTTTCATAGCATTTTTTAAGAAAAAAGTCAAAAAAAGGGTGAATTTTATAATTCGGATCATAACCATCTTGATGACGGTTAAGGTACTGTTTATTATTATTCAAATGTAAAGGATTGACTTGAACCTATCACAGGATAGCAGTCCCTTTGAAAAACGTGTTGACAGAAATACATCTGTGGTCCAGTAGTCATTTATGTGTGGTAACTTTAACATGGACATATGCAAAGTAATGGCAAAAAATTTATACATCTCACTCATGTTATTCTTTTTCATTTATTCCATAACAAATTACTTTTTAACTTATTATGCTGGATCAGAAAAGAGAATCGTGACGCTGCATAACAATTGGTTTCTGTTTTAATTTTTTTCATCACATCAGAGAAAAAAAAAACAGAGAAACGGATAAATTCAGTGCAATTGTCAATAAACGGGACAGAGGCAGAAAGCTCGACTCAGCAACTATGTGTCTAAAAGTCTGAGACCTCTTAAAAACTAGGCCTTCTGGTCGTCTCAAAGATTCAGTTTCTGACCAGTCACTGTCATTTTCGACTGATGTAGAAGGCCTGTTTTTTCCATGTACTAGTGCTTGAGAGTCTTGTATTTCATCTGAAACACAAGAAAAGCAACCACTAATACCATGAAACTAAAAAAAAAAAAACAATTAAAAACACGAAGTCAAAAACAGAATAAAACGGAATCGTTGTCATCTATTACAGAGCCTGAATCTTCAATAAAACTATCCACTACATCACGTATAACATCCACAATGAACGTATAAATGCTTTCTAATGAAAGTATAAAGTACACATGCTTTCTAACCAAAATGGAAAGTGAACAACACTACACAGCAGTTGGCGTGGAGGTCGATACAAGGTTGATTGCTACCAGCGCAGTGATGTTTAGAAAGATGGATATAATCGTTAAAACGAAATGAATCCATAAGCTGGTGCTACCAACACCACAGTGAACTAAATACATAACAAAGTGACGGCAATCGAATAACACAAATGTAGATGTGTTGACTTTGATAGGAATTTGGGGCTCGTATATCGTATGGGTGTCGTCACATGTGCTAAACCACTGCGCCCGTATAGCATATGAGTGCCAACTCCAAAGTGTTAAAAGATTTTAGAGTTTATATTTTTTATTTAAAAAAAAGCCTGGTAATTCGTGAAGAAAATATAAACCAATCTAGGTCACTTAAAAACAGATATGCGAACAACTGTAATACAAGTTAGTATTGTGAAAAAACACACTTGAATTCTAATTTATAACCGATTCTCTCTTATGAACAAAATTCTACCTACTTTGTAGATGCAACTAAAGCACTATGCCAATTCTTCTATAGAATTCTTTACTTTCATTAATATCTGTTGCTGCAGTGCCAGGATTAAAGGTTTCAATAAATTTCACTCATTCTATTATCAACGAACATACTGCATACAAACACTAAAAAACAGAGAACATAGTACCTTGGTCATGAAGAGCAGATGCTTCAAAATATGTGGCACCAATCGATTCTGCATACACTTGAGCTTCTTCCTTTGAAACTTTGCGTTGTGGTTCTAAATCTGTTTTGTTTCCTACAATACATAACACTATAGGCTCCTCTACATTTCGCTGAATTTCTACAATGAAATTGGAAAGTATGATTACCAAAACTGTCACCACCCAGCAATTAATAATACCATTTACAATCTTAAAAAAACTGTCTCATTAACACTAATTAATTTAATTTAATCTTCTGCGTTTGCTGTAATATGTCTCTGTTCATTGTTTTACTCATCACCAAGCATAATAATTTCAACTTGTTATCAGTTCTTTTGTTACTGTTGTTTCACTCAAATTTTGAATACAACATCAGTAAACCAAGTGAATAATATTGAGTTTAAAATGAGTTTATACATTTTTTTTATTCTGACTTTTAAATTGTAAACACTAGCTAGAGCTAACGTGAATGGTGTTCTACATCATAGGGTCTGGCAACAATGTGTACAAGATTGGTCAACAATGCAGTTTAAAATTTGCCAGTACTTTCTAGGTGCCTTTAACTACACAAATATTCTCCATGCATCGTCACAAAGATTGTAAAATCATTTTTGAAACCTCAATGGGGTATAAACAGAGATATTCTAAAGCGAGTGGCCAGTTGTAGTTCTGAATTTGTGATTTGGCGTGTGTTATTAGACTGTGGTATTTTGTGTAAAGCGTTAATTGAGAATTACTGTATGTGGCCATCAGTAATCGATGACTTGTACTAGGTATTTACTGTGAGAGTGTTTATTAGGTGATATTTACAGATTGTTACATTACTGTATGTTGGACAATTGTAAACTTGAAGAATTCTTATATAGGAAGTGTTTATTATTGTTTATTGAAAATTTAACTAAAGTTGTGAGTAATGAATCCTGTGGTGTTCATTATTGTATTTCCGCTGTTTAAAGACTACAATCCTGTGATCATCGTAACAGTATTAGATTATATAAATACCTTTAAAAACCAGTATGGATAATTTATACTTAAAAGTATCAAAATCTGCTACTGAAACTCGACAAGGTAGAGAGACTAGAAATCCACAGGAAACAATCCCATGATTTTCACCATATGAAGAGACTGATACTTAAGACTTTTTGTCTCATACAGTCACCATTTTTTTTACATTGTTTATTGTGACCTAACATTCAAAGACACCATTGTTTTATAAAAAATATTGTTTAATAGCTATGTTAAAAATTAAATTCATATTATTATTAATTAGCTTTATAATGCTTAATTAATAATATAATTAGCTTTAGCTTTATTAATGTTATATAATATTATTATTATTATAACATTATAATTAGCTTTAAGATTTTTGATTTAGTTCTTTACTCTGGTATTAACCTGACAGAAGTTTTTCTTTTTTAAATTAAGTGCACACAGATTCTTACCTTTTACCCATGATTTGATTGAAGTGAAGGTGAAGTACTGTGTAATATCAAAAACTAAAATAGCTGCATTTGCATTACGATAATACATAGGTGCCATTGAACGAAACCTTTCTTGTCCAGCAGTGTCCCAAACCTATATATGCAAAAGTATTTTAATTGTACTGCAATATTACAAAATACGTTTACAACTTTTTTGACTGTGTATGTTCAAGTATAAACGCAGAAAAACTTAGGTAATTCAAACATGGATAATTTCCATGGAAAATTCAAACTTTTACCAAAGTCCTTGAAAACCCTATGTGAAAGTATGCGAAAACATAGTCCATACTTTTAACTTCTTTTTATTAATTTGAAGTCAAAATTTTGTTAAAATTACTAAAATCTGTGCAGAATGGGCTAAACCATGTAACATTAAGAGACTGGAAACATATATGTAGGGAGATACAGCTACCAGCGCATAGCTGAGCGCTTGGGTCCACGAATGGGGTAATCGGAAGAGTGAGGCACGTGGGGTAAATCATTAATCTTCTTGTAAACATCGACTGTCAACCACCGAATGAGCTGATACCATGATACTGTGAATAGCCTTTTGTTCTGTAATGACTCAGTGTGTCTCGCTTGTCCTGATTGACTTCTGTGAATTATCTGTTTTGTAATAGTCTTCAGTCAGTAGTCTTGCTGTCTTGCACATCTCAGTTGAGTTTGTGCTAGTGCTACGTGTGTCTGTTAGTGAAACTATTAAAACTGTTCATAATGGCTCGTGTGAACAGTAGGCTAGGCAGGAATAATTAGGTGTGAACAAGCAGGGAAATTATTAGCAATCTGTTTAAATCTACGAAGAAATAGGCTGATAACAAAGAGGTGATGATTCCAGTTGTTAAGCTAGGAAGCGAACTGCTGCTGCTACTGGAGTTCTGAACATGTGGTGACCAAAATAAACAAGGAACTATAACAACTTGAAAATTGCAATGAGGGTGATAGGTCTACTTCATTTGTTACTCCGAACAAGAAGCAAATGGAAGCGAAACCTGTGACTGGACTAGATGAGTTTGATCAGGGTTTGCGTCGTGGTTAGTGCATGAATTTTATACAATAAAAAACAATTGGCAACAGCAGAACGTTTGAGAGAAGAACTTCAAAAAAGAATAGAGTTTACCGGAAGTGAAAAAATGTGTGTGTAATCCTGAAAGAACTGGGGTTTTAAATAGGAGTAATAGAAAATTACTTATTGAACAATCTGATATCTGAGAACAGAGGATTAGTTATCTCCAAGCTTTCAAGAAATATAGAGATGAAGGCTGTCTTATCATTTATATGGATGAAACATACATTCATTCTTCTCATGTAGGTCAGACGATTCCAGCGAAGGCATTCATTCTTTGATTTCTTAAGGAGATCGTATGACTATTATACATGCTGGAGGGGATAAAGGTTTCATTACTGGTGCACTAACTATGTGGAAAGCATCATCTTCTTCAGGAGACTATCACAAAAATGTGAATAAATAAAACTACATGAAGTGGATACATGAAAAGCTGCTTCCAAAACTAGAACATCAATCAGTGCTTGTAACTGATAATGCCCCTTATCATAGCACTGAAGTAGAAAAAGCACCCACATCAAATAGCAAGAAAGATGAGATGAAGTAGTGGTTGATTAGAAAGGGGATTCCTTGTTCAGACACCATGCTGAAACCGCAGGTTTACAAACTCATTAAATTGTATAAGGGGCAATTCAAAAAATATGTTTTGAATGATATTTTGGAAAGGAAGTGAAGTGTTACGCCTCCCACCCTACCATACCGACCTCAACCCTATTGAGAACTACTTTGGGCTGAGGTGAAAGGATTTGTCACGAGACGGAACATTTCATTCAATTTAAACAAGTGAGAAGATTGTGTGAGGAAAAGTTTAGTGTAATGGGACCTGAAGGGTGGAAATCTAAAATAAAATATGTTCCAGAAGTGGAAGAGTATTAAGCGTTACTGGAACCAAACAGAGACAATTTTGTGGATTCCTTCATCATCAACCTTGGTAACAACAGCTCTTCAGACAGCTCGGACATGGACAGCAACAGCTCTGATGACTGACATGGTAGGAATTGCTGTATTAATGTAATCTTTTACAATGGACACAAGATTTTTAAATTTCACAAGCTATTTTTGCTTCCTCAAGCTATTTTTGCTTCCTCATACTTAGCTTTGTCTATTTTTTTCTTGTTTGCTTGACAAAAAAAATAATAAAAATCCGTTGATGGTAGTTTTAAAAAAGTGTTTAATTTACTCATTATTGTTATTTTATTATTATTATCATAATTATATTTATTAGTTATTACTAGTTTTAAAACTGAGAAAAATTAGAAACCAAAGATTTTCGTAAGTCTAACATAACAAAGAATTGTGTGAGGTGTTCATAGATGGTGAATGTTCCATTGTCTTCCTGCGAAAAAAAAAAAAAAAAGATTCAACAGATAAATATATTTTGATTAATCAGTCAAGTTCAAGCTATTTTATTTAATTCAATGTCATTAAAAAATTAGGGTCTATTTGTCCAAAAAAATCCCACATTTAAAATTTTTTTAAAAGGGAATAAAAACATGTAATGAACACACTTGGGAAGCCCAATTTATTGTGAACATAAATACAATTATATAAAGCCAATTCAATTTGTATAGGGACCAGGAAAACAAATGTAATTCAGGTGAGATGAGACATCATGCTGGGGGGGGGGGGGGTCAGTATAGGCAAAGCGATGTTTTTGAGGTGATCAGAACAATGAGAGCAGTTGGAATTCAGGAGCACAGCTATGCACCGGTAGCTGTACATGTATAAAATTAGTGGAATATGCTTGGCTAATAATCTGCAATGACATGCACAGTATTGTTCTTGTTCCCTGCCATGTCACTCATCATTGCTTTCAGTTTAGTCTGCTGAATTTCTGAAAGCATTAATAATTCGAGTTTCTACTATGGAAACTATGTCTTGCAGTGAGATACTTCTGCATGGAAACTAGTTTGTTTTAGTACCTTATTGTGGAGTTTTATTGTGTTGTGTTCACACACACAGCCCCAGTACAAACCACTGACACTTGGCAAAAAAGTTGCTGTCATTTGGGAAGTGAAAAATGGACGAAACAAAATCCAAACTAACTAAGGAATTTGGAATATCGTCAAACATGCTGTCAATGTATCTACACAATAAAGACAAGACTTTGAAAAGTGGATGCAAAGTTGGTGATAAAGATACAAAAAGAGAGTGAGGACAAGAAAATCATGCAGCTGGACCCCTAGTCTTATCTTAGGGACACTTAATTTTATACCCACCATTGGCTGGTTTGATAGTTTCAAAGTAATAATGGGATTTCCTTCAAAACCATATGTGAGAAAAGTGTATCTGTTGCTGTTGTTGTAACCTATCGAGTGGCTGCTAAGTTACAACTGTTTGTTTGACGTGTTTCCGGAGGTGAAGTTGAATCATTAGAATGAACCATTCTTCTTGAAGACAATTTATTGTGATTAGCAAAATAACGAACTTTTACAAGTTACTTTATACAAACTCCTCTTGACAAACTATAAGTCAGTTAATTCAATTACTCTTTTAAACTCTAAGTACCTTCAGTTACTAGTACTTAGTTCACAAATTAATGTAACTACTTTTAGTTACTTCAAAAATTACAAAAACAAACTATTGACAACATCTGGTTTTCCGGTTCTCTAAGAACACCTTCCAACACAGATCAAAGTCAAAATAACAATGAGAAAAGATGAGCAAGTTCTCTTGGATCTCTTACAATCAGATCTGTCTTCTCCAGCGAATGCTAGAGTTTTTATAGTACATCATCATGGGTGTAACCCTTAATTTTTTGTTGGGACTGTTCCCTCCTCTTAATTCTAAAATCTTAACTATGATAGGCTAAAACTAGTTGAAGTAAGGGTAGTTTCATACAATTTTTATAAGACTTTCTATTATTCATCAAAGACTGTATCATGTGACCGTACGTCACGATTTGGGGGTGTTTCACTACTTTAGATTAAAAGTTCTCACGGAATAAAACACCTGCTTTAACCAAAGCTCCCACGGAATACATCTGGCTTCACACTTGTGACCCATTATTTGACTCCCCCAAAAGAATATCAAATTTGTGTGACATTTTATATTTCCTGTCTAGACCTTGTCACCATTAATTCTTATTTGATGTGTCTCGCCAGATTTCCTACGATTATCACTTCCTGGACAGTCACGCTTATTGAGAAAGGGTGAGTTACCATTCACAACCCTGGGAAAATTTCCTAAAACTAATTTTATGTTCAAAACATATGCTACAGTCTCGTATACACACCTGACACCTGTCTCTGTTTCCCACACAACTAAGAATTTCTTATTTTCTCACTTCTAAGTAACAATTATGCTACAAGTACAATTGACAATTACAACACCTTCCCCCTTATTTTAAGCTTTAAGCTACACAATGCTTAATGCTTAATACTAAACGTCTATTACAATTCAAATATCTTGCTTAATTTTATAAGTGATTACATAATTTTTATAAATTTTAAATTCCTACAATGATACACTACTATCACTACTGAACTGATCACACTAATAAAAACACAAACAATTCTATTTACACCTTACTGTACTTTCACCGTATGACTTTACTTGATACTACATCAATTTTTCCCTTATTATGTTCTTTTCGACCTTGGTCGTAGTTTCTTTTCAAACTCTTTTAGTTCTACAATTTCATCCTCTAGCTGAGTACAACCGTTTGTTGGACTCTCTCCTCTTATTGCAGTCAGGTCATGGACCGTCGCTCCATACTGGTACTGCTTTACTACAACTGGTTTGGTACTTAATGTCTGTACCTGTTTAAAAGATTCCTCAAACTTCTCTTCTAACCTTTTACTACAACATCTACCAAACAATGGTAACAACCATTTTGGACAAAATCTTTTATATACATAGTATAAAATTCCTGTTGTTATTAACCCACAGATTATATACACCATTAATGAATGATGTGATACCTTTGACTTGTAAATTTCATGCATATTTTCTTCCTCAATAGCTTTCCAAATTTCATTTAATCTGTAACTGGCTGCATCTAAATCGTCAGCATGCATTTCCACAGTTTTCAAATACTTTGGTATTTTTAACGTAGGTAGTTTTACATCATCTTTAACTACACTATCCAATTCGTCACAACAGTCAATTTCTATATCCACAGGTGGGATAATTGGTATTGTACCATTACTTTCATATTTAGTATTTGACAATAACATTATGCCTGAGCCATACGCTCTGCACGTTGGTGCTAAATTAAAAATTCCCACATTACTTAATTGTACTGAATGTATAATGGATGGCATACCAGCCAATTTACAACTAATTGTCAATGTCTCATCCTCTGGTAAAACATAAAGCCACGAGTTTGATTTCATCATTCTCTGCCATAAAGGATTATTAATTCTAGTTATTCTCTGATCGCAACTCTTTGCATCATAATCACCTTTAAACAATTTTACTTCCCAAGATTCATGTAAATGGACTTGATAAATAGGATTCATTTGTTGACAAACAAATACATCATTTTCTAATTTTTTACAATTATTCAATTCGTCTGATTTTAAATAAATAAAATATTTTTTAACATCGTCTATACCCAAATATTCAGTTTTGGGTTGAATGAATAGGTATTCATTATTTTTTAAATATTTTGGTAATGGTGATACCTTATACAATTCAAATAATAAATCGTTAATCAAAGGAATAACGAATACATACACTAACTTATTGTCCTTAACATACACACAAATAGAAAATAAGTCTAAGAATGAGTGAATATTGTCATCATTCACCGCAAGAGGAAATGACAGTCCTGCAGGTAATTTTCCTCTAATAGATTCTAATTCATATTTTAGAGTTTTTAAATTAATAACAGAGGAGTGAACTTCTCCTTGTCTAGCATCAGTAATAGCTTGTAACAATTCTTTAACATCAATTTCTAATTGAATAGCTTCAATGTGGATATATTCCACATATTCAGTCATTGCTGCCTGAAAAGTTATATTATTAAGTTTTTCATTTAATACTTTTCGAGTCAAATTTTGAAAATCAATAATTTTATCAAAGCTTTTTATGATTTTACCTTGATTAATATTCACATCATTAATTGTTTTATTAATAGTCTTAATGGTTGAAATCATGACAGCGGCTTGTTCTTTTTCTAATTTTGATAGCTCATACTGATTGTAGCTAACCTCTTTAATTTTGTCATCATAATACATGGCATCATCATGATCCACAGTCCCAAATAAAATTTTCGCTGCTTCACCTATAGTGTCAAACATACCTCTTTTAAATCTATGATTCTTTGGTTCGCTATGTCCTAATTGCATTTTTAACTGATTAACATTTTCTTTAATGTCATTCATAGTCTTTTGCATCGCAATACTTACTTTACTACAATAATCAGAGTATTCTCTAGTACAAAATCTCTTAAGCTTATTATATCTGTTTCTAACATTTTCTAATCATTGTAAATAATTATTAATATCTATATACGTAATTAATTTCCAATTTTCATTAGTCAATTGAACTGTTCCAATTTTTTCGAAATATACACCAGGATTATTTCTTACTTTTGTTACACTGAATGGATTGTCATCTGCGTCTGTTTTCCTTAATTGAAGTCCAAAAATTATCACTGTACACAAGGTACACAAGAATATCAAATTTGTGTGACATTTTATATTTCCTGTCTAGACCTTGTCACCATTAATTCTTATTTGATGTGTCTCGCCAGATTTCCTACGATTATCACTTCCTGGACAGTCACGCTTATTGAGAAAGGGTGAGTTACCATTCACAACCCTGGGAAAATTTCCTAAAACTAATTTTATGTTCAAAACATATGCTACAGTCTCGTATAAACACCTGACACCTGTCTCTGTTTCCCACACAACTAAGAATTTCTTATTTTCTCACTTCTAAGTAACAATTATGCCACAAGTACAGTAAGTACAATTGACAATTACAACACTGTTAAACCTGTATTTTTAACACTGACGATAAGGCTAGTCTTTATGTGCCCTCCAAGCAAAACAATTTGTGAGAAAAGTGTATCTGTTGCTGTTAAACCTGTATTTTTAACAATGACAATAAGGCTTATTCTTTATGTGCCCTCCAAGTAAAACTGCTTGTGAGAAAAGTGGATCTGTTGCTGTCAAACCTATGTTTTTAACAAAGACAATAAGGCTTATTCTTTATGTGCCCTCCAAGCAAAACTGCTTGTGAGAAAAGTGGATCTGTTGCTGTTAAACCTATGTTTTTAACAATGACAATAAGGCTTATTCTTTATACGCAAAACACTTGCTTTTTTAAAGCTGTAGTGTTGGCAAACACAGCGTGTGCTTATGCATACGGAAAATTCACCATATGAGAATTAGCATTACAAACTGCTGTGTATATCACTCTGGAACATTTTTCTGGATTTTGTTGACTAGAAAAGATAGTAGAAAGCATTATGAATTGTAAGTAAGTGTTAATTTAGCATCGGACATATTGAATGTAATGATTCATTTAAAGAAATCTATAAAATATGCTCTAAATCAAAGGCTGTATCTAGCAGGTAGTATATCCTCCCACTCACACCTGTTGTGCACCTGTGCATAATCTTTTTAAACAGCCAAATATAGGCTTAATTATATACAGTACTAACTATTGCAAATCAAGCAAAATGCTTCAATTTAGCATTAGAAGTCATTAGTATTATTATAATTTATTTTCTTAGCATTTAAGTAGATTTCCTGTTAAAGCAAAGCATATTACATGAATATTTTGTATTCTTTTTCTAATACATATCTATTTTTCCAATTTCCTACTACAAATCTGAGCAGTCCAGATAATTGGGCAACAATGTAATCTTTGTTTATATATTCTCTGCTGATCACTGTTTAGCCACTGTCTCATTTATCATAAAATATTTTTCAAAATTTATATTGTTATGACAGTCTCACTGATCATCGTATGGTACAGTGAAAAAACAAAATACAGATACCAATCAAGTCACTAATCACCAGCTTTAATTAATCACACATAACAGTTTGTAATCAACTAGCTAGTCTCTTACAACACTTCAAGTCAAATTTGTCCACACACAATATTAATGACAAATAATAGAGTTCCACACTAATTACAACACAATAACACTTCGCTACAATACTTCAACCACCACTCGATCCGCACTAAGGAAGTTCGCTCAACATAACTGATGGCAAAGCCAGCCTCTATCCCTTTTTATAGGTAGAGCACGTGTTCCTGAATTTTTCAGCCTTACTATGGCATGTCACATAATATGTATTAAAGGGCTCTCCAGAGCACTCTGGAATATACTTAAGTGTGGCCTTGACTGAGGCTATACCTGCTCGAATCGTGAAGGAATGGGCGGGGGATGTTTGAGAGGGTTCTAACTTTTAACTACCCCGTCCTTAAGTCTGTTCATCCCGAACTGGCAAACCATCTCTAACATAATACTTGGCCAGGCAATCTAGGTGGACAACCTTGAATTTCCACTTTCCTTCCTGTTAGATCCGATAAAGATCCTTCCCAGTTAGTCTGAAGTTTAGGTGAGCGACCACGATGGCGCTTTGGGTTGCACAACCAAACCTGATCTCCCTCTTGGAAACCCACAATACTGCTGCGAATGTCATAACGAGTTTTCATTTGATCACTTGCTATCTTCAGCCATCCTCTTATCAAGTGATTGATTTCTTGCAGTTGGTTTTCTAAATGCAAGGAATAGTTCTGTGGTCTTGGGACTGAGCCTCAGGTGATCTGAACATCAACTCCCGAGGAAGACGATTCTCCCACCCAAACATCAATTTTGCTGGAGTTATGCTGGTTGTGTCGTGTACTGATGACCAATATGCCATGAGGAATAGTGGTATATATTGGGTCCCAATCTGTTTGGTTCTCGTCAACATCTTTTGAAAGATCTGCACAAATGTCCTATTGATCATCTCAACCATTCCGTCGGACTGAGGATGGAGAGGCGTTGTTCTGGTCTTTCGATATAGGATATTTATACGTGTATAAATATTCCTGCTAAACCTGGACATTAGTTAGCCTGATCAAGTGTGCAGTTTTCGTCACCAACATTACAAACTCCACCTTGAAATAGATCTCTATATTTGATTTGTTTAGTTAAAGCAGAGAGATAAGTTCAACATTCTCAGGTTAAGCACATACATAAATAGTGTGACTTCCACAATCCCTAGCATGAATGCATTCTACGGTCTTTAAGGTAGCACAAAAGGAATAATTCTGGCGATAAATTACCAAAGTTTAAGTACAAATTGTGATGTGTACAAAGCAATAACATTTTTAAGAAAATTTTTCTTCCTGAATCATCGAAGCTGGTTACATATTACTTTTTGCCAGGGGAGCTATAAGAATTCGAAACACTGTTCAATAATTTTTGATATGTTTTTATAATTTTATATATTATGAATATTATTTTCTTTCATGAGATCTACGTAAACAATTTTTTAGTATAACTAACTGTTTGACAAGTTAATTTTAAGGGATTTTTTCAAAATTATATTTATGCAAACCTAAATTTGTGGTATGCTGTACGAACATCCTATGACTCCACTTTTTATATTGTGTATTTACCATTAATTTGAGAGGGCATGGAGCTAAAATATTTTGTTAATATTAGCTGTGACTAAGGAAAATTTTCTGTAACAATGATGGCAGCATTAAAATATGCCTGTGGAGTGGCAATGACTACTTATTTTGATTAAATTATAGATATGCCTCAGATCCTTATTTTCAATAGATAGGTGAAATTCTTTAAAATTTATTATGAACTGTAAAAAACGTTTACAGAAATCCGCAACAAGTAAAGTACGTAATTTAAGGGAATTTCATAATATTTAAAAACTCAGACTGTGATAGAAGGGCGGGCCAAAAACATCCTTAAAAGACGTTATTCTACAAACAAAGAACTACCTTCCCACCAATTCTGGTGCATTTTTGCGGTTGTAGAATTTGGGTAGCTGCACTTAATTTTACTGAAATGTGTAGGAAATAACAAACAAACAAAAAATGAGCCCCCACACAGGTTATTTGGCTAAAGTGGTGCGGAGATATTGATTTTTGAAAATAGCCTAAAATCAACCATTTATGGGCCTTTAAAGAGCTTTATCTCAGGATTGAGGGCACCTGGATGACTAAAATTTTGGCTGTGCCATGTTTTTGAAGGCACTTCAACATATCTCATTATGGATGAAATTGGTAAGCCATGTGCAGAAACTTTCTATGAAAGGTATTGCATCGCTCAGAGTTGACATTCATAGTAAAAATCACGTGAGTTTACTGTTGGTAATCTACTATATAGTGTTTTTAAATTATACTGAAATAAATTTGTTTTTGAGTTATTGTATTTTTCAATGCAGTGTGATTCCCACTAAATACTAAACAATGATATCTAATAAACAACACACACAATATTTGAGTTAACCAAATATCTAGATTTCTGATTATCCTGATTTAACCTTGCAGAGGTCAATCCAGATAAATGGTAGCCTCCAGTAAATAAATTTTCCCAGTGTGTCCTTAGCTAATTAAAGAAGATACAATTAAGAATATTATTAAAATAGGTAAACTACGTTTCTAATTACCTGTAGCTTGACCTTTGTGTCTTCTATGTTTAATTTACATGTGAAAAACGATGCACCAATAGTTGGACTAATGTGATGACTGAACATTTTTCCGATATATCGAACCACCATACTTGTCTTTCCAACGCCTACAACAATATACAAAGAACAAATATGATGATCATTAACAATGTAATGATAGTCATGTTAAGCCATCTATAGCAATGTAAACTAAGTAAGGAATAATTTAATTATGACAGCAAACGTCCTATTATCTTTAAAAAAATTAAGCTGTCAATTTAAGTTTACAAAAGTCAGTATACATATTTATAATTTTGATGGAGTCCTCTCTATCTGGGTCTGATTGTTGAAGATCTGGATAACCAGAAACAGTGCTAAATCTGCCACAACAACTTTTTTAAATGTAGTTAGCAATTAAAATACTAGACAAATTAATATAGTACATGTTTAACCTTCATTTTTATTGCTTCTTTATGTTTAAATGTAAATTTAAAAGCTGTTAAAGTATACGCTGAATCAAAAAGCATGTTGTACGGTACTGCTGTATTCTGTATATATGTACATACCACAGATATAGTACATATATTAGACACTAGATGCTGCATAAGCAGCACTGTCACGCGTCAAATTGAAGGCTGCTTATTCCGCTATTGTAAGGGAAACAAACTTTAAGTGTGTATTTCATATTGATATTATCACAGTAAACACTCAAATATTAAAATGCTGTAATCATGTGCTGTATTTAATTGTATGAACAGATATGGTTGCAAGGATAGAAAGGAAGAAAAATTATGTTTCGTAAGTATGGTCCTACTGAATTATTCGACAAAAGTTGAAATGTTTTGCTGATGGTACATTTTTTTTAGATAATAAACGGAATTAAGTCCATTTTGCAGCTAAATATAATATATCGTTACAAAAAGCGGGATGGACTCAATAAATTTACAAAACCCATCTATGTAACACTTTCTTAGTATAAAAGTGGAAACTCCCGTATGTGTAATACAGGGTGAGTCAGCGTTACCTGACGTTTTTGGCTTGAGTAGTAGCGAGGCTGTACTCGTAGTAGAGGGGCGCGGTTGGTCTCACAGTTTTCCCCTAGAGCAGCAGTTTAGTTACAATGGAGACGTAGACCGCGCAACACCGTGCATTCGTCATAGAGACGTTCTTTAAAAATGCAGAATCTGTGACCACCACTCAGAGGAAGTTCCATCTCCAATTCAACATTCCACGCAATGGTGCAATTCCAACCCGGAATACCATTCTGCTATGGGTTCAGAACCTTTGTGAGACCAGTTCTGCATTGAAAAAAAAAACTGGGAGGCAGTGCGAAGACGGCCACGTCACCTGAAAACGTTGAAGTTGTCCGTCATGCAATTCAACAGAGCCCCAGCCGATCTGCAAGACGACACGCTCAGTCTCTTGGGTTATCAAATTCTTCCGTCCGACGCATTTTACATGGTCTAAACTTTCATCCCTACAAAATTGCGATTGTCTAGGAGTTGAAGCCTCAAGATTTTGTGAGAAGGAGACGTTTTGCTGACATAATGAGAGAGATGTTGGAAGAAGAACCTGGGATTGTGATTTTAACGTCAGATGAGGCTCATTTTCACCTAAACGGCAGTGTTAATAAACAAAACTGTCATTATTGGTCCCCAAATAACCCTCAACAACTGCACCAGCGCCCATTGCATTGTGATAGAGTTACAGTGTGGGCTGGATTGGGGAAATTTGGTATCATAGGGCCTTATTTTTTCGAAAAAATGGGAGAGCCGTCACCGTGAACTCTGAGCGTTATTTGACCATGTTGCGTGAATTTCTCCTCCCGGAACTTCGTCGCTGTCGCATAAATCGTCGAAATGTGTGGTTTCAAAAAGACGGAGCGACAGCTCACACTTCGAATGTGTGTATGGCCGAAGTAAGGAGGTTGTTTCCAGGGAAAGTGATATCCCACAGAGGAGATGTTGACTGGCCGCCACGCTCTCCTGATCTTAGTCCTTGTGACTTTTTCTTGTGGGGCTACCTCAAAAACAAAGTGTACATCAATAAGCCACGTACTGTGGTTGAATTAAAGGATGCCATTGAACGAGATATTCGTGCTATACCCTGTAACATGGTGGAGAGAGTGATGACAAACTTCGCGCAGAGGGTCGACGAGTGTGCCAAAAAAGAGGGCCAGCACTTAAAGGACATTATCTTTCACAAATGATTAATTTCTGTAAAAAGTAACATACGAGATGTAAACTGCTATTCATTGTGTATATTTTGAAATAAAAAAAGTTGCTACATCTTGAAATTTCACTGTGTACCATAATTTCAAAAACCATCAGGTAACTCACCCTGTATATGGTGTATTTGGTGTGTAAATATGGGTATTTATGTACTCGTTCTAAAGAGGATTTAAAAATTATAAAAGAGAATTAAATAAGTTTAAATTAAATTTACAAAAACCCATGTATTCATAAAATATATGTTTATATTATAAATTTATTTATATTTATTATAAATTATAATAAATAATTATATAAATTACTATAATAAATTATATACACTTTAATTATATAATTATATTTATATACATATAAATTTATATATTGTATACTTATTTGAATATATAAATATTTTAATCACTTTTTGCTACAGTATATTTCTTGATGTATATAATATATTTAAAATTTATATTTATTATATTATAATTTATAATATTTTATATTTATAATGATGGTAAAACAAATTTTAAATATATAAATATTTTAATATATTATAATATTATATAAGTGTATACAGTAAAGCCCCGATTATCCGCGGAATTGGGTGGCAAGGGCACCGCGGATAGTGAAAATCGCGGATAACCCGAAAAAAGACTAAAAATGAGGTGTAAACACGAAAAAAAATATTTCAGCACAAAAACTATGTTTTATTGTACAAAAAATATAATATGTAAAACTTTTAAAATATGTACAGTACAGCAGAAACCTTTGCTCTACGTCTAAATCACTAAAATAAAGAACAGTAAACAAAAAACAATACTGTACTGTTAACAAAAAGTGTTCAGTTACGCCTTTTTAAAAAAATCAGTCACTCGTTTTTCCTTCTTGCTTTGGAAACACCTTTTCTTTATTCTAGATTGTACTTTCCTTAACATGAGTTTTTCTGCCAGATGTGCGTCGTCGTCTTGTTCCTCTAAATATTGAAGCAATCCGTCTACGTGCTGCAAAGCAGTTTCGTGTGTCATCCGCGCAGGCGCCTCGTCTTCTTCACTTTCACTTTGTTCTTCTTCGTTCTCGTTCACTCCCATTGCTTTGTTCGTTATCTCTACGTCAGTCAGTCATTCAAACCCCGGCTCACTTGCGTCGCATTCCAGCCACTTTTCTATGTTCTCTTCGTCGACATTCTCACCTCCCGGAACGGATGTCACTAGGTCAACAAGTGTAGCGGTCGGCATGACTTCATTCTCTTCTTCACAACTGTTTTGGTTGACATTTGTTTCGATACTCGGAAAGAGTTTTCTCCATGATTTAACAAGGGTTGAGGGTTTGATGTAATCCCATGCAGACGCAATATCATAAATGCTATCCAAAATTGTATAATTCTTCCAAAATTCTTTGAGATTGCAGCCTTCTTCGATTTTTGACAGTAACCACTTTGTTCTGTATGTTCTCTTCATGGTTGCAATGACTCCCTGGAACATAGGTTGTATCAGCGCAGTAACATTTGGGAGCAAAAAACTTTGCGAAGATTTGCCCGTCAGAAGATTTACGCACACATGTAGCTGGGTGTGAAGGCGAGTTGTCAAATAACAAAACAGCCTTCTTTGACAAATTTTTTGAGTCAAGATGTTTACGTACTTGAGGCACAAAAATTTTTTCAAACCATTCTTGAAAAATCTGCTGGTTCATCCAACCTTTTTTTTGGTTGAAATAATTAACTGGTAAATTTTCTGCTCTTGTCCCCTTAAAAGACCTCGGTTTCTTAGATTTACCGATTACAAGAACCCTAAGTTTATGACTACCCGCAGCGTTGCTGCATTGCAAGATTGTAATTCTTTCCTTGCTACTTTTGTGACCTGCCGCTTGATGTTCACTTTCAAATGCTAAAGTACGAGTAGGAAGACACTTCCAAAAAAGCCCTGATTCATCAGCGTTATAAATTTGTTCATATGACAGATCTTCAGACAACACAAACTCTTCAAAATCACATTGAAAATCATCAGCTGCTTGTTGATCACCACTCAGCTTCTCTCCGTGTAGACCAATCTCTCTAATTCCATGACGTTTCTTAAAACGATGTAACCAACTGGACGACGCATCAAAATTTCCTTCCAGGCCTAACAAATCAAAAAAGATTTTTACTTTAGCTGCAATGGTGGGACCAGACACGGGGGTGCCCTCACTTCGCACCTGAGCTAACCATTCCGCTAATGCCGAGTCAAGTTCATTATAGGTGGATTTATTCATTTTTTTCGTTTTTTCATCCCAGAAGCACTGTCCGACACTGATGCAAAGGCTAACAGTTTGTCTTTTTGCTTTAAAACGTCTCGCACTGTTGTTTCCCCGATCCCGTAATTCAAACACATCTGCTTCCTTGAAGCGCCATTTTCTATTTTAGAAATCATTTCAAGTTTTTGTGCAATCGTTAACACAACCTTCTTTCGTTTTTCAGCCATTATTAATTTCAGGAACTAACGAACTGATCACGACTGATCACTAAGCACGCTTACTGACAACTGACACCACTGGCAGACTGAGAGAATATGTACGTAGAGGGGGAAGGTTAGTGAACTTGACCAAAACAAAAGAGCAAGAGCCAAAACAAAATTCCGAGAAGGCCTATAGGATTACGATGTACAATAAACCTGTCAGAAATTTTCGACCTTCGCACTGTAGGGCCTATTGTATTTTCCCTGTTGTTGGCTTGGATAAAATTGTTTTTTTTGAGGTTCGTAATTAAAAAAATTTTTTGCGGCACGGCACTCGTGGATAATCCGCACCGCAGATCATCCGCTCGCGGATAATCGGGGCTTTACTGTATTATACGTAATATGTTATTTACATTTATAGAAGTATATAAAAATACATTTATGTAAATTATAATTTATATAAGTCTGGAAATATTAAATAAAAATTTGACATTCATTTTCATATCCAGCATTTAATTTCACAATATATTTTTGTTAGCGACCTCAAACAGAAAGTGGTGACATGCTGTTAGTAACTTTAACAGTTTTTTTTTTTCTATAGGCTAAACAATGCCCCGTGTTTCAGAAATGTAGGTATGTTAATTTTCTTCCGAATCAAGTGCTTTTTAACTACAGTGGCATCTCGATACCATGAACCTCAGTAACATGAATTCCTTGACAACACGAATTTTTTTCAATCCACTTGAATGTCCAGAGTCATGTATGAGCAGCTATTCGGTGCGGTTGTGCTGTCGTGCGCAGTAACTTAATATTACCACTATCTCTCTTACTAAATAGACTTGTATGTGTAAGTAATACTGCAACAAAAAATATCAACAAAAGTTTTATCTGATTACTCGAACAAATCCAAGCAGCCGGCCAGGGGTCAGCGCGTGCATCTGCTCGTCCGTGTAGGACTGTGTGTCTGTTTGCGGCTTGTGGTTGTTTGTACCTGTGTATCTACAAAATATAACCACAAGGCCAGAAATTATTCATCTGGAAGTACACGCGTCTTTTAATTTATCTGTCTACTGTAATTATCGACAATAATGAATTATCAGCAACCAGGCCTGTCAACTAACATTGAACCTGTCCCTACGGTCCACTCAGGAACTACATAACCTCCAGTGTCGCAAAATGCCCCTCAATCCTATAACAGTCAACACCCAGGCAGAAATGTTAATGTTGATTTCACACAACACGGATCCCACAGCTGCCAGATGGTGAAAAAACGAAAAAGAAGTCGTCAATCTTCAGAAAACACATCTGAAACACACTCTCAGCTTAATGACTACAATAGATTTACGGTGTTACCTATAGATGACCCTGATGACGTCCAACCTACTCAAGTCTTGGCTCAGCCGAAAGTACATAGACCTCCTCCTGTATACCTTCATGGTGTCGTCCATTACAATGAAATGATCAATAACCTTACAAAAATTTTGGAATCAGAACAGTACAGTACTAAATCGTTCGGTGACAATATGGTGAAAATCAACACTTTTCCCCCTGATTCTTACAGAAAATTAATCCGTCACCTCGACGACGAAAAAATTATTTACTATACATAAATATCAAATAAGGACCAGCGAGCATACTGGGTTGTCATAAGAAACATTCATCCTAGCATTGGTGTACACTTTATTAATGAAGCACTAAAAGAAAAGGGACACTCAGTCAGAAACATAATCAACGTTCGACACACAGTCAAGAAAACACCCCTCCCTCTCTTCTTTGTTGATCTTGAACCTGCAGCAAACAGTACACAAATATATAACCTAAGGTCTTTAGGTAACATGCAGATTACTGAAGAAACCACCTCGGAGAAAAAACTTCATAATACAGTGCACTTGTTGTCAGTTATACGGTCACAGTAAGTCGTACTGTAGAAAACCTTTCCAGTGTGTCAAGTGCGGAGGTGATCACAACTCCACAACTTGTTCCAAATCTAAGGATACACCAGCCACATGTGCATTATGCGATGGTCCTCATACAGCTAATTATAAAGGCTGTGAAGTTTATCAAAATCTGAAGGCCAGAAAAAGCCCCGTACCTATAACACAACACCTAGGAGAACCCCTTCAATGTTTAGGACTATGAACACGGAACAGAACATGAATACCCGTAACGTCTCTTTTTCTACTTACGCTCAAATTGCAGGACTACAGCAACACTCAGAATCATCGGCCCCTTATGACAGCAATCTCAAACAGACAGCAAATGAGGACATCACTCTTTCACACTTCCTGACCAAATTTGAGACTATGTTCAGTCAACTCATGCAGCAAAATAGCGCCATGATTAATCTCCATACAACGCTTGTCAATAAACTTTCTAATTAATAATGAATAACAATTATAGGATCGGATTATGGAACGCCAATGGACTCTCTCAACGCACCCTAGAACTCAAAGCTTTTCTTATTGAAAACCGGTTAGACGTAATGCTTATATCTGAGACACACTTCACAGACAGAAGCCATATTAGGATTCCAGGATTTACTGTTTATGATACCCAACATCCTGACGGTACAGATCGTGGCGGAACCGCTCTGTTAATCCGAAACAATATAAAACATTATCTCTTCTGTAAAGTCAAAACTGCTCACCTACAGGCGACAAACGTTTTAATTGAAGATCACAGAGGCCATCTAATTGTTTCTGCAGTCTACTGTCCCCCAAAACAGAATCAATGAAACTGACTTCAGCTCCTTTCTTGGTGCACGTTTTATGGTGGGAGGTGGCTTTAATGCAAAACACCCGCAATGGGGTTCGAGATTAGCTAATCCAAGAGGTAGAATTTTATATAACGTCATTAGACAAGATTCCCTGTCCTTTCTGTCCACTGGTCAACCAACCTATTGGCCTTCTTGTACAAATAAAATACCTGACCTCATTGATTTCTTTTTGATACCACTTTTTGATTTTCCTCTGACCACACTCCAATTATTGCCACTATTAGCAATACTATAATTGAGTCTGAAAGTCTACCAACACTCACAAATCGTCATACTGACTGGCATTACTTTAGAGAGCTTGTAAATGATAATATCTCGCAAGAACTTCCACTCCACACACCTGGTGAATTGGATGCGGCTGTAAATTATCTCACCAGTACTTTTCAAAACAATATAAAACATTACCTCTTCTCTAAAGTCAGAACTGCTCACCTACAGGCGACAAACGTTTTAATTGAAGATCACAGAGGCCCTCTAATTGTTTCTGCAGTCTACTGTCCCCCAAAACACAGAATCAATGAAACTGGCTCTCCGCTGCAACTGACTCTACCTACTAGGCCTTTTAAAGTTAAGGAAATCAAGGAAATAATCCTGTATAATTTGAAAAGTAAAAAGGCTCCCGGCATTGATTTGCTATCGGGGAAAGTTATAAAGGAGCTGCCTCACAAAGGCGTTGTACTAATAGGCCTAACATACATTTTCAGTGCCATACTCAGACTTGAATACTTTCCTCTTCTCTAGAAATCGGCTCAAGTTATCATGGTCTTAAAACCTGGTAAAAACCCTCAAGGGCCCTCTTCTTATCGACCCATAAGCCTTGTACCGATACTTGGTAAGATCTTTGAGAAGCTGTTTGTAAAATGACTTATGCCAACAATTGTAGAAAACAACCTAATTCCGGATCACCAATTTGGCTTTCGAGAAAAGCACTCTACGGTAGATCAAATACACAGACTAACAAATGTTATCAATAAATCGCTGGAATCGAAGATGTTCTGCTCAGGTGTGTTTCTCGACATTTCCCAGGCATTTGACAAAGTCTGGCATCTTGGACTCTTATACAAAATAAAGAAAAATCTGCCACATATTTGTTACCATATTCTACATTCCTACTTAGTGGGCACAGTGTTTCAAGTCAAGTACTCGGATGCTACTTCTCCTCTATTACCAGTGGGGTCAGGTGTTCTGCAGGGTAGTGTCCTGGGTCCTCTGCGCTACCACCTGTTCACCTTGGACTTACCGTCAGCAAGTGAAACCACTGTTGCTACATACGCCGATGACACAGCAATCCTAGCGACACACTCCGATCCCTCAATAGCATCTCTTATACTACAAGAATCATTAAACAGCGTTCAGTTATGGCTTGATAAATGGCGCGCGCATAAAAATCAATTCATCCAAGTCAGTCCACGTTACCTTCACCACACGTAAGGCAAACTGCCCTCCAGTAACAATTAATGGTCAACCAGTACCACAAGCTGAAAGTGCTAAGTACCTTGGGATGCATCTGGACAGGAGACTAACATGGAAAAAACATATAACATCTAAGAAGATTGAACTTAATCACAAGGTCAGAAACATCTATTGGCTTATAGGCAGAAAATCACGGTTAAGTCTCGTCAACAAACTCTTGATCTATAAAGCAGTTCTTAAACCGGTATGGACTTATGGTATTCAACTTTGAGGTACTGCAAGTACAAGTAATAGTGAGATTATCCAGTGCTTTCAGTCCAAAACTTTAAGATCAATAGTCGACGCTCCATGGTTTGTCTCCAACAACTCTATACACCGCGACCTCAAAGTTCCAACCGTGAGAGAAGAAATAATGCGCCTCTGCAGGACTCACATCTCCAAACTAGAACAGCATCCTAACCACCTGGCAATTAACTTGTTAGACAACAGTGACGATATTTATAGACTAAAAAGACAAACTATTAGACTTACCATTCAGGTTTAACTAATAATGTATTTTCTGTATTGTACTGTCTGTGATATCTGTTCTGTACGTTTTTGTATTCGTGTCATTCATACATGTTGTCAACCTGTATATGTGCCCAGTGTTTAGTATTTGAACTTACTGTATCATGCCAGCAGGAAGTGGAAGTGATTTTTGTTCATTTGTTTACATGTTTTATCATTTAGTTTTGTATTTTGTATACCTCTTTAATCTATTATCAAAAACAAGAAGAGCTGTCAATGGTCAGCTCTTCATAATCCTGTGTGTGTTGTCAGCCAATCTGTTAAATGTTCGCTTAGTCAAACAGATTGCAGATCTCCCAAAAAAAAAAAAAAAAAAAAAATCTTGAATGTCCCATATCCTCAATGTTAAAAATACCTCTATAACCCAAAATTCTTTAGTTAAAAACCTTAATAAGCCAAATTTTTGTTGATTTGATATCAAAATGCAGTACTAATTAACCTTTATAACACAATTTTTTACTCAACAGAACCTCTATATCATGAATTTGACCTCTATAAGACAAATTACCCATGGCAGCGAGCTCAGTAAGCCGAATGTTATGAAGCAGGACCTTGATAACACGAACTTTAGTTATCTTAACCTTGATAACACGGACCTCACTTTGACGAATTCCTCAATAACAAGAATTTTTTATAATCCTCTTGAGATTCATGTTATTGAGGTTCCACTGCTGTAGTATTAAAGTTTCTAATGCTAATGGTAATGGTATGGTGGTTTCTAATGTTAAAGTTGGTAACTGTCCTTTCACTAACACCCATTTGGACCTGGTTTGTAAATAATTGTTTAATCGACTGTTCTATCATACTGACAATGTTGCTTCTGATTGGAAATAAACTGCACACATATTTTACTTTGAATACACACATGATTAATTGACAACACACATCAACGTGACACCAGGTTTCTAGGCCATACAAGTATCAACAATTTGAATTCGCTCATTTAGTGCCTAGATGGACTTCATGTGCTTCAATGGTGCCGACTGGTGCTGGAACTGCAGCCATATGTTGAACAGATAAATATTAAAGGTAGTACTAATACCATTTGAATACTGAACACATGTACTAAAAATGCCAGTTCATAATTCTGGCAGACTTATATTTTTTTTTTTTTTTTTTTTACGTCACTCTGGATTACCTGGAGGGTCAGATTTGGGATACCCTACTACTCTCACTATATATTATAGTACTATATTATTACAATTTTTTCAAGAGAGTTGATTCTGTCCCCATAAATGCTGCAAAAATCTACTTTTCTGTTCTAAATCTACACCGACAAAACAACCAGGTCTTTCACGGTATTGATTTGTTACATTTTAATTTTTTTTTTTAATTCTCACTAAATTAATAAGAAACAATACGCATTTATATACCCAAACATAGCATGGAGGGAAACAAACTGCTATCAAAAAAGATAATGGTACTAATGGATGTTACTGATAGTCAAATGTAAATACCATTTCCTTCAGGGCATTTGTCATCCTTATCTAGACTGAAAAACTGTCATTGTATTTTGTATTTAATTCGTGAATTACATTATGCTATGTCTCTTGGGGATTATAAAATAAACTGAAAAGGATTCAGTCTAATACTACATTTTGAAAGACATATTTAAAAGGTATCTCTTACTATATCAATTGAAAAAAAGGAGTCCACAAAAATTTACAACCAATATTAAACAGTTGTTAAACAACAGTTATCTCCTGGAAAATTTGTATGGATGAACACAAAATATCAATATACAATTAAAAATATATCTTATATAATGACTGTATACAATATGTAAGCATATTAATAATATTAATAGCTGCTTGAAAATAACACATCATTGATATTTGTGAGAGCAAACGGTAGAGAGGTGTTAACGTATTCTAGATAAAAAAAAAGAGCTGCGCAAAATACACTAAATGTGCATTACTCATACATATACACCACATTGTAATAACCGCATAAAAAGATGTGAAAACCAATAACCAACTCTACTAACATATTCATAGGTAACTCATCACTAGTAAATATCACTATTACATTAACGACTCGGAACACTAGGTTTTTTATAAGTAAAAGCATAAAGTTTTACCTTACAGCCTGAACCGGTAAGTATTTAGTTAAGTAACAGGCTGATATTTAGTTAAGTAACGGACACGTCATGGACAACAAAATCCAAGAATTCATCACAAGTTTTAAACATAATATAAAACTGTTGCCCACCACTATATGCAAAAATCCTGATTAGTGCTTTAGAGTCTATCAGCTAATCTTGAGATAGGAAACAAACAATCGTTATTGGTTGAACAATCATGTTTCTCAGTTCAAGATGAGCTGAAAGGCTTGAAGCGCTAATCGGGGATTTTTCTATATATTGGTGTGCAACAGTTTTATTTTCTGTTTGCGAATATAACCGCCAATGCAGTACAAATAAGAATGCGGACTTAAATAATTACAAAGCCATCTTTTTATGAAAAGAAATATACTGAAGTCAGTTATTTTTTTTTTTTAGTTACAAGCTAAAAAATTATGTGATGTGTGTGTGTTTTACACTGTTGTAACAGAAGAGGTGACTGAAAATAAACAGTGGTTACCATGGAGATGCTAGGACTCAATGAAGAAGTTAGAAGAAGGAAAGATGAGAGTAGTTTCCTCAGAGGTAGAACTGACCTCAATTAAACACAAAGTATGGGCGGACAGAACTCTTATACCAGAAATCAAGGGACTGGAAGAGACTGCCTTTATAAACAGAGGTTGTAGCAAATTTGAAGAGCGCCGAAGATGTTACACAGGATGTTGGATATGAACTGAGAAGGTACACTGAAATCATAAGAGACTGCTGAGTCTTAGCACTGAAGGATTTTTTTATATTATGGAGAAAAGAGTGTCCTATTTTGACTGTCTATCTCAAATGCAATAAGACTGCTGTCTCTGTTAAGCATGGCATCTGTATTACGCATTGCCAGTTCTGAACAAACAGGCTTATGGTGGTGTCAGTGTCACAAAACATAATATGTAAAGATCTGCACACAATACAGTCGAGTGTTTCTTGATAAAGTTATAAGTTAATCAGCTGATATCTGAAGTGAAAATCATACTACTCTAATAATACTAAGTGCTCCAAGACACTCATTATTCATCAAAAGACCCACTAACTGTGAAAAGAACACAAGCTTAACAGAGATTAGTTTTTCATCTTGTTATTTGAATTAGCAGTCTCTATACTTCCAACATTGTCGTGTTTACTTGCTGAACTGCTACTTGTCATGTTCCGGATGAGGCCTTTCAGTGTTTCCCCCATTTTCAAGTCCTAAACCACGACTTTTGGATAGATTTGTTTGGCAAATGATCCATGTAATACACTATTTCCAACTACAGATCACTTATTTTTATACAAAAATTTTAATAAAATTTTAACCTTTGACTGAGGTAGCATTTACTTAATGCAGGTTTCATCACAGGCAGCTGATAGGAGTACTATTATTTATGGTGCTGAAAGTAGCGCTGTTGTTTGAACCGATTGACAGATTTTTGTGGTGCGTGTGATATGTTCAAAGAGTAGGCCTACATGTAATTTAAACTATGTCCATTCATTTTAAGAAGTTCTGTGCTCGTATATTTCTAGTTTTCGGCACTTTGTGTTTATGTATAGGATTATCATGTTGTTATTAATGTTTGTGCATGTTTCAATCAGTTGGTTTGCTCGAGTGGATTCAGTGGTTGGATGTACCACCTTCATTTGTTCATTGTATCTCTGTTTAATACTATGTCTTGTCTGGACTACTTACAGGTTATTGCACAAAAGCATATTATGTTAACATACAAAAACATAAAGAAACAATGCTGTAAATGAACAGACACAATTTAAATTACATATACTATTTGAACACATCACATGCACACAAAGATCTGATAATCACTTCAAACAAGGGCACTACTACCATCACCAGAACTGACAGCGGCTACTAGTGACCACCTCTGATGATGCATGCAATAAGCAAAAGTCACCTCAGGTGAAAGAAAAAGTTTTATTTAAAAGTTTATCTAAAAATCAGTGTTCTGTAGTAAAAACCAGTGTATTACTTGTTATTATACTCAGACATGTCATAGACAACAAAATCCAACCACAAGACACCTGAACTCATAAGGATTCAATGTGTTTCACCAACTGCCTGTTCCCCTTTGACATACTGTCTTGATTGTAGCTAGCTACGCAGTCATTTGACTTTGTACACTGTTTATTTGACTTTGGATAAGTGTTATATGCATACATTTTATGGTACATATATCGATTATACCAGTATTTATACCTCTAACAGGAATCATTTCATTTTTCATGTACACATTTGACAGTTTTTGACTCGCTAGGTGATAAATACGATAAACTGGCCTCAATTTGATAATGTAATTTCATTGTTAAATGAAATAATGTGAGATTCAATTTTATTATTTAACCCATGAAGAACTCAACAGAATATCAAGGCAATAACACAAAACTTACAGACCGCCCGAGGTCTATAACAGAAAAGGTACAACAGGCAATAGATTTGTTATGCTGTTTATGGTATACTACTTTGACTTATATGTATGAACTAAAATGAATAAGCATATATTACCAATTGTAATAAAAATAACTTTGACACACAGAGAGAAGATGAGAGTGGGGATGTGTGTGTGTGTGTGTGTGTGTGTGTGTGTGTGTGTGTGTGTGTGTGTGTGTGTGTGTGTGTGTGTGTGTGTGTGTGTGTGTGTGTGTGAGACACAGAATGACAAATGAACAGAGACAGACAGATGGATAATGTAATTTTCTAACTCGCCAAAGATGCCTAATTATTACAATTTTGTCACTTCTTATTAAGAGAAAATAATATTTTATTTTATTTTATTTTATAAAACTAATCATAAATTTATTGTGTACATAACGAGAGAGTGTCTTTAAATGTACACAATATGTATATCCTTAAAACAAAACATACAAAATGAAAATTATGGAATACATTGTGCTGCATTTTTGCGTAAGCATATAATTTTGATCACTTGAACTTTTGAAAAAAGTAATCACAGATTTCATACTGAAATCGGACAATCTAGAATATGTTATCAATCTAGAGAAAAAGCATTACAAAATTTAAGTGAACCCAATATTAACATTTTATCATCACTTTCTGGGGCATGTCCATGTAATGTATATATTTTGATAAATAACTTGTAAAGATTAAGTCATGAAAAATATGTAGATATATTGAATTTTAATTTACTGTGTACTACCCAAAATGCCGTTTTCTTTATAGACAGTTTTCTAAGGTTTGGCTTTAATATTATGTAAAAATATTATGTAATGACCCATAGTCATTACACAACAAAGGTAAATATACTTTGTACGGCTGTAACTTGTTCGCTAGTATGTAAATATTCAAATAATTTACAAACTGACGATATTGGCATAAGATTTTAAGCCGAACAATAATTAACCGTAAACAAATTAAACGCAATACAAGTGTTGCGATGATACATCGAAAGGTTATGCTTATGTTAGGTCAGTTCGGCTAAAAACAAAATAGAATAAACAATCATTTTATACCTTGAGAACCTAAAACAACAACTTTTCCTTCTATAGTTTTCATTGTCTTGCCTATCACATATAAATTTTAAGCACACCGACACAATAACAATCATCACACCAACACTTTGACATTCCAACTAAACAATAACAAAGCACTGTTCACAGTTGCTACACAAACTTTCAACACATATGATTCACGTTCAGTCCTTACTTTGTAATTAACAATTTCGCTACTAGATGGTGTAAGTAGAGGATAAACACGGTGTGGTTGTAATAACGATTATTTAAATCTGCTCTAAAAAATTACGTACTTGTGTTCGTACAAAAAATTGCAAGTTTCGCATAATTTATACATAAAAATACACAGAATTAAAATGAGGTATTGACTGATATAATCTGGTAAATGAGTAGAAGTCAAATTTGATGTTAGAGAGATTTTGGTATCAAGAAAGTGCAGATTTCCACTATAGTGGAAAAAAGCGAAAATTTTACTGGTGTAAATCTACGTCATCATCAATGTTATATTTGCAATACAAAATACATTATAGTTGTTATAACGTTATAGTGAAAAATAAATTGTGTTTTATTTAGCCTAGTATTTAACTTTGTACTTAAACACTTAAAATAGCTTCATTAATATAATTAACGCTGGTAGTTTTGTGCTTGTAGTAGACAATTAAACGTTGTACTTAATACTATACAACGGAAATTATTATTTCTTCTTGCTAGATTTGCTTAGAATCTATGAAACCTAGGTTCTTTTTACAATAGTTGAAGCAGGGAATGGTTTCACCTAAGCATAGGCATTAGTCGTAATTTACCATTTCGCAGGTGGTAGTGTATTCTCTGTAATCATAATCAGATTGTATTTTATAGTTCGACAACATTCAATTACGTTTAAATCGTCCAATTTTGATAAACACAGTTACAATAAAAAATATGTTAGCAACCTCTAAAAGTTAGTGAAATACACTCAAACAACTTAAAAAATGCAATACGTGTAAGAACATGGTATTCTGGTGATTTATTGTGCGGTAAAAGTTTTCTCATGTGGTAGCGGTAAAAGTACGTTACAGCTTAATGAAAATCTACTACTTAGGTGGAGACCTTCTGCCTATTTGAGCATTTCGAGGATATCGTGAGAACTCTGAAAAATAAGACCAACCTAAGCCGCCTAAAGGGCATTTGCAGCTACATTACAGTAAAAAAACAAAAATACGAATAAATTTTGGAGATAATTGAAAAAGGGGTAAAAGTTAACACGGGCTATCATAAATTTTACAGACACGAAGAACGGTGGAGCTGGAATAAGATGACAGGCACTAGGAAAGCGTGTGTGGGCCGACGGCGGTACAGTGAGGCTATAAAATAAGGAAGGAAGAGATGGCGACCACAGCAGAGTAAAGGTATATTGATAACAGATGATGAAACAAGATACTGAGGTAAAGGTCAGGGCGACGAATGTGGATAATGAGAGAAATACAGAAGGGAAATACAAAATACTAATGAGAGAAAACGGTAAAAAGTTAGCGATGGCAACATTGACGGAGAAGATGGATTGAGTAAAAGTGGTGGAAATAAGGACAGAGCTAGAGAGAAAGACGTAGAAAATGAGGATGGAAACGTGAAATGTATGAGGAATTTAGGTAAATAAGTTGTATGAATGCTAGAGATAAAAGCCAAAAGTTATGGAATAGGTCTAACAGCAATACAAAAACTCACAAACTCAGTAACTACTCTGGAAATACGTAGAATATGGAGAATCAAAAACGTGTTGGTAGGCTTCTCGGTAGAAACGAAGGTAAAGGGAAAATTACGGAACGTGTCTGAATATTAGGCGTGTTAGGTTGCAAAGTCAGCGAATGACTGGGAGAAACAAGATATGAAATTGTTGGCGATTAGTACTGTACAAACTCAAAATGAGCTGATAAACAAGCATATAACGATTAACAAAAAAGAGTGGGAAAGGTGGAAGAACAGTGGGAACAGAGGAGGAAGGCCAAAAATAAATAAAATAGAGGAAATAGAGGATTCTTACAAAAGAAAGAAATTGTTTCTCTAAAGAAAGGGAAATAAAGTTTTAATTAGTCACTGTACATTTGGGTAAAGGCGGTTACTTGACTGGCGAAGAAGAGAAAATTACAGAATTTTTTTAATGAAGTGCTATGACATTTGAACTTGGAAATGGGTATATAAATGGTGGAGGCATAAAATATTATGGAGGCTATACCCATTTTATGGAAGAAGGATTGGAAGTATCCATGACCGCTCACAAGCTGCGTCACGTAAAAACTGACCTCCCCATGCTTTCTCTCAATCCACAGCCTTACGTGTTGATGAGCATCGCTTTCCAGCGCCCTCTCGCCTCCTCGTCTAAAACTATTTGGCACCTTTCAAGGGCGCAGAGCCTTTTTTGGTGTATTGCCATATCCTTGCTGACCTCGTGTTCGTGTTTCCTAAGGTCTTTCCGTCTTGCCGATCTCTCCTCACCTCGACAAGAAGATCGATAGGGATGACCCCCTATGCTGGCTATCACCTTAACAGCTGATTCAGAGACGGTGCGGTAAACAGAGGCTACCCTGAGAGCTCCCGTTCTCTTCACCTGGGCCAGTCTCTTTCGGTATACCTTCTTGTTCAGGGCATTCGCTCACACTTCAGCACCGTACAAGAGGACTCATTGGACCCCCGTCATCAGCAGGCGACGCTTGGAGGGTCTGGGTCCACCCACATGAGTCATCAGTTTGCTCAGTTCTGTGACAGCTTTAGCAGCCTTATGTGCTGTTTGCCGTATCTAGTGGAAGAAACTCATCTTCGTATCGATTAAAACCCGAGATATTTGGCCACAGGCTTCGTCTCAATGATTACGTCTCCGACTAGAAGAGGCAAAATGGTTGGAATCCTCTTCTTGGTCAGGATTACGACCTCAGTCTTGTTCAAAGCCAACGACACCCCTTGCATCGCCATCCAACCGCTGACATTCCTCATAACTCTATTTAGTTTGTGATGTGCCAGGTCAACGGACTGAGCCGTGACGAGTGCAGCCACATCGTCAGCGTATCCGACCAGACACGTCTCCTCGGGCATCTGTATCCGCAGCAGACCGTCGTAGGCCACATTTCAAAGGTCCGGCCCTAGAACGGATCTCTGGGCTGCCCTATACGTCACCGCCATTCACCGCAGCCTTTCCCTAGCTGTGTACAGTAGGGCCTGATAGGCCTGTAGGTAGTCATCCAGCATCCGCAAAAGTTACCCAGGTACGCGGAATGACTGAGCCAGTGCTTCTAACATGTCGCACCACTTCGCGGAGTTAAAGACATTCCTCACACCAAGTGTCACAAGTAGCACCACCCGACGAGAGAAATGATTGTTGTCTTCTGCTCTTCTGACCGCTTTGAACTCCTCCATAATCGCATCAATCGTGGATCGTGGGCGATAAGAGGATGGAAGTTCTCGGTCGCCCTTTCTTTGTGTAGGTTTCCTTGGGCTGTGTTGGAAGGCTGCCATTAGTACTTCATTTGTAATCCCGTTTGGACCCGGTGCTTCTTTACTCTTTAGCATGGAGACAGCCATTTCAAGTTCCTCTTCAGAGAAGAGGGTGAACTCGCCGACATGCCCCCGGATCAAGCCCACCTCGCTTCAGTTGAATGGGGAAGAGAGTCGACACTTCTCTCCATGGTGACCGCCTCCGTGGGTATAAATGACTTCAGGGCACCCAGTTTCTCGGTCACCAGTTTGTATCCCAGCTCCCGAGGATCACTGTTAATATCTTTCCCAAATGTCTCCAGCAGCGAGCCTTAATTTGATTGCTGGCTCGTCGGAGTGCCTTTCTCGCGTTTTTATGCTATGAGGATTTTAGAGTTGCACATAGCGCTTTCCGGGGAAACTTGTGGTATCTCCTGCGCAAAGTAGCGATCTCCTGCGTCCACCAGTCTGCAGAACACCTCCAGCGACGAAGTTTCTTCTATGAGGCTCCGCAAGCTGCTGTGATCAGCTACACATTGGAAGCAACAAATGTCTCAGCTGCCGCCCTTCCATCCCCCGGAGGCTCCCTCGTAACAACAGGGCCTTTCGCTAGAACCTCAGCAAACTTCACACTGTCCATTCACTTAGTTTTCCATCTGGGAAACCTCTTCTGATACTCCGACTGCCGTTTACGTCCACCAAGAATTTCAAAGGCCGCCGGAGTAATCCTCAAGTACCCTCCAGTTTTGTACTAGCGGCGCTAGGGCCTCAGCGTACCCAGGGCGTCGGAAAATTGAATAATGCCAACATTCACAACGTTAAGGCTCGTTATGACGGCCATTTCCAAAATGGGTCTGCCCCGGGTATCTGTATGTGGCACAACCCACTCGAGTCCCCAGCGACCACCATGTTTCCTGCAGTAATCTGGAGCACGTTTCCTAGGTCGTCAAGTTTGTCTCCTAAGTCGTGTGTGGACTCATTGGGTGTGAAGTAGCAGCTAAAATAATTTACCGCTCCACATTTTACCCAAGCGAATCTCCTTCCTTGGCCACGGCTTTCCACCTGGACTTTCTCCGTTTCCAGAACAGCCGTTTTCAAGTTCTTTCAGGTTTGTTCTTTGAAAACCATCGGTACTTGGCGCATGTTGTGCCAAGAGAGCCAAGTGACCCCCCCCTCTCCAAAGGCATTGCGGTCAAAGGATAACGACGTCCATGGGGCCGCTAGTTCACCCCTGACAGACGCCGATGCTGAGATCCGACCTCCTGCACTGTAAGATTTTATTCCTTAATTAACTCCATAGTGCAGTTTTTATACGGAGATCCTTCCCCGGGTTTCTTTTTCTTGGCACACTAGCCACAAGAACGTCAAGAAAAAAGGTGTAAATAAAGACCTCTAGCGCTCGAGTACTCTAATAGCGTCGGGGTCAGAAAAACAAACACGAGTTGTTCAAGAGAGACCGTCAGGGAGGGATTTCGCCCAAGACAAGATGAAACGAAGGGAGAGTCCAGCTAAAGCACCCCGGACCCGCCAAACCCGTGCTCACAAGTGTGAGCCACTGGGGGGAAATAATAACAATAATAATATAGCCTATAAAAAGTACGCTAAGTAGAAACACAATTTTTACGTTTGCGTCGACGTTTCGTCAACATTTATTGTCATCACGAAGACCTGTGTATGGGCAATGGAGAAACAATCAAACACATAAACAGCTCAATTAATTGTGTATGTGTGGGGAGGGGGGAGATAGTGTGCAGAATTATCATTATTATTACTATCAGCAGAATTATTACTATTCTTACATAATGTTGTACTTAAATACGTATATAATCATAATATTCCGAAAACATTGTTATTACAATATTATAACTTAAAATATCGATTATATTGTAATTATAATCATTATAATTATAAATAATTATAGACGCAGTAATTATCGAATATATACTGTGGAATTGGTACAGATAGCAATACATGTCTAAAAATATGTTGCAGTGGAATACAGACTGTAGGGATGTTCAAATAAGTATTATAAATAAGTTCAAATAAGTAAGTAAACAAGTATGTTTTTTAAACTTATTATTATTATTATTATTGTTGTTGTTGTTGTTGTTGTTATTCGTAAATCCATACACAATACACATCCATGTTCCTGACGATAACAATAAATGTAAAAATCGAAACGTCGATACAAATGAAAAATTGTGTTTCTGTTTACTGACCGATCCTCGCTAAACCTTCCATCGCCAAACATTTAGTAACGTCACTGTTAAACACTAAACATTTAGTCACTACTAATTTAATAATAATAACAGTAATTACAGTTATAAAAATAAAATGTAAAATATTTACAAACAGCTGTGTTTATAACCAGTGTGCAAGTTGTCTGATAGTTTGATGCCCTCCTCTATAGGCGATTTATTTCCTTCATCTTTGTTCCGACTACATTAAAAAGATAAAAGCTACGAAGACGCAATGTATTAAGAAGCAGAGAGAAGCGCTACATAAACTTAAGGATTCATAATTCCGGGACAAAGGAAATTCCACGGTTTTTACACCTACGGAGGTTTAGATAAAGAAGATTTATAAACGTTGAAAGAAGGTGGTTCGTAATTCGACATGAGGCGATTAACCATGGCAATGTTAGGCTACGTCGCTTTCCTGGAGAAGCAATAGCAATGCGACTGACGGTTAGTTTCATCAGTTCCACTGTTTATAAAGCGTCCAGAGCAGGGGCGGCGATATGGACCCGCAGCCCCTCCAACTTCGGGAGGGGGAGGGGGCACGGTCTTCAGGGGTGCTATCTTAATGACAGGGTAAAGTATAGCGATAGGAAATGCCTGATTTTTTCAACAAGTTAATCATGAAATATAAATAACTGACAGATTTTTAAACGCGGCTTTGCCGGATATTATTAACTTAAAAGGGTTAATGTCAGAAAGGCGGGGGAGTACAAAGTATTACCTCAAAAAGCCAGAAAAGCATATACATATATATTACAACAACGTTAAGTATTTGTGAAGCCCCCAACTTCTTGTGAGCCATTTATTTTGCCACATTACTTACGCTATAAAATTATGACAGGTGTAATCGTAATAATAATAAAAACACATCGTAATATGGTTTAGAATCATTTAAAAATGTATTAATCAAAATTTTTCTATTTTGTTGCGATTCAAAAATATCATTATTATTCGCATGTGTGTAGCCGTAGCACACATCTAGTTATTAACATATAAATAATAATCTCGTATTATACATAGAACATAATATACACTCTTATACTACAATAAACATTTGTAATTATATAATATTGCTCTCGACTTTCTCATTACTGTGATAATTATTAGATTATCTAATCTCTTTTTAATAATCTATTTTCTTTTGCTTATATTGCATATGCATTGCTTTGTTTTCTAATAAAATTTACTATTTACTTTTATATTAATTTAAATATCATTGACTAAGTTATTTATTCAAAATTATAGTTTCATACTTTTAAACATTACTCTAACTACTATACCAATAAACATTTACATTTCCAAAAATTATTAACTCATCTTTGAATTATATTGTCTTTCTTTTTACATAGTTAATTGTCTTTACGTGAGTCTTTTTGTTTTTACAAATACATGGTTTTGTTTCACCTTATTTGTCGTGGTAATACTCAGCGTATCCTCTTCGGCCCTAGGTCCTTGGTCTTGGATGCTCCTCTGTAGTCGTGCAGTCCTGGAGTCCTTGATCCTCGTCCTTCAGATCCTCTCCGTAGTCCGTTGCCTCGTTCCGTACGCTGGACCCTATTCCATGTACTTGGCTGCTCCCTCGTATCCCGTCATGGCCTCAGGTTGCAGGTGCTCTCACGAAAGTGATGAGTAGTCGTGAAGAAACTCCGGCTGCTGCTGTGGTTGACAGAAAAAAAATTGTTGTCGTTGGGCAGAGCCTCCGGCTGCCACGGTAGTTGTACGAGAAAGAGAAATAAGTTAGAGCGTCTCGAGTATTTACTGTATACCCTAGGGCGCAAAATCATGTTTCGACAATATTCTGCAGATCTCAGTCTGTCGTTGGCGTCCCTTTCTAAACACGATTATTTTCACACTTATTTCGCTTGTTTTCGCCATATGCGAAGTCTTTTGCACATTACCCGATATTCATCTTGTCGGTAATTTTTATGTGTTCACTGCGTATAAACCGTTTTCCCCTATTTTAATTAACATAAGTTTTATTTATATTTATTTTCTCTATAATCGCACTATTTATTATTTTCGCACTATTTTTTATACACATGTGCGTCTTTATTTTATACACACTGTGGCGTATTTGGTTTTGTGATATTATGCACACATTATTTACAATTTAAATAATTCATAATTAATAGCGTTCATAAAGGGGTGACGCTTTGCAGGAATCAACAGGTCTCACACACGCGCGCGCGCGTAAAATACATGTGTACACACCGACACAGCGGCGTGGCGTGATAAACCTGTCCAAGCATGAATTTTGGTTGTTTCTTTTACAGTTCAGATTGAAAGCTGAATTATTATTATTAACAATATTAATTTAATTTAATTCATTATCTTCATTAATTTGTGCAATGCACAGTACCCTATACATTTGTACTGTTGCTATATATATATATATATATACACATACACACACACACACAAATGAATTCTATGTGTAGAATTAAGAAAATTAAAATTTCAGTGTAATACACTAGATTTCCTGTACCTTTTACGTGGTACGTCTTTGTAATTTTGTACATTATAAATTGTATTGTAATCATCATGTTATATTTTGTCTGTTGTAACTAATTAAACTTATATGTAACGTTTACACATCGTAAAAACTATATTTAATTAATGTAAAACTTTATTTTAATTCTATATTTTTTAAAACCTCGTCTCCTCTACGAGCTCTGATTCGCTTTGAGGGAATTTTGTATCAGCATTTTTTCCTGATTAGCATTTGTTTCAGCATTTTATCAGGGAAATAAAGTATTCTTCCATTTTATTATATTCTAACCGATTTTATTAGGACACACGGTCGGTCCGATAAACGGACAAAATGATAAATCCGATTATTATAACTTGTTTTCTTATTTTTTATTTAAAAACCTTCTGGGAAAAAGTTACCCAGACCTCTATTATTTATGCGATTCAGTTATCATAACACCGATTCCGATATTAAATTATGGTGGGAATAACCAAACAATTGTATGTGGTGGCGCTATCTCCTAACTTGCGGGGGGGAGGGGGCAGTTAACATAAGCCGCTGGTCCAGAGATATTGGGAGAATTTTGGAACATATGGGATAACTCCCACGTTATAGCATTCAAGGCATTTTGTGCATTTGGTTAGAACGGGAATGTGCTAATAGTTTTGACGAACGTACCGATCCGAGAGACAAGCAGAGTTGGCTTCTAGCATACAACACGTTTCAATTTACTATGATTACGAACAACTCGAGCTGGAGTTTCAACGCACTTTCCTGTGTCGCTTGTAACCAGGGGCGTATTTACGGGGGGGGGGAGACGAACAGGACAGGACCCCCACCAAGAGGGTCGAAAAAGTAGACGAATTTTATTAATCTCTTAATTTTTAGGCTCTTTTATTATTTTTTCAGCTGTCTACGCTACTATAGTACTAATTCTTTTTTAAATATTCGAACAGGTTTATTACACAGCATCAGGTATACGTTTGAAATTTTAAATATAAAAAAATCAATTCAGTCGGTAGTATTTTGTAAACTATGTTTCAATAACGCGTATTTTTATTGAGTTATACCGTTTATTTTAATGGGACTGATTTGAGCTACTTTAAAGATAGTAATGTTGATTAGGTTTAACTTGTTTCTTCTTTTATATGAAACCGATCCGACCCCGGATCCCCCCAATGGCAAATTCTAGATACGCCATTGCTTGTAAGGCTCGATTCTTATAGGAAAGACGCGTTGGACACAGCAGAACATAAGGCTGCAGAGTGGTTTCGTTGAAGTGTGCGGCCTGCTGGGAGACGTTACCGAACTTACTAAAACACTTATTTGACTTACGTGTCAGATTCACTTATTTCTTTGTTAATTTTTTACAGCTTTCCTTACAGTTATCTATAGCGACTCCCCCCCCCCCAAATGTTAAAACTACACATTATCCGATTCTTAACGTCATACACCACATTCTGAGCCAGTCTAAACCGGTAAGGAAGGTTTTCCCTTTTAATTGGTATCCACTTTTATTCTGCCTCTATTCGAAAAGGAATAGATGCTTTTGCTATGAACTCAAGTAGCCTACGACGTACATTTGTTGAACCTAAATTAGTATGGCCGGTTCACCTACAAAAATAATAATGTGCAATAACGGCGAAAATTGACTGCGTGATTATGTGGTTGTGTAATGACTTTAAATATTAAACAATTTTTAAATAATTTTTAATTTATTAAATTTAATTAGTTTAAAATTTTCCACGTAACCCACCTCTTGCGGTTATTATGGGGGGGTTCCATTATCTAATAGAACTCACTTTTTGCTTTAAACGTTAAAATTCTCACTATTTTTGTGTTTGTTTGTTTGTTTGCTGAAACCAAGTAATCAACTTCAATTTTTTTGGTTTTTCAAATATTAAAAAAATTGTCAATATGAAAATTGTAGGAATTAAAGGTACTTTTCCAATATCTGTATCCGCTCGAATATTCGATAATTTCGACTATGCGAAATACTGTACGCGGTATCCATACAATGTGAATATCGCTTATACATTTAATAAAACAGTTCAGAACAATTTAATGAGTTATTTTTTCCAATTTAATAGTCTGTTCTTTGTCGTAATGGCTTTTTATTGCCATTTAACTACTATCCCAAGCATTTATAGCAGTATTATACTGGCGGCAAAACATGGTGTTATTAGGTTAACACCAAAACTGAAACAAGTACACAAAAACCAATACACTTAAAAAGTAAAACACATACACGGATTTTACTTTAGGATCCACAGAAAACCCCGACTGGATGTAGGGGGGGGGGGGGGGTAATCCATGACCCACCCTTGCGGTTATTACGCTGGACTCCCGTTATGTAAAAGAACTCATTTTTTGATTTAAACTCTAGGATTTCGTTGCCCATGACGTGTCCGTTGATTAACTAAATATAATTAAATCACTACCGACTCTGAACACAAAGTTTTTTTATGGGTAAAAACGTAAAAGTTTTACCTTATAGCCTGAACCAGTTTTCGCTTATTATAAGCTTCGTCAGAGGCTGCCACTGGGAGCGCTCTCCGTCTTGTTCTTGGCGACGGCGTCGACTTTTGAAGGATCGATGTTGTGTGTGTGGGGTGTGATATGTTCGAATAATATATGTGAATTGAATTGTGTCTGTTCGTTTATGATGTCGTTTTTATGTGTTTTTGTGTGCTTGTATATTTCAAATTGTTCAAGAGTGTCTAGTTTTCGGCCTTTTGTGTGTATGTGTAGAATATCCATGTTATGTCGATGTTGTGTATGTGTGGTTTGCTTCAATGAGGTAGTTTGCAAAGGTGGATTCGGTAGTGAGTGTAGTGCCTTTGTGTGTTCAATGTATCTTGTTTGAAGCAACGTCCTGTCTGGCCTATGTAGAATTTGTTGCAATCTGAGCAATTTAGTTTGTAAACACCAGGTAGATCAAATTTGTTTTGTGCTTTGTGTGTGTGTTCTGTTTACAAACTACAAAACTACAAACAAAACAGAACATACACTATCAAAACCGATTTTCCGAAAATTATGTTTTTTATATAAATAGCCAGTTTCGTGAGAAATTACTAAAGATTGGTTTGAGAAATTTTTAGAAATATGTGGTTTTATTTATATATTGTTACGACGGACTCACGGATCGTCGTATGGTACAGTGGAAACAAATTACAGACACCAATGAAATCATCAATTACCAGCTTTAATTTTCACAATTAATAATTTGTAATCAACAAGTTATCCAACAAGATTGGTCTCGTACAATAATTCAAGTTAAATTTGTACACACGCAATAATAATGTCAACTATTAGAATTGCACACTAACTATAACACAATAACACTTCACCGCACTTGTGTAAACCGTCACTCGATCAGCACTAAGGAAAATCGCTCAACACAACTGAACTGACTAAGCCAGACGCTCTGCTTTTATAGGCTGCGCAGAGTTCTAGAATAAACGTTCTATCCTTAACTACACACCACGTAATGCGTAATTCAAGTGTTCTCCAGAGCACCTTGGAACGTACTTGAGGCTACACCTGGCCTACTGATGGGGGAACGGGTGGAGGACAATCTCGGCTGTTCGAGACGGTTCCAGTGTTTCAGTATCAATTAAACCTTTTTATTAATACATTACTTTCTAAATGAAAATAAATTGTATCAAAAAATTTTATTTGGCAAAAAACGTCGAAATAAAAGAATCATTGTAATCAGTACACTCCTTTAAAAAAAAAACCTCAACAAGCTAAAAAAATTGCATAATTGCAGTGTTGCTTGGAGAGGTATCAGAGAAAAAGGGTTATGGATTTCACCAGTTAACGTGGGGGGGGGGGCAGGATATTGAACTCCCCTAAGACGGCAATAGAACAACGGTATTTCAGCAACCAAGGGCGTATTTACCGGGGGGGGGAGAGACGAACGGGACCGGACCCCGCCTACACCAGAGGGTCGAACAAAATTGTCGAATTTTGTTAATCTCTTAATTTGTAGGTTCTTTCATTATTTTTTTCAGCTGTGTTTTTCAGCTAGGCAGTCGAAAAAGTATTCATTGGAGGACCAGGAGGAAGAAGAGCAAGAGGGAAGTCAAAAAGAAGATGGATGGACGATGTAGATGAAGATGTGAGAAGGCTGGGGGTCAGAAGGTGGCGAAGAGTCGCACAGGATAGAGAAGAGTGGAGGCACGTCGTTCTGGAGGGTCTTCATGAGCTGTAGGGCCGTGGAGTAGTAGTAGTAGTAGTAGTTTTTCAGCTAGTAACTCTTTTTTAAATATACAAACAGGTTTATTACACAATATCTGTGTATACGTTTCAAATATGAAATCTAGGGAAATCAATTCAGTCAGTAACTTCTCGACGTTGTTAAAAGTAAGTAACATACGTATTTTTATTGTATTATTACCGTTTACTTTAATGGGATTAAAATTTGAAATATGAAATACTGGAAATTCAGTTCATCCTGTATTTTCTAAACAATGTTTCAGTAACGCGTAATTTTTGTATTATTACCGTTTACTTTAATTCCAGGACGTTATCACACGTTTTTCAGCCACTCTAAAGATAGTTGTATTGATTAGTCTTAACTTGTTTTCTTTTCTTTTGTACGAAGCCGACTCGACCGGACCCAGGACCCTCCCCCCAGACCAAATTCTAGGTACGCCACTGTTCAGCACCACAAAATATTACTGCGCCCATAATTGGGTCTTCCAGGACTTGTGAACAGACTAAATAATATCATTATCACACTCTCTGTTTATACTCATGAAATCCTATTTGGAAGAAAGGTATTTCCATGCAAGCAATATATACCAAGTTAGCTCTGGCGTCACCCAAGTATACTTGGTCTCATACCGTGCACACTTTTTACCGCTGATTTTCCGGCTAACGAAAACGTATTCACCTTTCCTGACGATATTGCTCATCAATGACGATATGGTATAACATTGTAATCCAGAAACTGAGCCTCTTCCTGGAAACTTGGGCTAATACATGGCGAATAAAAATCTATGAAGACAGTCAGTTAATTGTTTTTACTAAATGGCACAGGAACAAAGAATTATCAGAAATAAGTAAGCAGTTTCTATAACAGAGAATACAATGTACCTTGACCTATATCTGGATGAAATACTTGGAGAGTCCACCTCCAAGTATTTAACTGTGGATGAAATAAACGTGGATAGGTATCAAGTCTAAAAAGCACTGTTGGTTACACTCGCTTGAGTAGTATAGAAATGAAATATTGGTAGTTGCCTTTACGGACCTATGACATGGGCGATGATATTTTTGGATAGAATTCTAACATGAGATGAAACATGGATTCATCATTTTGAGCCGGAATCCAAAAGATAAAGCATGAAGTGGAAGCATACGAGTTCAGAACCCAACTATCGGCGGGAAAAATCATGTTGACGATATTTTGGGATACTGAAGGTCCGGCTTTTTGTAATTGTTTAGAACAGGGGCCTCCAAACTTTTTCACTTGAGGGTCGAACTGACTTGGAAGTCACGCGGGCCTACACACACACACACACACACACAGAGGCCTATATATATATTGCAACAATACATATATTTGCATATTTGCCCAGGGCGGTATGTTTTATACTGTAATTAGTATAAATAGAATAAGGAACAGTTTTAAACAATTTTGTGCAGGAATTTACAATATCTAACCTGTCGAGAGGGACACCTGCTGTGGTAGCGTAAGTTACAGCGTGTGCGTGTTTGTGTGTGTGAGCACGCTACTACATGAAAATATGGGGTGATGCGAACGACTTATTGTTTTGTCTGTAATCATGTCTTAACAGGATTATAATAAACTAATTACTTGTGTTAAACCTGTAAGCAAATACTTACGCCAATTATAAAAACACCATTGCATTAAGGAATTCTTAACGAATGCAGTGATATATAAAATATTGCAGAAATTTGCAATATTAAAGGCGCTAAGTAATTAATGTTAATTACGGGTGTAATTAAAGAGTAATTAACATGTGTGTTATATGTGCATGAACAGAAAAAATTACGCAAACAACGATATCGCGCATGCTACAAGTGTGTTTACGAAATCGCTAAAATGAACAAAAAAGCGATTCGTAATTAAAAGGACGCTTTGCATGAAAGTTAAAATTTCTAACCTGTCAAGAGCAATCCTGAACATGTCAGATTGAGTCCAGTATAAATACGACCGACAATTTTGGGGCATTCTCAGACTCAAGGAATCTCTCCACGAGGACACTATGTCCGTTTGATAAGCTATTTCCAAAGGACGTCACGCTGCTGGTCTGCCGATCGACTGAACACACTTTTACCACACACACAAGACGTATGGAGGAACTCAGGAGCAACAACAACAATCCATAGAGACATAGAACACAGCATCATCATCATCATCATCAAATTCTCAGGATTCAGGACGCGCGCGCGCGCGCACACACACGCACGCACGCACACAACAGTAACGGCAGCAGTATGCAGGTGATGACTAAATATTTGTAATTTTGTAGTGAAAAGAACTTTCAGAAAGACAATTTTACACGAACAATAAGGCTTAAAATTTTTAAATGTAAATAATAGTTAAAGTCAATAATTTAATTTTATAAGAAAATTTGAAAGTTACTAAATCTTTTGTTATATGTTAAAAATTTGAGTATGTCAATAGAGTTAAATAATAGTTTGAATAGTTAAGTAATTAGTTTATTTTGTCTATAGCAACTAGTAACTTTATTTTTTAAATGAGTTGCTATTAGCATTTGAAGATTGAATCAAAGTCAGACACACACAAAAATGAAAGAATTTAGATGACTTATTTAACATGTCTGTTTAGTGAATAAGAGTATATGATTGTTTAGTTTGTAGATGTTATGAACAGCCTAATATGTGTGAAACTTATAAAAGTGGATATTTGATCTATCTAATGTTTGAATTTTTTAATATTGGAATATTTTTCTATTAATGAATAAATCTTAGGATGATTATTTTTAAATGGTTTTTAAATAATTATTTCATGTCAACAACATCTCACTCCTCTTTAAAATTTATTAATTATTGTGCAAATATATATACTGTACTTGATGCGACGAGAAACAAAAATCCTGCAACCTGGCCGGTGTACTACACTTAATAGTTGCGTTGAGTACATGGTTCTGTATTTGTGTGAATTTATGAAATAATCGTAACGTTGCAATATATATATTTTATTTAAAAATATATATATATATATATACGAAATTATACTACTTGCAGAAGAAACAAATTGAATAACATCACAAATTTATATAATTACTGCAAGAAACGTCGAGTTACTTATATAGAAAATTATATATATTGCAATGAAACACAGGATCCTGATAAGCAGTGCAGGCTTGTGTAATACACAGACGATAAACATTCATGTCTAAGTTGGTAGTTTGTTAGATTTGGTTTTTTTTGTATGAATTTTGTATTTTAGGAAGGATAAGGAATTAGGTTTAGTCAAATTGTGTATGATTTTATGTGTTATTTATTCATGTACTATGTCTGTGGAAATGTGCGCGCGTGCGCGAGTGATAAACGTTTCCCCGGATGTGCGTGATATAATTGTCATATCGTTGTGACACTTGAGCTGAACATAAACTACTGTATCAGCTACAGTTCCTGTATTTTTCCTATCTATTAAATGACGTTAAAGTATGATTTCATTAAAATATGAAGTTGTTGTAAAACGCAGTTATGCATGAGATAAAGGTATTCAGAGATTACCATCTATGCATGCTCTTGCATAGTCAATGGACTTTACGGCATGAAAAATTGGTGAGTCATGTTCAAAGTAACCATGTGACTTCCTTCCACCAATAAAATGCTGGAAGGCAGTTGGAAATTTTCTTAACCTGTTGCTACACAGGCAGTTCTTCTCATCCTGCTATCACGATCGAGACGTGCAATTCTTGTGCAAGATTTTCCGCTTGCAAGAATTTGTTAACTCTTTTCGGCGGTAGTAACGAGTGTGAAGACTCAGAACTGTTCGTGTATTACATCTTTACACCCAGTGTTGTTATTAAAACATAGCGTGCATAAATACAGTTACTGTAGTTCTTCTCATCTAGCTATCACGATCGGAACGTGCAATTCTTGTGCACGATTTTCCGTTTGCAAGAATTTGTTAAGTCTCTTCGGCGGTAGTAACGAGTGCGAAGGCTCAGAACTGTTTGTGTATTACATCTCTACACACGGTATTGTTAGTAAAACATAGCGTGTATAAATACGTGAACTTAGACTGTGTTACTGTGTGAGGTATTCTGCAGTACCAGTAATATTTCAAAATTACTTATTAATAAAGTTTTGTCATCATTAGTTTCCGCGTGAGTGGAAGATTTCCGCATAGGGAGGTCTGCTGATCGCGGTAGACCCAGTGGTACGCGTGAACACTTGAAGAGTCCGGATTGGTATAAGCCTAATATACCGTTTCTAAGTAATACTCACTGTGATCTGAGATACTTATAAATTATAAATTCTGTATGAAGTTTTAGAAGTAGTATCAATAGAACCGTTGTGGTGTGTGAAGCGTCTGTGTCAACGTTGGAACTCCAGGACACCAGCCCAGCTGGAAGCGTTACCAGGGTGAACCGTCTGTCATCGTACGCCACACCTGACGACTCAACGACACAGCAAAGCCCCCCCCCCTTTTTCATCGACATCGCCGTGGGAATCATCATCATCACATATGTAATGTACCACATCACGTATATGAACAATAACTAACACTTTAAAAGACTATATCTGAAACACTACCATTATTATGCTTGTCAAATATATCATATAAACAATTACATATGTCTTGTGTGCAATAAATAATCTTAAACCCTCCAATATAGACTTCTGCATTAAGATACACATACTACCATATCCTATGCGCCAATAGTTAAGTTATTTGTGTTGTCGCATAGAGATATTTGAAGCCCCACGTTGGGCGCCATAGTTTAGAGACCATATACGCGGGCCGTAGTTTGGAGACCCCTGGTTTAGAAGATCAGCGGACAAGAAACGTTACACGCTATTCTGACATGCTTATCAATAAATTAAAGCCAGCAGTGATGCGGAAACGTCCTAGATTTCTGCGCAAAGACGTCGTTCTCCTTCATGATAACGCCCGTCTACACACACCTCAGTTAACACGTGAAACCGTCAATAAATTGGTGTGGGAGACTCTGCCCCGTCATCCCTACAGTCCAGACTTGGCTCTATCTGATTTCCGCTTGTTTGGTCCACTCAAGGAGTCATTACGTGGTACGAAGTTTTTTGACAAAGACGGGGTCAAAGAAAATGACCTAAAATGGCTCCGACATCAGCATAAAAAATTTCTTTGCAGGAGGTATAAAAAAACTTATTCTGAGCTGGGACAAGTGTATTAATGTTGCTGGGGATTGTGTTGAAAAGTAAAAAATTATCATAGTGATTAAATAAACCGTTCCTCCTCTACATCTGTTTCCCTCTTTAATTACTGAATGACCCTCGTAGAAATTAAGTACTAGTGGTCTGCCTCTATGGACCTATGACATCCTGTTATGGGATACAGCAACCGTCCAGCTGGAGGTACTGAGAATAATTACAGACGTTCCACGGTTCGTACGAAAAAAAACTGATCGTGACCTTAAGGTTCATACAGTGAATGAAACGATTGTGTTTTAATTATACAAACCATCAAGATAAGCATTCCATTGAAATAACCACTACTCTAACGTTAACTGGAGCTTTTCCGTATGACATCACTATGTCTAAAACACATTATCGAAGAACTATATTTGCACCAGATTATGTTAAAACGTGTTCTGACGACGAGTTATTCCACGCTAGGATACATTCCAAAAATAAATCTGTATAATTTATGCGTAGAGGATAATTCATCTGATGCGGTTAATAAATTCAGACACCTGGGTAATACGATAGATAATGAAGGGTCCATAAACACGACGACACATGACAGGATACAAACAGGAAATAGGGCATATTGTGCCAACAGTAAAATATTGAGAAGCAAACTCATTAGTCGTTACACGAAAATAAAAATATTTAGGACACTTATGGGACCGGTTGTTACTTACGGAGGCGAGATGTGGACATTAACAAAAAATGGAGAAGAAACACAAAGAAGGTATGAAAGAAATATTGTACGACGTGTTTATGGCTCGGTTAAAGAAGATGGCAATGGATAGGAGACATTGGAGAAGATTGGTGCTGGAAGCCAGGACCCACGTTGGGCTGTAGTGTTAAAGAAGAAGAAGTGGAAGCCTACGAAGTTGAACTCGAAACAAACGTTTGTTAAAAAAAAAGTTGGTCTTTAGAAAACTCTGGTCTTTATGTAAAATGAAAAGAAGACCAAGACAAAACTGGACAGTCGGTGAGGACAACGTCAAAGTATTATCCAGGAATTTAAGTATCCGGGAAGCACACAAATTATACAGGGCAGCAAATTCGAAATAGTATAACGAAAGGGAGTGAAGATTTACGCGAAGCTTAAACGAACCTCTGAGTTCAAATTTATAGATAAAACCCCAAAGTAAGAATATACAAAACACTGCAAGACCAACCGTAATGTGTATAGTTTCGAGCCTTTATTCAGGGAATACGGAACGAGGTAGAGGGAGAAGGACAGATCATCAAACGTAACTACATATAGTACATCTACATTAAGACATAAATTGTATAAACTACATCGGAACACAACGACTTAAGCGGGCTGGTAATGTGGAAACAATAGACAACAGCGACAGGTGAAAACGGTAGGAAAGGGACAACTGTAGATAGTAAGTTGTCATCCAGGGAGATCTGGAGGATGTTCAAGCACTGGCAACGGGTAGGAATCAGTCTCGATGGGGGCAGAAAGCAAGATAGTTCGTGATCCAGTAGTGTTATATAATCACGTGTAGAAGAAAAAGAAGAAGAAAATAGATGCTGATCTATAATCTACGAAATCCGGGAATGCCGGGATGGTCGAAGACATAATGAACCCAACACCTGACGGGAACCGCAAGATGACATCAAACACTAAGCAGTAGTCATGTAAGAAAAATTAGCAGCAAAAATCAACGTTGTTTACGATATGTTTAAAAATACTGTTGCTTTAATTAACTAAGCTATATAGTCTGAATATTGCACCCGTTTTTAAAATATGTATACCTTTTGGACGTTTTGGTTAAATATATCTATAATTATTTGTAATTATAATTAATTAATTTATTGTAATAATAATTATATTTTTTATATTATACTATTATCAGTACACATTAAGCGATAATTTTATTATCAGTTTATTAACTTGTAATATTGTGTTAACAATGTTTTCGGAATATTATAATTATGTCTATTTATTTGCAAAAAACAGTATGTATGTAATAGTAGTAATTAATTTGCCGATGTAAAACACACTGTCTCACCCGCACACACAAACACATTCCATCAATTAATTAATCTGTTTATGTGTTAGATTATTTCTCTGTTGTCCATACGCAAATGGGAATAAATATTATCGAAACGTCGAGACAGATTAAATAAAAATTGTTTCTATACTATCTACCGAACTTTGCTAAGCCTTCCATCGATAACCATTATGTCTAACGTCTCTAACCAATCAATAACTGTTTATTGTGCATTACGCTTGTGTCGTTGCCTACATATTTTTATTTTTTTTTAATTTATTGGAGACCTGTAATCTGTTCGACTAACCGAACATTTAACAAATTAGCTGACAACACACACAGGATTATGAAGAGCTGACCATTGACAGCTCTTCTTGTTTTTGATAATAGATTAAAGAGGTACACAAAATCAAAACTAAATGATAAAACATGTAAACAAATGAACAAAAATCACTTCCACTTCCTGCTGGCATTATACAATAAGTTAAAATATTAAACACTGGGCCCATAAGGCACATATACAGGTTGACATTAACACGTATGAGTGACACAAATACAAAAACATACAGAACAGATATCACAGACAGTACAATACAGAAAATACGGAGAATACATTATTAGTTAAACCTGAATGGTAAGTCTAATAGTTTGTGTCTTTTTAGTCTATAAATATCTTCACTTTTGTCTAACAAGTTAATTGCCAGGTGGTTAGGATGCTGTTTTAGTTTGGAGATGTGAGTCCTGCAGAGGCGTATGATTTCTTCTCTCACGGTTGGAACTTTGAGGTCGCGGTGTATAGAGTTGTTGGAGACAAACCATGGAGCGTCGACTATTGATCTTAAAGTTTTGCACTGAAAGCGCTGGATAATCTCAATATTACTTGTACTTGCAGTACCCCAAAGTTGAATACCATAAGTCCATACCGGTTTAAGAACTGCTTTATAGATCAAGAGTTTGTTGACGAGACTTAACCGTGATTTTCTGCCTATAAGCCAATAGATGTTTCTGACCTTGTGATTAAGTTCAATCTTCTTAGATGTTATATGTTTTTTCCATGTTAGTCTCCTGTCCAGATGCATCCCAAGGTACTTAGCACTTTCAGCTTGTGGTACTGGTTGACCATTAATTGTTACTGGAGGGCAGTTTGCCTTACGTGTGGTGAAGGTAACGTGGACTGACTTGGATGAATTGATTTTTATGCGCGCGCCATTTATCAAGCCATAACTGAACACTGTTTAATGATTCTTGTGGTATAAGAGATGCTATTGAGGGGTCGGAGTGTGTCGCTAGGATTGCTGTGTCATCGGCGTAGGTAGCAACAGTGGTTTCATTTGCTGACGGTAAGTCCGAGGTGAACAGGAGGTAGAGCAGAAGACCCAGGACACTACTCTGCGGAACACCTGACCACTGGTAATAGAGGAGAAGTAGCATCCAAGGACTTGACTTGAAACACTCTGCCCACTAAGTAGGAATGTAGAATACGGTAACAATTATGTGGCAGATTTTTCTTTATTTTGTATAAGAGTCCAAGATGCCAGACTTTGTAAAATTCCTGGGAAACGTCGAGAAACACACCTGAGAAGCACATCTTCGATTCCAGCGATTTATTGATAACATTTGTTAGTCTGTGTATTTGATCTACCGTAGAGTGCTTTTCTCGAAAGCCAAATTGGTGATCCGGAATTAGGTTGTTTTCTACAATTGTTGGCATAAGCCGTTTTACAAACAGCTTCTCAAAGATCTTACCAAGTATTGGTACAAGGTTTATGGGTCGATAAGAAGAGGGTGCTTGAGGGTTTTTACCAGGTTTTAAGACCATGATAACTTGAGCCGATTTCTAGAGAAGAGGAAAGTATTCAAGTCTGAGTATGGCATTGAAAATGTATGTTATTAGTACAACGCCTTTGTGAGGCAGCTCCTTTATAACTTTCCCCGATAGCAAATCAATGACGGGAGCCTTTTTACTTTTCAAATTATATAGGATTATTTCCTTGATTTCCTTAACTTTAAAAGGCTTAATAGTTAGAGTCAGTTGGAGCGGGGAATGTAAATATCTTTGTACCTCTTCTTCGAAAGAGACATTCTTGCTGGCTTCAGGTTGAAAAACGTTGACCAAATATTCGGCAAAAGTCTGGGATTTCTCTGTATTGCTGCGCGCCCAGCTACCATCTGGTTTATGTATTGTTGGTATTTGTAGTAGTGGCCTTTTTAATCCTTTAGTAGCCTTCCACAGAGAATAATCAGTACTTTCATTAGGTGACAGATTTTCTAGATAATCCTGAATTCCTTCATTCTTTAAATTTTCTAACAATCGTTTTAGTTGTCTGGCCGCGGAATTCCACTTTCTTTTATGATCCGGATGATGAGTATGCTGCCAAATTCGTCGCAATCTACGCTTCTCAGCTAATTTCTTTCGGACAATCAGAGGAAGATTTAAGTGCTTATTCTTCGCTGTATTGCAAGGTGTAGCTTCCCAGACTGATTTTAGAAAAGTACTGGTGAGATAATTTACATTACAGCCGCATCCAATTCAGCAGGCGTGTGGAGTGGAAGTTCTTGCGAGATATTATCATTCACAAGCTCTCTAAAGTAATGCCAGTCAGTATGACGATTTGTGAGTGTTGGTAGACTTTCAGACTCAATTATAGTATTGCTAATAGTGGCAATAATTGGAGTGTGGTCAGAGGAAAATCAAAAAGTGGTATCAAAAAGAAATCAATGAGGTCAGGTATGTTATTTGTATCAGAAGGCCAATAGGTTGGTTGAGCAGTGGACAGAAAGGACAGGGATTCTTGTATAAAGACGTTATATAAAATTCTACCTCTTGGATTAGCTAATCTCGAACCCCATTGCGGGTGTTATGCATTAAAGCCACCTCCCACCATAAAACGTGCACCAAGAAAGGAGCTGAAGTCAGTTTCATTGATTCTGTGTTTTGGGGGACAGTAGACTGCAGAAACAATTAGAGGGCCTCTGTGATCTTCAATTAAAATGTTTGTCGCCTGTAGGTGAGCAGTTTTGACTTTACAGAAGAGATAATGTTTTATATTGTTTCGGATTAACAGAGCGGTTCCGCCACGAGCTGTACCGTCAGGATGTTGGGTATCATAAACAGTAAATCCTGGAATCCTAATATGGCTTCTGTCTGTGAAGTGTGTCTCAGATATAAGGATTATGTCTAACCTGTTTTCCATAAGAAAAGCTTTGAGTTCTAGGGTGCGTTGAGAGTCCATTGGCGTTCCATAATCCGATCCTGTAATTGTTATTCATTATTAATTAGAAAGTTTATTGACAAGTGTTGTAAGGCGATTAATCATGGCGCTATTTTGCTGCACGAGTTGACTGAACATAGTCTCAAATTTGGTCAGGAACTGTGAAAGAGTGATGTCCTCATTTGCTGTCTGTTAAAGATTGCTGTCATAAGGGGCCGATGATTCTGAGTGTTGCTGTAGTCCTGCAATTTGAGCGTAAGTAGAAAAAGAGACGTTACGGGTGTTCATGTTCTGTTCCGTGTTCATAGTCCTAAACATTGAAGGGGTTCTCCTAGGTGTTGTGTTATAGGTACGGGGCTTTTTCTGGCCTTCAGATTTTGATAAACTTCACAGCCTTTATAATTAGCTGTATGAGGACCATCGCATAATGCACATGTGGCTGGTGTATCCTTAGATTTGGAACAAGTTGCGGAGTTGTGATCACCTCCGCACTTGACACACTGGAAAGGTTTTCTACAGTACGTCTTACTGTGACCGTATGACTGGCTACGAGTGCACTGTATTATGAAGGTTTTTCTCCGAGGTGGTTCTACAGTAATCTGCATGTTACCTAAAGACCTTAGGTTATATATTTGTTTATTGTTTGCTGCAGGTTCAAGAGCAACAAAGAAGAGAGGGAGGGGTGTTTTCTTGACTGTGTGTCGAACGTTGATTATGTTTCTGACTGAGTGTCCTTTTTCTTTTAGTGCTTCTTTAATAAAGTGTACACCGATGCTAGGATGAATGTTTCTTATGACAATCCGGTATGCTCGCTGGTCTTTAATTTGATATGTATGGTAAATAATTTTTTCGTCCTCGAGGTGACGGATTAATTTTCTGTAAGAATTAGATGCAAAAGTGTTGATTTTAACCGTATTGTCATCGAACGATTTAGTACTGTACTGTTCTGATTCCAAAATTTTTGTAAGGTTATTGATCATTTCATCCTTAGCCGCAGTACAGCGAATCTGGGACTTCCTCATCGAGGTCTCAGTTCGCGAGCTGGTTAGAGGCGCACTGTCGCTCAAAACACAAGCCCCAGGATCTCAGCCTTCTCCACCGGGCGCCCCAGTGATTATTCGAAAGGACCAGCGATGGCGGAGCGGGGAGGTCAACGCTACCTTATCATCGGGTCGTCTGCCAGCGTCTCTGGAGTCGATTATTCTCGCGAGCGAGAAGACTCATCTTCTCTGGAACCGGCTGACTCATCGATTTCGCGGTCGGTTTCGAATAGTCCCACGTCTGGCAATCGGCGACAAATCGCCGGGCCACACCGATCCCGATGGTGTAGTGACGTGGACCGACATCGGGAGGTGATCAGATGACAGTTCCACGAGCAAGAGTACTTTGAATGATTAGGGAATGCCCTAGATCACCGCTATGTCCTAGATCGGGATTCTCCGTAAGTATCAGCGATGGTGGAGAGGGGAAGTCGACGCTGCCTTATCATCGGGTCGTCTGCCAGCGTATATGGAGTCGATTCTTCTCGCTCGCTCGATGCTTCTTCCTTCTAGACTTTGTTGAATATTTTTGGCAAGATTTCGGATTGGTTTATTGTTACCTCTTGTAAACTACACGCGAAAGTTAGACATTTTGTTGTTTTATTTAAACAATTTATTACCGTATCTAACTTATTGCGAAAACAAGTCACATACAAGTGTTTTCAAAACATTATTTTGAAGTAATACACATTAATTTAATTTCAGCGATACAAATGTGAAAAGTTTCTTCTGGTTTATCAAAGGTATGTTTTATATATTTACTTAATAACTACTACATTTTATGGGGGTTTCGTGAGAACTATGAAAATTTTAATGACAAGGACAACATTGTTTCTGCTGCAACAGAAGCAGCTGTAATTCGTTAGTTTAGTGCTTACATAAAAACAATATTACCGCTGTGCTAAGTACTGTCAGGTGTGCTTAAAGTGTACAACACGGTGGCACAATTACAAAATATACGAACAATTTCCACTGTAAGTTACTTAAAATCAGTTCAAGGACTAGAGAACGCTTGAGAGAATTCGCATTTTATGGGTTCCTCTGTTACATAACGCGAGCTGGGTCAACTAGGGTTACAATACGTCCTCTTTTTCCCGGACACGTCCTCTTTTTTAAAGTTAAAAAACCTGTCCGGTGGATTTTTTAAAAAACAGGGAAATGTCCTCTTTTTTCGTAAAACTGAAAAATGTAGTCACGCGCAAGAGCGCTACCTGGATCAATGAGAGAAATAGGTTAATGGTAGAAAAAGTTAAAGGTGTAATTTGCGTACAGTACAACTTTAAAAGTCTTTCATGTGTTCAGTTCTATGATTATGTATTAGAAAATAAAAAGCTTTTGATGGGAATTGGTTCATCTGATAAATACCAATGACACCACAAAGACACAATTGACCATTTAGATTGTGAATCCGATTCAGATTGATTAGTATTAAATTAATTATTGCTATGATTAAAAATAAATTTAGCAAATATTCTTTTGTATATAAGTTCCGCTTCTAACCTAACTAATAGTTCAAAGTTTTGTTTGTGAGCATTTTCTTGTTATATCACAAAAATTAAATTGTACATTATATAAATTCTGTAAAAATGCTTAACTTAATCATGAATACTTTCATATCCATAATGTATAATCTTTTTACTGTCAATTTTTTTTTTGATCCTTAAAGTAACGATCATGCTGTTAAATTTTCAGGTTGTCCTCTTTTTTCACCAAGGTCATATGGTAACCATAGGTTAAACCCTTGTACCTTCAGAGAAGAAGAAACTTCCTCAGTGATAACCACTGGTACTGAAAAGCGTCATAAGGACTACATGGTCTGGGTGTAGTAGAGTAAATAATCAAGTTGTAGTAGAATGCTAAAGACAATGAAGCCATTCCTCAGTTTATATTTATCAGGAATTAATGTAGGGGGGGGGAGAGAGATTATTATGACAGAATAATTCTTATGGAAGCAGTGAGGTAACAAGGAGCTGCGTCTTACGATCTTTCTTTCAAATCTTCTTAGTTTCTTGTTCTTTTTTTTTTAGTTAATGTCCATGTCTGACCTCCATAACTAACAACTGGTCTGATAAGTGTCTTATATATTTTAATTTTTGTGTTACGACTAATGAGTTTGCTTCTCAGTAGTCTACTGTTGGCATAATACACCCTATTTCCTATTTGTATCCTTTCATGTACTGTCGTGTTTATGGGCCCTTCATTATCTATCAAGTTACTCGGGTATCTGAACTTATTAACTGCATAAAAATTAATTATCCTCTATGAATCTTCAAATCCTACTACTGATAGAATATTGATATTTTTATCATCACCATCATCATTATCTCCTGGATAAATTATTGTCTCCTGATGTGCTGATTCTTCCTACATCTATTTTTGCTTCATGTTTGTAATTTGCCTCTTCCTTGCTATGTTGCTTAGAACCTTGCCTCTTCCACTTAATGTTCTACCAACTTCAATCTGTACTTTTAACAAAGAATACATCTAATTTTGTTCTGATAACGTGATTCCCACTGTTCTCGTAAACCCTTTCATATATCTGAAAATGTTATCTGCAGGCTTTGTATGCGATTCATAATTTTCTCATTTAATAGATCCACACAAGAGGGTAAGTTCAGCGGTCTGGCGGACAGACTCAAGTAATTACACGAATTCATGGCATGGGGTGATACTTCTCTCTGAGACCCACTGACTCCGACTGGCAGTTTCGATTGGCCAATTACGTGCGCCTATCAAGTCGACCGTCAAGCAGGAGGCGATATGGCTGTCGTGTTCGCAGTGATACTTTCCATAGCTCATCATTGTCACGCTCAACGGCAAAGAACGTATCTCAAACCACTGCTGTTGAGATAAACGGAGCTGTTGGCGGTGTACTCTCGGTGGCGGCTTATAAATCGCCGCAGAAGCACTCCTGATACCCACCGAGGGATCATCATGGCAGGCAATCCGAACTTCAAGCGGTTTGGCGATGCTTGCGCGGGCGGCGGCGATTGGGCCTGCTAATCAACGGTCTTCGTCGCAAAACGCAACTCTAATCCCTATGATTAGGACACAGCGGTGATCTAGGGCGTTCCCTAATCATTCAAAGTACTCTTGCTCGTGGAACTGTCATCTGATCACCTCCCGATGTCGGTCCACGTCACTACGCCATCGGAATCGGTGTGGCCCGGCGATTTGTCGCCGATTGCCAGACGCGGGACTAATCGAAACCGACCGCGAAATCGATGAGTCAGCCGGTTCCAGAGAAGATGAGTCTTCTCGCTCGCGAGAATAATCGACTCCAGAGACGCTGGCAGACGACCCGATGATAAGGCAGCGCCGACCTACCATCTCCGCCATCGCTGGTCCTTTCAGAGAATCACTGGGGCACCCGGTGGAGAAGGCTGAGATCCTGGGGCTTGTGTTTTGAGCGACAGTGCGCCTCTAACCAACTCGAGGATTGGGACTTCGATGAGAAAGTCCCAGATTCGCTGTACTGGGACTAAGGAAAGCTCCTTACTAGGACTGCGTTTCGAATACAGCTTTCAGACGTCTTCCCGAGCTGCTAGGGAAAGACAGGTTTGGGAAAGACTACTGTCATAGTGATACCTACGCAAAGAAAGACTCTTCCTGCATCGACAACCTCCGGTCCTTCTGTCGTCTACTGTCAGCCTCTGAAAGGTACTTAAAAAGGTCTCGTCTACCTTTGAAATTTTGACTTTCTGGTTCCCTAACAGTTCGGCTTCCGTTTAGGCCATTCCATCATTCACCAGATGATGGACCGATAGAAGACAACCGTAGGCTGTTTCCTGGAGTCGGAAAGAACCGCGAGGCCGAATGTGTCTTGGCTTGGTCTTCCGAAATTAAGTACCTCGGTCTCCACCTAAATCATCGGCTGTCCTGGGCGTATCTACGCCCAGACATTTACCAATCGGTCGTCGGATCGTGTGGGGCAGTATTTACCAACAAGGCTATGATCCGTAAGCTAGGTAAATTGATCTGTTCCCGGTCATCGTCTACGCTGCCCCGGGCTGCAGTTACCTTGGCGCTCTGGATAAGAAGTAGGTGCAAAGCGTGGGCGACTAACAGCTTTTCTTCTCGGAAACGGACTCAGTGTGCGATCCTTGGACGACATCGTGCAGCTACTTGCATGTACGAGCGGCAAGACACTAAGACAATCCCGTCATAGCCGGCTTTGGGGGAAGGACCTCGGCGCATACTATACTAGTATGACCAGCCGCTAAAGAGCAAAATTCTGTACCTAACCTCAAACAGGCGTTCGGTAGTGGATAATCCGCACAGTCCAAGCACGACAGATCTGCAGCTACACTATGATACGCTGCCTAGACAAACAAAACTGTGATGGCGATGGTTACCTGGGCGCTTCCAGTCTGACGTCAGAGGCTGACGAAGCTTATAATAAGCGAAAACTGGTTCAAGCTATAAGGTAAAACTTTTACGTTCTTGCCAATAAAAAAACGTTGTGTTCCTAGTCGGTAGTGGTATAATTATATTTACTTCAGTCTTTCCTAGACCTAGGCTCGCGTTGGTGCTCCAAAGTCCACTTCAATACTTCTAGGCAGGCCATCCGCACCGCCCTAAACATCAACATGCGGACAGCCTCTAGCAAATTCTACAGAAGAAGAAGAAGAAGAAGAAGAAGAAGAAGAAGAAGAAGAAGAAGAAGAAGAAGAAGAAGAAGAAGAAGAAGAAGAAAAAAGATGATGATGGTGATGATGATGAAGAAGAAGAAGAAGTTTTTTTTTATACCAGGGGCGTATTTACGGGGGGGAGGGCGAACTGGACCAACCCCCCCCCCAGAGGGTCGAAAAAGTTGACGAATTTTGTCAGTCTCTTAATTTTTGGGCTGTTTTATTTTCCTTTTTTCAGCTGTGTACGCTAATATAATAGCTGATCTTTTTTAAAATATACAAACAGTTTTATTACACCGCATAGGGTATACGTTTCAGTCCGAACAGTCCCGGATTATCCATAACGCTAGGGTGTGCTGTAGCACCGAGCACCAGGGTCTCAGCTGTCAGAGGGAGCACCATCCAGCCCTAAATCACAAGAACTTTTCGAAGATAATAAAGGTGACAAAAAACAAAACAAAAAAAGAAACAAATATCCTCAATCCAAAATCATACAAATATATGTGCACACTTTTTGACGAGTTCGCCGTTATGTTTCTTGTGTTCGGATGTAGATGATAGATTCTATGATACTACAGTTTGTCCACGCAAAGTGTCAAACTGGATTATTGATTGTAAAGTGATTGATGCATTTCCAAATATATACATTGCTTATCGTCTGCTTTTGACGATTCCAATAGCTAACTGCGAATCTGAAATATCATTTTCTGTATTAAAACGCATTGAAGATAGGTTGAGTTCAACTATGGGTGTGATGAGAAATTATCTTCGTTAGCAAGGTTGAATACTGAAATCGAGATACTTCAATCGCCCGATTTAGAGGAATTTAGAAGATTATATGAGACTCCGTTAAGGGGAAAATCAAGAAAAAAATGGGTCGATTAATATTTTCTAAGCGTAAGTACTACTATGCTCGTTGTAATCACTATTTAGCTAAATATTTCTTGTAATTTGAATGTTAATAATATAATTGTTAACTTTCGAAATTGTGACGACATTTATCAGTGTAAATAATGGATAAAAGGTTGAATTTTTGAATGGGGGGGGCACCAGTCTGATGGCAGCATAGGGCTCCATGCGCTTCTTATCCGACCCTGGATATGAAATATAGGAAAATTAATTCTGTCAATAAGTAACTTTTAACAATGTTTCAATAACGCTTATTATTATTGTGTTATTACCCTTTACTTTAATGCGACTGATTTCAGGATATTGTCACGCGTTTTTCAGCCACTTTAAAGATAGTAATGTTGATTAGTCTTAACTTGTTTTTTCTTTTGTATGAAGTCGACCCGACCCCTGACACCCCCCCCCAAAGATAAATTCTGGATTCGCTACTGTTTGGTGCAGATAGTCGAGTACTCTTGCTCTTCCAGCTCTTATTTGCTTCCTCATACAAGACTTAACGATATTGTTCGGCAAATCAGTCACTATATGGTACGAAACAGCTTTCTTCTCATACGTTATTGCTGTTACCGACTTTAGCAAGTGTATCTGTGCAATATTAGTGAATGTAATACGTAATAGAATCTTGATTTTCCGCTCTTGCGTGTGCTGCTCCTAGCCAACAGAGGACCGCCGTTTCTTTTCTGTAACCAAACTATGCGGATAATTTTAATTATAATTCTTGACTGCATACTTTATTCTTCGTTTCTTGGTAACGCGAAGATTTATGACCTGTCGAAGCGAGAGCGGGTGAGAGAGAGCGAGTGAGAGAACGTGAAAAGGGGAGGGAGGGAATTGTTTGTGTGGTTCTGTGACTAGTTTCTGCTTTTGTCTTTACTTAGCGTTGAATACCCTTTACTACCGATATCGCCATCAAATAAACGCAGACAGTATTTGCTAAGACGATCGTGCAGAACAATACAAGACTCCTACACTTCCAGTAACGGCGCACGCGTAATTTTACTTTCTGTTGCAACGAAGGAGACAAGAATTTAATTTAATAAAACGCCCCGAGATCCATCGCGCCCGTGATAAGCGAATACGTACATAACGCAGGGGTTTGAAGCCGGTTTGGTGTGTGTGTGTGTGTGTGTGTGTATGTGTGCGTGTGTGTGCGCGGTCTCCCCACTCATCCACCGTGGTTCGGAGTTACCTGGCGAGCCAGTCGACAAGAAACAGTGAAAGTGGCTAGGTGCTGTGGTCGCTAGGAGGTAAACACATGAAGTTTATTTGCCTTTCCTAACTCATCTAACTCTACCAATATGAGATTTATCTCGAATAAATCATAACAGATATCACTTAAAACTAATTTATTATGTAAATTTTACAATTGTATTTTAGTTTCTAATCGAAAAGACACTGAATTATAGTGTTTAGTTTTGTGCCAACTTCGTTTAACCTCGATCATTTTTTTTTTTTTGTTTATAAAAAGTGGTGCATGTGTGATTCGACTGTGTCGTAAGTCAGCGAACGATCATTTTAATTGTAACCAGTTGGTAAGTAGAAATTATTTTGCTCATATTACTTAAGTTTAAATACAATAGGTTACAATATAAAGTTAGAGGTTACGTTTTCAGACTATATCAACAGGTCCAATAACAGATATCGTTGCGTATGCTGCCAGCACGCTTCATTGGCAGCATATGTTCTCCTGTGCTTAGATTATTACAGCATTTTTCCTGCCGTAGCGATTTTAACCTGTTGCATTTTAATTTTTCAACACTAAACGCCGTTTCCGTTTGAAACCGACGAAAATATGTTAACAATCGACCGATTGTCTTTCGTATATTGTGTCGAAATTTTCTATGCTAGGTCAGTTGTTAGCTAATCCTGTGCGATACGTTTTAATACAGACTTGCAGAACTGTTGAAGTACAAAGTTACATAGTTAAGAATTCCAAAAGTACTTCATTCGAAGCCTTTTGATCGTTGCACAGAAACTCGTGTTTGTAATAAAACTTCGCCGAGTTAGAAAATGCCAGACCGTTCATAACACTGTTCACTATAGGCTGTAAAACATTCCTTAAATATACTCGTTTTATAAGTAGGACCGTTGTTAAACTAAAAAATTAACATTATTATCCCACTGTGTGTGTGTGTGTGTGTGAAGGAACGTCTTTTATCACCATTGATCAGTGGAACACAAGCAGTCTGAATGGTTCCTGGATTATTTTCGAGGCAGGCTGGCTGAAGCAGAAATGATTGTTTTTTAAGTCCGCTTTCAAGGCATATCTCTGAAGATAAAGTAGTTTTGTGTTTTTAATTCAACTGTTATTTTAAATTCTTGTATACGGTGCTAATTGTAATTACAAATACTTATGTTAGCCCGACTTAGTGCGGTTAACGTTTCTTATTAGTTTCAGTTCAAATTCACAACACCCGAATGTCCGCACATAGGCCTACACGTGGTGTAGACCAGACGATTTGGAATTCTTTTTACTTCCATGTTCCGTAAGGAAATGCAAGTATGCTGATCGCGAAAAAACTCATGTTCGAGGTAAGGGCTGATTCTGATGTGTACTAACCTCAAAACACGAAGAAAAGTCATTTTCCGAAAAGTGTCTGTGTAGAATTTTTCTGTGGCGAACGATAACTGCCGCAAATTCAAACAGAATCATAGAATTTGTTGCATATGTCCCTGAGTTGTAGAGGACTCAAGGCCTATTGACTTTGGTGAAAATCGGTTAAGGGGGAGGGATAGTTTACCAAGAGTAAAGTACTTAAAAATACATTTAAACTTTTTCAAACAATAGTAATTGTTAAAAATAAAATAATTTTGTTGCCAGGCAACCGTGTTGTTCGGTCAGGAGGGAGGGGGTAGTTTACCTGCATTGTTTTGTGTTTTAACAAGAGTAAAGTACTTCATTGTAATAAATAAGTGCCCCGAAAATAAAGTCATATTAATCCACTGTAAAATGGTAAATGAGATAATTACAAATGGAGTGGGTAGTTAAAGGGGAGGTGGTGATTTTTTGAAAATTGCTGTGCTGAAATAAAGTAAAGTACAAATATTTAATTTTGAGGGATAAGATACCTTAGCAATTACATATGATAAAACTATTACTCTGTGAATGTGTAAATATCATTAATGGTGGGGATCGGTTGAGGAGGAGGGATCGTAGTTAAGTTTCTTTATAAGAACAAAGTACCTAATTTTTATAGATAAAGTGACTCGAAAATAATATTGTATTAAACGACTACCCCGTAATAACGAAAATATCTATAAATAGTGAAAATAGTTTGAGGGTGGGTGATATTTTTTTTAGAAATTATCGAACCGAATTCAAGTAAATGATTTTAAACATAAATCTTAGAACATGGAAGTCATGTGTGTTTCTCCATACCGATATTACGAGTACAACACCCACCTCGAAGCATATTAAAATACTTTGAACTGTATCAAGTATCAAGTATGTATGCTTGAGTTATCAAAACCCACAAGTACGCCCATAACTTGGGACCCGCTAACATGCATAATTATAAGAAAAACGTAATTATACTGGTAAGCTCCCTGAGCTGCAGATCTCGCACGCCCTTTTGAGCGAAATACTTAAGTTTATTATTACTTAAATTAAAAATAATAATTTTTTATTTATTTATTTTTGTTTGAAGCTGTGAGTAAAGTTGCTCATTGTCCGATTCTTTGCGTTGGCCAAGAAACACTATAAGAAAGTGACATGCGTCGTTACTACGATTATTGGAGGTTTTCTTGTTCCGTAAAAAGTGAAAAAACTAAAACAGAAGTTACAAAATCCCGTCTGCTGTATTATTTTATTAGTAAGTAACAGTTGTAAAGCAGACAATAATTATTCGTCTTTTCATTATTATTATTATTATTATTATTATTATTATTATTATTATTATTCCGGCTGTACAACGTTTACACATTTTCCGGAACCAAACATTACACAAGTGATTGAAGTCTCATCTTCCACTGCAGCTTCTCCATCCAAAGTTGTTCTTCAATTTCTCGTTCCATCAATATAGTCTGAATTTCTTCTATCCAGGTGATAAGTGGTCTTCCTCTTTTCCATTCCAGTGGGGTCCATTCCATAACTCTCCTTGGCAATCTTGCCTGTGCCATTCTTTTCGTGTGTCCATACCATTGTAATTTTTTTTGTTTGGATAAAATCAACAATCTAATTTTTCACATTCATTCTGTCCTTAATGACTTCATTTCTAATTTTCTCACGTCTGGATACTCTTGCCGAACGTCTCCAAAAGTCCATCTCTGCTGTCATTAATTTTGTTCTAGCGTGTTTATTAGTAGTCCAAACTTGTGAGCCGTAATTCATGGTACTTCTAACAATGATTTTTAATATTTTGGTTGTAGTTTCTGCTATAATTTGCTTATCCCACAGGATTTCATTTAATGTAGATATAGCCATCTTTCCCAAATTAATTCTGGATTGTATTTCTTTGTCTTGCTTCCCACTGGCCATAATTTTCACCCCTAAATACTTGTATTCCTCTGTATATGAAATCTTCCCCATGTCTTCCTCCAGTATCAAGTTTTAATGAAGGTCACCTATTGCCATGTATTTTGTTTTATTCATATTCCCCTTTAGTCCCCATTTCTGATATTCCTGTATCAATTTTCTAGTCATGTACTCTATGTCTTCAGAATCTTGATCCAAAAGTAATTGGTCATCAGCAAACTGTAATAAAGAAACTGTATCACCATCAAGTGGAAGTCCCATGTTCCTGCACATATTTTTCGAAGTCTCTGTTGCTTTTCTGGCGTAAACCTTTGGTCACTTGAAACCCTGGTGACAAATTTTTCCTATTTTTATTCTCGATATTGAATTGCTATAGAAATTTTGTATAGCTTTTATGATAATGGGGTTGATACTAGTTGATCTTAAAGCTGTCCACAGCTTGGCTAACGGTACATTGTCAGAGGTTTTTTTCAATGTCAATAAAAACTAAACGAAGGGGTTATGATCGAACTGTTTTCTTTTCAATTATTTGGTGTAATGAGAAAATATGATCTATAGTTGATGTACCAACTCTGAAACCTTCTTGTTCTTCAGCATCCATTTCCTCATACTCAGCTTCTACAAAATGTTTAAGTACTCTTCCATAAAGCCTATTTAGTGTGCTAGTAACTGTTATGCCTCTATAATTTTTGCAATCATCTTTGCTTCCCTTCTTGTGTATTGTAGAAATGTATCCCATCGTCCAATTTGATGGTACCTCTTCTCCATTCAGACATCTTTCAAAATATTTCTTAATAATTCATATAATTTATTTGCACCATTTTTCAATAACTCTGCGGGAACATCTCCAATTTCTTTTCATTATTACGAATACAATAAAACTCTTGAAATCCCGAACAACGTATTAGATTTTTAGTTAAATTTATAACCATTATGCCTAAATAACAAATAATTTAGTCCTAGCTTTTAAGGTTATGTATATTTCCATAGATATCTATAGGCTTAGGCATGTGTGGAATACTTTTCACAAATATTTGTTGCTGATACCAACATGAAAGTCTGTCGTAAACATAGCTTATACGTTTTTCGAAGGCTGTCCAAAATGTGCAAGGGGTGTTGACAGAATTTAATTTTGCCAAATTATTAAAGCCACCGAGATCGTATTTTGAATACAAGTCCTCATAATTTTATGCCCTGTATGGACTTTTACAAAATATTTTTTAAAAGTTTCAACTCGCATTTTTGACCAGTGGAGATGGTAAAATTTGCCCAAAAAATTCAATTTAAACACAAAATTTGGAGTTGGATTAAAATTTCCTTCAATAACACCGTTTTTCGGCCGAACACACGCGTCTTTTTATTTCTTTTAAACTCAGACGTTTCGCCCGTACTGCGATGAGGCATCCTCAATGGCTCTTAGTATTAGTCATCGTAGTGTGGGCGAAACATTTCAGTTTAAAAGAAATAAAAAGACGCGTGTTCAACCAAAGAACAGTGTTATTAACGAAAACCACGGAAGTATGCGAGCGAGAAAATCTGATACCCGGCATGGATTTTTACATTTCTTTTTTTTTTGAAATTTTTATACCTTTTTTGGCCCCTGTATTTAAAAATTTTGAAATTTTAAAACCGAATAATATATTCAGATTTGGTTAAAGTTCTACTTTATTTGATACTCGCATCGAGTTTTTCAAATATATTTTTTGAAATATTGGCCCCTCACATTTTTGCCCCCTGTCCTCTTTTTTTTGGAGAAGGTCAGCATCAGAACCAGTTGGCTCTGCGGGGCAAAAGTATGGACAGGTGTGCCAAACGTTATTGCAACACTACCCTGCCGTCGACTTTCCATCATCAGTGAAAATCGAGTGCGATAACGTGTGGTGGTATACGTTAGTGACCACAGTACTGCGGTTAAGGCTGAAGCAATAGGTGGAAAGAAGTAGTTTCTATGGAAAGACGGAAAGAGAAATGCCAGATGATCGACTCAAAACCGAGAACTCGGTTCGGTCGTTCGATTATTTCAATAACTATATTACTGTCTGTACCCAAGTAATTAACTGAAATATGAAATAAAAGACATTGTTTACGCTCCGAAGTAGTATGACGTTTGTGTTCTAACAATGTAGTGTATGTTTGGTTCATGACGCTTAAGGGGAGATTGAACGCCAGAATAAAAAAAAAATTAAATTTTGTTGTACCTAATTAAAACTAAGGAAGTTTCTGAGCATTTGGATACCTGATTTACTTCAAAATCCGAATAATAACTGTGTTGAAAGTTTCATGTGCAACAGTAAAATAACCCACTCAGTAGTGTTGCACTAAGATTCGCATATTTTAAAAACTGTTTTGTTTAGAAAGAGGAGGTTTGATTCAGATTGCATATTTTACATTACATGTTGGCTGCCCTGAGAAGGCATGTGTTTTGTGATATCTTTTTGTAGGTTAAGGAATGTAAACAAAATAAAAAGTTCTTCGTATTCTTCGTATCATTGTTCTCTTGTGCGTGTGCGCTCGTTTAAAAAAAAAATTTTTTTTGACACATTTGACCCGTTTTCTCAGACACAGTTATAAAATTTTAACTAGGTTAGTATTATGTTGTAAACATGTGGATCTAGAATAATTAAAATTGATCAAGTAGGCCTAGTTTTTTTTTGTATCGGCCCTGTAAGGACCACATGCCAATTTCAATTCTTTATTCTTTGTTCTTTTCTTTTTCTCCAATATCTTTCATCTTTTCACTGTGTCTCTTCTTCCTGTCTTCAGTCCACTTTGAACCTGGGTTTTTCTCTCTCCTACCCTGGACTCCTTCCATTTTTAACACTTTTGCCCGAAAAACTTCTCTTTCAATTGCTTCTTCTGCGTGTATATTATTTTTTTCTAAATCCTTTTGGAGTTCTTTAATTCAACTTGACGTTGACTTTCAAGTAGTTTTTATTTTATTTAAAAATTAACATCAGAATTTTGATTGAAAATTAGTATTTTAGTAAAAAAATTAAACGATGTTCTAATATACAGGTTGCTGAGATTCTAGATCAGTAATTTCAGTTAAAAGTGACTAAAGACTACAAAAAACATTTCAAGCATACATCTATAGCAATTTCCAAGATAATGGGACACAAATATCTGCAATTGAACATTGGCAGTGTAGGGCATACACTCTCCCGTTAAACTAAGTCGTAAATGCGAGCGTGTATCAAATCTTAGTTTCTTTTGCACTTGAATCAAAGAGGAAACGATTTTTCACACAGGTATGACGTAGAAACTGCTGTAGAAACTTTAATGCTGCGTCTGAAAGTTCAGAACGTCACCTCGTAATGGTATAAAAAAATCGTTAATTTGAATTCAAAATTTACTTCAAAACCAGAATCGCGTATGATAGCACGTAATTTGACACATAGTTTTAACGACAACGCGGTTGGACTTTCAAAATATAGGAAAAGAGCTCTAATCCAATTCATAATAACACTGTAAGTCTCTGGAAAGTAGCTTCAGTCTAACAACTGACGGCTGAGAGAGAGATAGGTGGAGGGGGGGGGAGAAGGAAAACCGCCATAATAGAAAGAGATTTTAAAGTCTGTAACATATAGGCCTATTAAAAATTTTCCACCAGATGCGAGAACTTTGGCTTGATTGAGAATAGTTCTTCAGTACACTACGAGCTCGACTTCTAACGTTTTGAGCGTACTTTGGTTTTAGAAATTTAAGGAAGGAAGTCTGTATAAAGCTCGACGCACACAACTAAAATAAAACAACATAACGACAGGGCGTTATCAGGTCCGAATACTCTAAGCCAAGAGGGTTAAGTGATTTTTTTTTAATTCTGCACGTACACAGACGTTTGTTGGTCTCATACACGGAGCAGGTTTTGTAAAAATTCTAACACATTAAATTAATTATAACTTTAAATTTGTTTATGATAAAAAACAGATAAAACGGAGTGAAAACTCAGTATATAGTGTACGCCGTTTGTAACACATTTATTGTAAGGTCTGTCGTGTTAAGGAGTCGAATATTTAAATCTCTGTCACTTCTGATAGTGTATTCATCCTAATTATTTTATCGTTATTTGTACCTTCCGTTCGATTTTGAACGGTTGTTTTTATTTTGTCGTATTGAAAAAAAACCTCAGATAGTTCCATTAATATTACATCCGAATAATTTCTATGCCATTATGGATCTATATGAATCTCGTGGTTTAGGGAAAAGCCCCAATCTAGCGTCGAGTTAATGAAACATTTATCATTGTACTTCAACTGCAAGTCTTGAATCTGTATTTAATTAAATCGTTGAGTTGAAGAAGCGAATTATTTCGAAACTTGGAGAGTTTATTAAGGTGTATTCCGCGGATCGCACTGGTAGAAACTGCTAGTCATAAACTGGACCCTTACAACAGCAGATGTATCCACTTTAAAAGCGTCCTAACGGAAAATAATATAGAAATTTTATGGCCCTGTAAAAGAAGGAGAAGTATGGAGGATGAGGAACAACAGAGGATGGGATACATACTATACTTGAAGGAGAAGATGTAGTATGGTTTTTCAAGTCCAGAAGAATTGTGTGGCTAGGGCGGAGACAGGCAGCTAAAGTTGGAGGACCGAGAAGGCGGATACCGAGAATGATTACAACTAAAGTTGTAAAAGGTGGATGCAGATTTCGTAAGGATGGGATATTACAGTCGAAATAAGTCATTTCAAGGACATTTTATTTAGCCGTTCAGATATTCTAGAATAAGCGATCCGAGGACGAATGAAGGAAGAGGTTAGAATAGATAACCTTCTTGTTAAAATAGATAAAAAATTTAAGTATACGTAAAAACATCGAGATAATCGGTACTTTTTGGCCTACAATTAAATGTAGGTAAGAGCCCTTATTGGCTTGATTAACCTGTAGCTCAACAAGAGCCAATCCTATAGAATGCTTGAAAAATAACGATATCGTTGATTCAGGAGGGCGTGTACCGTTGTGATAAATTCTCCCCACCAAATACATGTATGTGGATACATAACTGGTAATTTACAGACGTGATTAACTATATTTGTTTTTTGTTACTTGTGAACAGTTAACAGAAAAACGAGTGGGCGACAACACTTATCCCCCGTAATAGCCCATGTGTCCTCATAACAAAGCAGAAATTATAAAAGATGGTAATAAACTCTAATTTAAGTCAAAAACGTACAAGTAATTCTTGAGTTAGTATCCTTCAGTATCTGTAGTGTATTTTAAAATCTACAGAGGGACGACCGTTGTCTAAAAACGGGAGACTAGCGTGTTGCACGCTTCTTCTCGTCGTCTAAAAACGGGAGACTAGCGTGTTGCGCGCTTCTTCTCGTCGTCTAAAAACGGGAGACTAGCGTGTTGCGCGCTTCTTCTCGTCGTCTAAAAACGGGAGACTAGCGTGTTGCACACTTCTTCTCGTCGTCTAAAAACGGGAGACTAGCGTGTTGCGCGCTTCTTCTCGTCGTCTAAAAACGGGAGACTAGCGTGTTGCGCGCTTCTTCTCGTTCGCTAGTATTTTATCCATTGTAAAAATATACAATTTTTGATGGGTGTTTGAGTGAAGTTAAAAAATGTAAGTTTCATAAACAGAAAAAATCACATGGGAAACAAAAACGGAGGTGTTTAAGTAATCGACAGACTATTCTAAATTTCGGCTGCCAGTTCAAGGTGTTAACTGAAAAACGAAACACAGGCTTTTGAGATGAAGTACTTGAGAAGAGTTAGGCGAACCACAGAGTTGTGAAGGAAAGACCCTAGGTCTACGTATCAGTATCGGTTACGTATCAGTTAAAAGAAAAGACTTCCAGATACAATTTAAACTTTGATGGAAAATAAATAAGTTGCTAGTGATAACGAGTGAAGTAGACAGTTTCAATGGGAAGCAAACATTGAGAAAAATGATAAAAACTGAAGCCTAGAGAAAATTGGTATAAAGTAGTTGCAAGAATCATAGGGGAGAAACGGAAATTTGGGTTGACGCAACGGGAGTGACAGAAGACTTGCAATCAGTTTGTTAAAGCGCTTAAACCAGAGCCGTGAGAATGTATGGCGAAGGTAGCAGTGGCCCTTGGGGGGGGGGGATCATAAACCGAATAGATGGTTTTTGTTGCTCTGAAATAATTACACTACCCTTGACGCAGTGTGGTTTAACTACGGACGTAGGGGCCCCTCTTCGATTCCTGTAAAATATTGTCTTTACGTGTTTTATGACAACCGAATAATTTCTGTACCATTATAAATCTCGTAATCTCGTAACCCAGCGAAAGACCGGGGGGGGGTCAGGAAAAAGCCCCAATCTAGCGTCGCGTTCATGAAACGGTTTTCTTTGTACTCCCACTGCAGTAAACTCTCTTGAATCTGTATGTAACTGAATAGGTACATTGAAAAAGGATACTATTCCGGACCTTGGAAAGATCATTATGGTGTATTCCGCGGATGGCAATGATATAAATTGCCAGTCATTTAAAATTTTTCTTGTTTTCAACTTTCACCATTGTTATAAAAAACGCACACTATTTCAATTATTCCATTAATATTGTTTGCGTTGGTTGGTATTCTGTGTTCAGTTTTAATTTATTTTTTGTTACTTGAAATAAAATTTTTACCGAAGTTTGTAATTCGTCTGCTTTTAACGCAAAACACGTAACAGTGTTATCAAAAATATACCATACTTGCGAGAAAACAGTGTATTTCAATTTTTCGAAAGGCTCATCAGATTGTGGTTTTGCCGAAAACGTTTCTTCTGACCACCCTGAATTAAAGTTGATTTAATTAATCGTAGACAATATTCTGGTATTAGAAGTTGAAACACACAGTTGTATGTAATACTTTTGATCGAAAAGGCTGTATATAATACATCCTGGAACAAGTTAGCAATTTTGAATACCTGGGCTACAGCGTGTCTTATAATGCATGCAACGACGTTGTGAATAAGTTGCATAAGTTGAACCTTATGTGCGGCACCATTAGGCGAACCCTAAGTCAGCAAGTAAAGGAACACGCCTAAAATTCTACAAGGTGATGGCTCTTCCCACACTTCTTCTTTATGGGTCTGAGAATTGGACTTTAACGAAAAGCCAGGCCAATCGCTTCCAAGCGGCTGAAATGAGATTTCTCAGGCACGTGGCAGGGTATACTCTCCATGATCATAGAAGAAACACAGATATACGGCAGGAACTGAGTACTATGAGCATACTCGACAGGATCGCCTAGTATCGGCTGAATTGGTGGGAACATCTTTGCCGAATGGATGACTGCCGCATCCCCAAACAACTCTGGAACTATAAGCCGAAGGGACGGAGAGGTGTGGGACGTCCGAGGAAGGGCTAGAGTGACCAGTTCTGATCTTTGCCTATTTGAGACCGGAACAAACCATCCTTGGTTTAATCCGTGAAGATGATGATGATGATGATGACTTTAATTATGTAATATTTAATTGTGGGCATTGTTATTTCGACGCGGAGGACGTAGTGACAGGAACACTTTGGCTCAGCGACGTTTCATCGTGGTCACATATTTGGCGGTAACGCTTTGACGCTGGAAAGATAAAACAGTATACAGTGTACTTTTGCAAGGTTCCCAGCTTTTATGGACGGTGGTGTAAGAGTATTCCCGTAAAATTCAAGAGCTTGAATTGAAAATTCCATAATTGGAAAGATTATGGAACATACCAGCGTTTCAATTACTTTGGATGTTACGTTACGTATGGAACAGAAATTGATGTTGATGAAAAATTAAACAAATTTAGGAATAGGCCTACCTGTGGAACAGTTCACATATACCTTAAAAAAAGACAAAGAAGGAAACAAGGATAAGGTTTGTTAACACGGTAGCAGTACCAGTTTCGATGTATGGAGATGAAGCCAGAGTTATGACTGAAAGAGACAAAGCAAAGATTCAGGCAGCCGAGATGAAATTTATGAGGAGTACTCCGGGCTGTACCATTCTCGATAGAAAGAAGAATGTGGATATAAGGACGGAACTGGGGGTCGACCTGTTGTTGGAACAACTAAGGAGCGACAAAAGAAGTTGGTGTTAACATTTGGGAAGAATGGCGGGTGACAGGATTCCAGTGATAGCAATGGAATATATAACGATGGGAGAGAGAGAGGTGTAGGACGGCTGGAAGCGAAGTGGGTCCGGGAACGGGTTCAGGATGAGCCGAATCCTTGAGGTTGATGGTGATGATGATGATAAATCCTTTTTAATTTTGATCGATTGTATTCTGTCATCATGTAGTTTCACAAAAAACTACAAACGTTTATTTGACCATTCCAAAAATTTATTTGTTTTCTTCTAAGTTTTATTTCTTTCTCACGCTTCATCATCAGCTGTAACAAAATATAAATGTAGCAGTAGTATTAAGAAACGGTTTGAAGTCACCGTAAGCAGTACGCAGGTAGTGTTACAACCACTGGTTCTCTTCTAAATTCTGGCAACCCATTTGCAATGGGATCTTAATGGGTTCAGGATGGGAATGGGTTCAGGATGAGCGTAATCCTTGAGGTTGATGATGATGAGATGATGAAAATGTAGGCCGAAATAACAGTTTCCACGCTAGCAGGAAGCGGTTACTAACGTACGCAACTTTGGGTGTTTATTCTTTTACGTCACAATACAGTACTCGAAACACACAATGCCGTCAACACGACGCCTTTCCTCTGTGATCGTTGGCCTTCCGTCCCACGGACATCCTTGGAATTGTGAACGGACTTGTTTTAGTTTTAGGGCGTATTCGCGTCTTCTCTCTGTGTGTGTGTGTGTGTGTGTGTGTGTGTGTGTGTGTGTGTGTGTGTTTGAGCGGTTTAGAAAAAAATAACGATGTGACCGTGTTTTAGAACTGCGATCTTCAAATGCGAACTTGAAAACGAAAGCAGCTGATATTTGAACCCTTTTTTTGTCTCGCGGTGGCAAACAAATCGCTGTAGAAAGTACATAACAGCCGTACGGAGTACAGAAATACTGTTTGTATGTTATTGTTTGTCGTACGATCGCCTTTTCAATTGTTATACGAGAAGCACATAGCCTAAACCCAGGCAGTGTTACCAATTGTGACTGAAAACCGAGGTCAGAAGTTGCAGCAGATCGTTCGTGCCCACATGTTCGTTTTGGTAACAAAATTTAAGGCGAAATGTTCGGAGGAATTGCTAAACCTCGGTGAATTTTGGAAGTAATGGGGGATGAACTGGGAACTTTAATTGACATACCGTTGTTTTCTTTTACCGTTCCTTGCCGTTATATCGATTCGTTTGTTTTAAGCGTGATTGAACACAAAAATTTGAAAAAAAGAAAGAAAATTAAAATTGAAATGTTTTTTAGCATAATTAAAACTACCGACATTCCATACCTAATTCACTTCAAAATGTGAATTATAACTGTGTTGAAAATTCTTTTAAAGCTTATCTGCAGCAGTAAAATTACGCACTCATTGTTGCACTGTATTACTGTACTACTAAAATTCGCATTTATAAAAACTTTTTTCTACAAAGCGGAGATTTGATTCAGATTGCATGTTTTACATTACGTGTTGGCTGCACTGAGAAGCCATGTGTTTTGTGATATCTTTACATCGGTTAAGGAGTGTAAACAAAATAAAAAGTTCTTCGTTTTTTGGTATCATTTTTCGTGAGAGCTCGTATTCAAAAAAATTAATTTGACCCGTTTTCTCAGATACAGTCATAAAACTTTAAAAACTGGTTTAATATTATGTTGTAAACATGTGATTAAAATTATTCAAGTATTATCCAGTTTATTTAAACATTAACACCAGAATTAAAAAAAAAAAATTAGTTGTTTGATTCAGATTCCATATTTTACATTACGTAAAATGTTGGCTGCCCTGAGAAGCCATGCGTTTGCGGTATCTTTTTGTATGTTAAGGAGTGTAAGCAAATTAAAAAGGTCTTCTTTTTTTTTGGTTTTAGTGATCGATCTCTTGTGCGTGTAGTCTGTGCGTGAGCGCTGATTTTCAAAAAATTTAATTATTTCACACATTTGACCCATTTTCTCAGAATATAATAAAGATACAGTGATACAATTTGAACAGCTAGTTTAGTATCATGTTGTGTGCGTGTGGGTGTAGTATAATTAAAATTGATCAAGTAATTTGCGTTTTATTTAAACATTAACATAAGAATTTTGACTGAAAATTTTTTTGAATCGTTTTTCTTCTCACTCTTCAGTAGAATTAACCATCGAAATGGAGGCAACACATATGCTTCAGGCGAGTATCCCCCACTCTTCGGCCCTCTCATTCACAATTCAACTTTACCTTTTGAATTGCTTCTGAAATTATTATCTTGTTCGCTGTGTTCTTTTACCCACAATTCTGATTTCATATTGGTAGACTTCAAGCGAAAAGGAGACAAGACCATTTTCGCAAATTTTACAGCAGAGCAGATTTGAATTTGGAACACGATAACTTTTTAAATCGCTTTTTAATCCAATAACCTTTATGTTTATTTTTTAATAGTATATACATATTATTAATTATCACCATAAATAAAATCTGAAATTGTACCTTTACGTTGAAGGAAAAGTAACAAATTTTTGATGACTCACTGTATACAGAGGAAAATGAGGCAGGTCCAAAATAAGCATCAACCAAAAACTATAATTAGCACTTTTTCAACCACACACCAATAGACAATTTATTTCAGAAAACTTGTAGTTAGAATTAACCATCGAAATGGAGGCACACTTACGGTTCAGGCGAGTATCCCCTCTCTCCGCGTCCCTCTCATTCACCTTCAACTTCTTTCCCGATGTCTGAGTGTGTTTTGTTGACGCTTATCTTGGTATGCAGTTTGGGGTGCAGAAACGGCGTCATTAATCAAACCCCTGCTCCAAAAGGGTCATTGTCGTTGTGTTCCTAATGGATTCTGAGTTTATATCGCCTTAACGTAATGGATACCCTAACTCCATTATACGACTGATGATATCGGGGGCGATCCGCTTCTAACTTACGTTTCCTGATTACTCACATTTTAAACGTACGAACACATCACACGGAGGGCGGTACCCAAAAGTTATATTTGAATTTTCTCAGAAAACTGTTCCGCAGTTTCATAAAATGTGTGACTAACTGGATGGTATAAATTAATATGAGTTTTAACGAGTTGTTTCGATTTTCATGCAGGTTAGCCAACATAACACACGAAAACTATTGCCCTCATGTCTTCTCACTCGCTTACCTCCATTTCCCCCCGTATATTAAATTTGAATATGTGTTAAATTATAATATTACTGTCACTTATTAAGACTTATTAATAAGACTCTGTCTTATCCAGAACGTTGCAGCATTATAAAATATCATATTTTAGCGACAAAGTGGTAGTCCTGAATGTAACGAAAACCGAACTTACTCCCTTTTCCTCCTGTACTCTTTATGTATGTTTGCCATAAGTATAATCTACTTTAAGAATTGACCAAGAAATTCTGACTGATCTTTCCCGTTATTTTACTCTTCAGAAACGTCTTCGTTGACGAGTTTGTCAATGCGAGTAATTTTTATTGGTTTTTTCGAATCAGTTACCATTTGTTACCAGTTCGTGAAGTATCCGTACGGTGTAGTGACACATGAATGATGAAATGGTAATTTTGTACACGACCGCTTTTCATTACTCACGGTGTTCGTGGCAGTTTTATTCCGCGCCGTAGATGTAAAGGTCTTCGCGAAGAATGAAGACTACAGATTTCTATGTTTTTGAGAAGAAGCTATCCGTGTAACATTTCGAGAATTCACGTGCCCGTAAGTGAAGGAGCATATAATATCGTGTTTAGACAGAGTAGAAAGTCCGTTTACATAACTGTAATATTTCAAGGCCTCGGCTTGGCTCTTACATTCACTGGCCAGTACTCTGTTCGCGGTACTGACGCTCGCATTTCTGTACGTTACGGCGGACAGTTTTTCGACAGAAATCTAATGCTACGCTATTATGACCACATGGTGCTGAGTGTTTTGCTGTTTGGAATGGTAATGGTTTTGTTCGCGTAATGATTGCACCCTGTGATAATCGAAATATATATACAGATTTTTTATAGTAAGAAAAGAACTATTATTTAGGTTACCACTCTAAAACTTTTCGTAAAATTGAATAAGTCTCATCGTGTCGAAATTACATTTCTTTTTAAATGAGAACAAATTACAGTAAATCTTCAGGAAAGCCTTCTTCAGAACCGTTGTCATGTCATTTCATAATTTAATGAAAATATTTGCTATACAGTTGACAATAATTTTATGAATAATTATAATAAATAAACAGTTTTTATCGTTTTTATTTTTAACCTGTGTTTTAGCTAAAAATTTATGTTTTTCGTAGTGATTATACCTTTCCTTACGTGAAAAGTTTTGGCATGACAATGTGACCATTGTGACAAGGCCTCAGTAAGGAGTCTGATGCATGGTGTGTGAATCCGCTAGCTGCGTACTTGTTAATTTTTTCAGTGACCATTGGCATTAGTTGGAACATAACCGAAAGCAGTCCCTATAACTCCTATTTGTATTCTGTCATGAATCGTTGTGCGTATGGACCCTTCATTATCTATCATGTTATCCAGGTAGGCCTACCTGAACTTATTAACTCCATCAAACGAATTATCCCATATGCATAAATTATGAATATTTCTTCTCCCTTCTGATCCAGAAATTAGCATGTATTTAGTTTTGCTGATATTTACATTCAGTCCCATTCCAGCGGATATTTGATTCAGTTCCTTGTATAGGCTACCTTAACTACCCGTTGTCTTGATCTGGCTATTTCACACAGCATCGTCAGCGTAAGCACATATTTGGCTTGTCTTATTTAATGTCGCTCCTCGCTGATCTATGTCTTTAATGGCATAGTGTAGCGCAATAACAAAGAGGGTGGCCGATAAGCCATCACCTTGCTCAACTCCCTTATTAAATGCAAGATTAATACCAATTATGTATAAGTTAATAAACGAATTAAGCCTGTAAATCGCTTCAGCAGTTTAAGAATTTCAGCTCCACGTAGTTTTTTTTGTTGAGTTACATTGAGTTCATTGAGTTTTATTGAGATTACGTAAAGTAATACTGAGATCTTCTTGTGTTGCGTCACGGATAGCCGAGATGTATTCTTGTTGAGTATTTGTATGCCTGTGCGTTGTGAGTTATGGGGTAAGACAGTAAAGATTTGGAATCAAAGAGACTGCAGGTTTAGACCTGAAGCATAATGGTTTTAGACAGCAAAAAGCATAAAGTTTTGACGAACATAATTTTTTTGGCAAACAATTTTGAACTCTAGAGAGGACGGTTGTTACTGCAGCTGGGGAAGGCTTTAATCGTGTCGTACAATTAATAGATAAAGGCAGCACAAAGTAAAAAAATCTATTTGTAAAAATTCTTTACCGAAAAACCTGAATCGGGATACATTTCATGCAGGAATCGTTGCTGAGTGAAAGAAAGCCTCTCCACTTGTACAGTTTGCAAGTCGGTCTTATATAGCTTTCACTGCGATACTTACCGTCCCGGCCTTGACTCCAATGCTGTTGCTTCCGATGTCTGGTACAGAGTCGAAAATTTTATCCAGACGCTGACGATTTATACTCATTGCTCCTTCTTCTCGAAACACTTAACACGGCATTTGAAGCGCGCTGACAAACCTCGTCCCCGTATGTAATTCCGCGTCAGATCGAGTACTTGTAAAACTTCGGTTGTTCTGAGTCTCCTGCTAACGGTAAGATTAAAATTAATTAATAGTTGTGTATCGGTCACAATGAAAGAGTCGCCCGTTGTACAGTGTCGTACAATCGTAAACTGTTATCTATTGAAAGTACACTTCTGAACGCAAGCCAGCGAGCGGTATATAACCTATATCGTGAATGGCTCTTAGTTGAATTCAGCTGTCTGTAAAATTCCACCAGAATGTCGTTTTGTGAGAATTATAAAAACGGCAGATATACGGATTTAAAAGTACACGTAACGTGTTTGATAAATAAGCAACTGTTCTCACCTCTCATAACACACGACGCTTCAGCCGTTTTTTTTGCGGTAATGTTTCGTGATGTAACATATTTGTTTTGCTAAGGAAACGTTGCTGATTGTACTCTTATTATGTGGACCAATGTTTCTCAGATGGCGGTTCACTAAATTTTTGTTTTGTTTTCTTTTTTTTTTTTAAGACGAGGGACCAGTCCCTAGAAATTCTTAAATACCTTTCCAGTTTTGGTTTTAAGCTCACCACTCATATATTGAACTAACCTGAATACTGAAGCTGAATATTAATAAGTCCTGGAAATTCACAGGCCTGTTGACAAGATATCAGATACAACGTATGTCGGATATAACGATAAAGATTTCAATCTCCGATAAGCGATATCTGCTGTAACTAATTACAGCGTAATCATAAGAAGTATACACATGCGTATGTTGTGTCATGTTGACAAATACAAAATTGTATTTAAATGAGCTATTAACCACTGGACTAATGAAATCTTGTAGACCAAAATCGTTACGATAATTCGTTCGATTTTCGTATATACTTGTATTTCTGATCGCCAAAATTTATGAACGTATTCATTGTGTAGAAATGTTTATTGTACTACTATGTATACGATACGTAGGGCTATTTTAATACGTACGACAAACTAGCCTTTTTACTTCCATGTTCCAAAGGAAATGGAAGTATGCTGATGGCGAAAAAAATGTGTTCGAGATAAGGGCTGATTCTGATTGTACTACCCTCAAAACATGAAGAAAAGTCATTTTCCGAAAAGTGTCTGTGTATGTGTCTGTGTGTAATATTTTTTCTATGGCGAACGATAACTGCCGCAAACTCAAACAATCAAATAAATTTTTGCATATGTGCCTGAGTTGTAGAGGACTCAAGGCCTGTTGGTTTTGGTGAAGGGGAAGGGGTAGTCTACCTGCAATGTTTTATGTTTTAACAAGAGTAAAGTACTTAATTTTGAGAAATAAAATATCCTGAAAAGAAGGTCATAATAATCCACTGTAGAAGGGTAGATGAAATATCTATAAATGAAAAGAGTAGTTGAAAGGGGAAGGGGTAATTTTCTATAAATGAAAATGATAGTTGAATGGGGAGGGGATAATTTTTTATACTTTTCTAAAAATGAACTTTTTCTTGTGAAACTTACTGTTTTTCGTTGAACGCGTTTCGGCGTACGTATTCGCCTTCTTCAGCTTTGATGCAGACTGCCATCATTTAGTAACGATTGTTGTGTGGAAGGTGTAGTGGGGGTGGTGTGTGGAGGAAAGGGAATTGGTGCTGGGATTCAACTTAATGTTTCTTTTTGTATAATTGTGTCAAAAAGTGTATGTGATTTATATTGTAATTGATCGTTAAGTATGTTGTTTGGTTGTGTTGTGTGGTGTTTATATATTTCGTATTGTTCAGTTGTGTTGAGTTTTCGACCTTTGGGTAAGTAATGTAAAATTTCAAAATTCCAAGATTGTAAGATTTCAAGATTTTGGGTAAGTAATATAAAGTTTTTTATATGACATATAACATATGACATATGTGTACTACGTTATCGATAACAAAAGTAGTTTGTTGTTAAAATTCCTTCCCGGTCCGTGTGGCCGTGGTTCAATGTTTTCTGCAAAACCAGACGTTTCGGCAGTGCCATCGACTGCAGTCATCAGTGAAAATCGAGTGCGCTAACGTGGGGTGGTATACGTTAGTGACCACAGTACTGTGGTTAAGGCTGAAGAGAGAAGTAGTTTCTGTGGAAATATTTCATTTCGAAAATTGTTTTAAATATAAATCTTAGAACATGGAAGTCATGTACGGTTTTCAATACCTAGGCATCAGTAGGTGTGCACTTATTCACGTTTAGTCGACCAAATAGGTACCCACCTACTGACGCATATACAGTGCAAATGATTTTGGATTTTTAACCGATGACCACCTCTTACGAGGGATATTTTAAGATCTGATGATGAAGCACATGCTTTAAAACGCGTCATCAATATGGAAAAGAAGTCACAAGGCGGATTATAAAATATTGGTTTGTCTATTCATACAAGTGACTTGGATACCATTGTAAATATGCATGCTAGATATGTATCATATAAATATGTTTGAGATTGTCAGCCAAATGAAGCGACAACTGTAAAAACCTGTACTGTAACAGACCTGTAAAACCTGTACAGAGTTGTTTAGACATTCCGGGTCTGAGCTTTCCGACTCATACACAAATATTATTCCCCCTCAGAATTTTCTGCCAAACACTAAATACAGTGGAACTTGCTTATAACGAGATTCACGGGACCGGACAAATGTGCTCGTTAAAACCGGGTGCTCGCTGCATCCGAGTTGTCGAATCGTAAGCGTAAATTTTTGTACCGTGATTATCGAACACACAACAAAAAAAAGTCTGCTATAGAAGAGGCTTTGCGCAACAAAATTTTGACACGTTTTACATTCTACGCTTGAAAGTGAAATTTAGACTTTTAACGTTTTTTAGACGCTAACATTCTTTACTGAATATTGGCGTATAGTGCATTCGCGAAATATAGTAAAAGTGACTGTGTAGGGAAAACTTACGAAAAATCAGCCGGATATCTGGCAAAAAACGCAAAACTTTCCATGCCAATGTACAATATTTATTTTTAAATTACAAGACAATTCACTCTAATTTATTTGTCTTTTTGTTCTTCATTCTAAATGGAATCATCAAAATTATATTTTTCACACAGAACTTAATTAACCTTGAAAAGAGTCACCTATTTTTGATTATATAGTAATTTTGTGTCTGTATGCCTAGATATGAAAAAATTTATAATTTATTTAAATATTCCACGAATTCATCACTTACATTATTAGTTTTACCAAATTGCGTTAATGATTTTAAACGAATGTTTAAAATGCTGTACTGTAACGAACGTTTTTAGATCTTAACCCATGCACAAGCCTACGATAAAGTGCTCGTTATAACCAAGCCTCTAATGCGTCCTTACTCATTAAAAGCGAGTTTAATTATCATTACTAAGATAAAAAACCAAACAAATCTCGCACTTTTGCTCGTTACGTCCGAGTTCTCGTTAAAAGCGAGCTCGTTATTCATAAAAAATCGCTTAGAGAACTCATGCGATCGGTGATAAAATCGCTTTGTGACACATTCCAGAAGAATCTCTCGCAGACGGTATAAATACGTAGTGAGTGTATCGAGCGTCGCTGTGACAGCCCGTGGAGAGCGATTTCTAAATTCTACCCAGACCGTTGCACGTGCGCGCGCTCCTTACATAAACACGGCGCAGAATAAACTGAAACAAAGTACGTTTGTGGCGTCCGGAAAACATGAAGTTAAATGAAAACGTGTGAGGTATAAAAATACTTCTTGCTTTCTGTACAACGTAGACGTGTTACACACACGCCGCGCGCGCGCGCGGGCGGCCAGTCGTTACGTATCTGTTGGTAGCAGACGAATATACGTAACGAAACGTACTGTATTTCTTTATGCAGCGGACACAGATAATTGTAAATATGATCGTAGTTGTATGCTAATTACGAAACCGGTCGCTAAACGCAGAAAGAAACGCGATTGTTATCTAAAGCCGGCTCTGAAAAAAGGGAATTAAAGGGAAGAAATAAAAGCCGTTTACGACGTGCGTGAAAGAATTCACTTCCCCGCTGGTTGATAGTGTGTGTGTGTCGCTTCCCCTGTAGCGTTAGAGACGCGACGTTCCATTGTTTTACCCTTCGTCCGGCGCCGAACTTCTTCGCTTCAACATAATGCCGGTTTAATTTGCCCGTTATTCACGCGATGACACTGCGTACACCTACGATTGTTTCGCTTAATTGTTTTTCACGCCGTTAGGTATTTTGGATCTGTTGGCTGAAAGTCATTTGGAAAATACCGAAAGAGAATGAAGAGTAAGAAAATATCTAGCTGACGTACACAGATGATGGCAATTTAAAGATACGATAAATCGGAGGAGAGGGCGCCGTACTATTTTTAAAGTGAGTGAAATCAGTCCCGTTAAAGTAATTGATAATAACACAATAAAAATCCGGGTTACTCAAACACTGTTTGCAAGATACTTATTGACTGAATTGGTTTTTGCTATATTTCATATTTCAAACGTATAGTATGCTGTGTAATAAACCTGTTTGTATATTTAAAAGAATTACTACTATATTACCGTAAAAAGCTGAAAAAATAATAAAACAGCCTGTAAGTTAAAAGATTAAAAAAATTCAACTTTTTCGACTCTCGGGGGGGGGGGGTCCGGTCCCGTTCCCCCCGGCCCGGTAAATACGCCCCTGCTGCTACTACTAAACCCTTTTGACCTTTTGAGGGTCTTCATGGTCTGCCGTCCTGAGATAAATTGCCCGTACTGTTGTGCCGCCGTCTATCTATCATCATGCAGAATAATTTTTTTTTCGATGTCACAACTACGAGAGTAACGGAAGATAGGAATAGAATAGAGACAAAATGAAAATTCAAACTTGTGAAAGACGTGAGCGTATAAGTGCGTGTGTAAAGTTGGGTGTAAGCACTCGTGTGTGTCTGTGATGCGTTTGTTTGTTGACCGGAACAGGATTAAAAGTGTTTGCAACGTTTCTGCAAAACGAATCAACGCACATACGACGGACCTGTACGTCGTATTCACGTATAGCAGTGGTTCTCAACGGTGTGCCGCGAAACTTTGTGACATTACTGGTAAAAGTAATTACAATGAATTTATTCAAAATTGATTTTGGAAAAGGAACATGAGAAAAATATTCAAGAGCTTGAAAATATTTATATTAAAAGTGATTTATTGGCTTATCCCGTACAGTAAAAGATTTACGTCCTCGAAGAGAAACTTGAGCTTGTTTTTCGAATATAGAAAATTACAAATCGTGGTGGAAAAGAAGATAAACACACAAGGATTTCCCGTTCAACTAAGGGAAGTCTTTCGCATTTCTTTTTTTTTATGCGTGTTAGTGCCGAAAAACAAGCAGGTAGTAGAAAAATGTAACTGCTTCCACCGCTCTTACTGGGCACTCTTCCTTTGCTAACGTTCAGAAGTGGAGAATTGGTAGCCTAGTTCACCATATTTCAGTTGAAGTGTTCAGTCTGACTAAAGTTCTGCGAATTGTTCTTCTCAAAATGGAGGTCGATGGTGAATTCTGAGGACACAGCATAGGGATTGCGCACCCAGTCACACATGGCGATAGAGATGTGGGGGCAGAATTGTTACCAACTCCTAAGTTAGTCTGCCGTGGTAGCTCACTACAAAGTGTGCCGTGAACAAAAAAAGTTTGAGAACCGCTGACGTACAGTGTAAACGGTCTACGTTACATGAAGTGTGCGAATCCTGAGTTATTCGTAACCGTTGTGTAAATATTGGCTTTAGAAGTTAGAAACCGTTTTGCGTGTAATGAACACCGCTGCGGTGGCCTTTATTTGCCTTTGTTAAGATTAGTAGGCCTACACAAATTGAGGACAGTTTCCGTGATATTAATGGTATTATATAAAGTCTACTCGCATATAAATTTATTAGCTTTCTGTATTATACCTTGTGTTTCACAGTCTCAAGGGTAATATTTATATCCTTAAACATTAATTTCTGTGCTCATCAGTGGCGTATCTAGAATTTGGCCTGGGGGGTCCGGGGTCGGGTCGGTAGCATACAAAAGAAAAGACAAGACTAATCAATGTTACTATCTTTAAGGTGGCTGAAACCAGTCCTATCATAGTAAACGGTAATGACACAATGAGAATAGGCGTTATTGAAACATTGTTTATAAGATACTTATTGGCTGAATAGCTTTTTCCTATATTTCATATTTCAAACGTATACGGTAATGCTGTGTACGGTAATAAACCTGTTTGTATATTTAAAAAAGAGTTACTACTGTATAAGAATATACAGCTGAAAAAATAATAAAACAGCCTAAAAATTAATAGATTAACAAAAATTCGTTAATCTTTAGACCCTCTGAGGGGGGATCCGGTCCCCCTCTGTAAATACGCCCCTGATGCTCTTTTAAAGGGTTCATTTAAGAAGGCTCTTTTAAGAAGTTTCATTTTCAGAAGTATAAAATTCGTCTCTCTATTCGTGTCGTTACGACGATTCTCTCTTCGTCTCCCCTGTACGGACTTATCTTTCCATTTACTATAAACAAATACGGTGTGTGTGTGTGTGTGTGTGTGTGTGTGTGTGTGTGTGTGTGTGTGTGTGTGTGTGTGTGTGTGTGTGTGTGTGTGTGTGTGTGTGTGTGTGTGATTGTGAAATATATATATTTTGAATAACTTATACGCACCAATTCCCGTAGACTGTGTATACCTGTATTACTTTTCGTATTAATTAGGCCTACAGCTCAGTATGGGCCTGTTGAATTCCCTGTTCACAGCACAGTATTCTGCGCGCGCGCACATACACACATTCACACAACACTTGTCGATACAGTTGTTTTCTTGATCATCAGGCAGTTTGCTCATCGTCAGCCGTTTTTGTTTTTATTCTTGTTAAATATCTGTGTCCTGGTTGGTTGCCGTTACCTTTTTGGTCGATTATGTTGGTGTTCAATCTTGCATCGACGTTTCGACCATGTTTATTGTCATCATCAGAACCTGTGTATGAATACAAAAGAAATGTCGAACACAACATAACAATTATTTGAGTGATCGTGTTTGTGTATGTGATTGAGTGCGCGTGTGCGTGTGTGTGCGTGTGTGTGCGTGCGCGCGCGCGTAATTTTTAGAAGTCGGCAAGCTGGAGGTCCGTATGTGTCTGATATTTCTACGTAAAATCCCATGTTCTGTTGAATCACCTCAGTTCTTAATTAAATCCTTAAATTCGTAGTGACCGTCAATCGATGAATTTTTCGGGTGAAGTGTTTGTGAGGATCGGTCAAAAATATAACACATATTTTAAGTTATTTGTGTCGACGTTTCGACAAGGTTTATTGTCATTTTTGACCTACGACAAACTGACATTGATGACAAAACAAAAATGATAATAAACATTGTCGAAACGTCGACACAAATAAGTTAAAATTCGTGTTATATTTTTGACCGATCCTCACAAGCCCTTCACCCGAAAAATTCGTTGGTAGACGGTCACTACGAATTTAAGGATTTAATTATCAGAAGGGTTAGGTTGGACAACGACCATCGTTCGAATTTATCACACAACGTTTTTTTGACGGGAATCTAGGGTAGGCTTAAGTTTGTATTTAATGTACTAGTTTAATTTACACCTGAAGACGACCACAGATTGTTTCTTTAGTGGTCGAAACGTCGCGTGACAAATTCTAACGATGGTTGTTGTCCGACCTGACCCTTCTGATTATGTTGGTGTTACTGTGTGCATAGATGTGTGTGTTGTAGATATAATATAATATAACATACCAATAATAATAATATAGATATAATATTGGTTGGTTACAGTTATGCCATTGTGTTATTAATATTAATGTTATTAATATGAAGACAGTACATTATAAAACTCTTGAAACTTTGTAAACAAAAAACAATAAAATATATTCTTGTTCAGAAATATAAAATATTATTATTTATTATGTTATTATATTATCACACATTCGCGCGCGCGCACACACGTATATATATATATATATATATAAAATATTAAAAAAAACTCAATGGGCAGCCATAAAAACAGCCAACCAGCACACAGGTACTCCACAAGATTCAAAATTAGGGAAGGCTTATAATGGGAACACTAAGGGTCCCGAAACATGTTCCAAATAAGGGAAAAATAACATGTTGAGGTAAAGTAAATATAAATTTTAAATATTTTGTATACATCAAGATATAGACTGTAGCAGAAAGTGTTTAAATATATATAATGTTTAGCATTTTACTGTTTAGGAAAATTCAGTTTTATACCGCACATTTAGCAAAGTTAAAATATAGTACTAGCACATAGTATTATTCATTTTTCTGTGTAATATTTTAAAAAAGCGATCGGTAGAACGGTAGGCTGGCCTAATGATTTATCAACCAAGGTAGGCTTGGCTTGGCGGTAACGGGGTCAAGGAATGGAGAATGTCGCACACATATACCTGCCGGATTGATGTAATGGCAACTTTGATGTCAAACCTCGTACTTTATGTTTGTTTACTGAGAGATTCCTTCTGAACCGTGTGTTTTTGGAATTTTTTCTTGGAAAAGCTAATGAATACAAACGGGCTTTTGGTTTGTAACTCCGCGGGATGGTTACGTCTGTCTCGTTCCCGCTCACTGTATTATTGCATTCCCAGTTTACTCGTTTAGCAAAATTCGAAGTGACTCTCCGTCTACACACTGACAAATGCTGGACGTAAGTTATACGGATACAACGAGAAGATATTTAATGCTGAGAAAGGTAGGTGAAAAAGGAGCTCAGCTGAAACTTGTACGGAAAAGCATTGGCGTGTCTAGGATTTGGCCTTGGGGGGGGGGGGGTCGGCTTCATACAAAAGAAAAAACAAGCTAAGCCTAATCAACATTACTGTCTTTAAAGTAGCTGAAATCAGCCTGAAATCAGTCCCATTAAAGTAAACGGTACTAACACAATAAAAATACGGGTTATTGGAACATTGTTTCCAAGATACTTATTGACTGAATTAATTTTCCTATATTTATTTCATATTTCAGACTAATACGCTAATGCAGTGTAATAAACCTGTTTGTATATTTAAAAAAGAGTTACTAGTATTATATTAGCGTACACAGGTGAAAAATATTCGTCAACTTTTCGGCCCGCTGCAGGGGGGTCCGTCCCGTTCCCCCGTAAATATGGCCCTGCAGAAAAGATAAGTAAAGCTTGTCTAAGGAAGAAGTGTCCGTGAAATTGAGTAAAGTGGCTGTCGTAAGACAAACGACGACCGTCATCTGTTACACATTCAAACCATAAGCACGTTATATGTTGCCTATATAAACGGTTTTTGGTAGGCGTTGCGTGTCCCGAGCTTTGCAGTTCGTTCTCACACATTTCTACTATTGGCTTTCCTTTTTCAGTTCTTGATATAATTCTCTTTAAGTCTATCGTGCTAGCATTCCAGTGGTATTTCCAATTTATCTTCTATTGCGGTACTCAGATGACCAAACCATTGTAATCTTTTTGATTTTTGTGACCAAATCTCTTTTCATCTTACTGTAGATATCGTTGTATTGCTCATCGTTTGCTCTTCTCACATCTGCATTTTCTGTCTTCCTTCTTTCCGGTATTCTCCCGAATATCTTTCCTTCATCACCGGCCGTGGCTCTACAACCCTTGTCGGGTCTTGGCCTGCTCCAAGAGTTGACTCCGTACTTCCCTATTGCGTGCCCTGGCTTTCCAGTTTCTTATGTTCAGCTTTCTGAGGTCCTCATCTACCTGCTCTTTGAATCTACTTCGGGGTCTTCCCATTTCTCTACCACTGGTAGAAGATATGTTTCGTAGGCTGGAATATCTTTCTTTATCATCCTTAAATTAGTAGTGACCGTTAATCGATACATTTTTTGGGATTGAAGGTTTAGCGAAGATCGGTATTTCTGTCGACGTTTCGACAGTATTTATTGTCGTCATCAGGACCTGTGTACGAACAATAGAGAAATAAATAAACACGTAAGCAGATCAATTAATTGAGTGAATGTGTTTATCTGTGTGTGTATGTGGGAGGGGTTTGGTGGGACGGTGTGTTTTACATCAGTTAAATAATTACTAGGTCTATTCTTACATATTGTTTTACTTAAATAGCTATACATAATAATATTATTGTTAGGAAAGCATTATTAATACAATATTACAATTTAATATATTGATAATACAATAATCGCTTAATTATAGTTATAAATATTTATAGATACAGTAATCATCGGATGTATGTTGGAATTGGTACAGATAGCAATACCTGTCTAAAAATATGTTGTAGTTGATTAGAGAATATACGGATGTTCAAGTAAGTTCAAATCAATAAGTAATCAATATATTATTAAAAATTATTATTATTATTATTATTATTATTATTATTATTATTCACCCAATAGCAGATTTATGTAGCTTTGTGTATCAGTTGAATCTGCTAGTGGATGAATACTACTACTACTAATAATAATAATAACAACAATAACAATAACTTTTAATAATATCTTATTTACATACTTATTTGCACTTATTTATAATACTTATTTGAACATCCCTACAGTCTGTATTCAATTTTAACATATTCTTAGATATTTATTGCTATCTGTACCAATTCCAATATATTTTCGTCATTACTGCGTATGTAATTATTTATAACTAAAATTAAGCGATTATTGTATTATCAATATATTAAATTGTAATACTATATTAATAATGTTTACGGAATACTTTAATTATGTCTGTATAGTTAAATAAAACATTATGTAAGAATAGTAATTATTTTGCTAGTGTAAAACACACTGTCTCCCCCCACACACAAACATATTCACTGAATTAATTGATCTGTTTATGTGTTGGATTATTTCTCTCCATACACAGGTCCTGATGATGACAATAAATATTGTCGAAACGTCGACACGAATGTAAAAATCGACCTATCCTTGCTAAAACTTCCAGCACATGGTCTCAGTGATGTCTGTGCGTTCTTGTTCATAATCCATGACTCGAACATACGTGATGGTGTTAGTCTACGTCGAGTATGGATTCTAAATTTTGTACTTCTCGACAACTGTTTCGCTCTTAGTTGATAGTTCACTGACTAGCGCCTGTTTGCTTTCACTTTCGTCGATCGCTTTTCCTTCTTCACATGGAATTGTCGTTCTTGGTCCAAAAGATACAAACCGGTCCATCTTCCGAAATTCGGTTTTCTGCAAAGGTGCGTGCTTTTGCGATTTTGCTCACTCGCGCCTTGGATTTCTCTTATTCCAATCTTTTTGTTTTTGTTTAACGTCAATTCCCGCCGCCGCAACAACCAAGGTTGCTGGTGATTCAGTACATAATTGCAAGGCCATAATTGCTTATATATTATCCCTAGAATCTGGAATGTTACATCCTCTGGATCTCCACATCCTCTCCACCTTCACTGGTGCGGCGACTTTGTCCATATCGCTACAGTGGACAGATTTATGTCCCGCTGTACTTGGTACTCCCGCTCCCTCGTGAGGCCCACTCCGTCGTGAGTAGAACAGAGTCAGAGCTTTTTGGCTTCCCTTAGGGAGAGTTAACGACGTCTAAAAGGCATGCAGTTAAGCGAACATAACAAACAGACAAAGATGAAGAACACACATACGTATTAACAACACCGTAGCATTAACTTAACCTAATATATACTAATCCTAATACTCGCTAGGCTTGGCTTAGTATAACTAAATTAGTTAACTAATTTAGCAAACTTGCAAATTAATTTAATTAAATGTAACTCATTTAGTAAACGTTTCGTTGTGTCTTCACCATCGTATTGATTTTAATTAATTGATTAGCGTGTTTGCCGTATAACTAGGACGTCATTTGATTCTCATGGCGTTTTAACGGGCACAGTTAATAGTTTTCGCACTGTTTTTCGTTACGGATTCGCTCGAAGAAACACAGCTTTACGATAGTTTAGAAGTGACAGTGAAAACCCCTCTTAGCGGTACGAACGGAGACGGCTTACGTGGTGGACAACGATTATTATTGAGCACGTCAGTCCCGTTTGCTGGACACACAATTGCTGTAACGTCACAGAGCGAAGATATAAGTACAGGAAGACATTTATTAACGGGTGGTTAATGTCCGTCGCATTTATTAACGGGTGGTTAACTCTGCGCTGCATAGGCCCGATAAAAATTATTCTTATTTCACTATATAAAACGAAACAAGTAAAGTTCCGAAGCTGTGTTCGTTATTAATCATCATCATCATCATCATTATCATCTTCACGGATTAAGCCAAGGATGTTTTGTTCCGGTCTTAAATAGGCAAAGATTAAAGCTGATCACTCCAGGGCTACCTCGGACGTCCCACACCTCTCCGTCCCCTCGGCTTATAGTTCCAGAATTGTTTGGGGATGCGGCAGTCATCCATTCGGCAAAGATGTTCCCAACTAATTCAGCCGATACTTGGCGATCCTGTCGAGTATACTCATGATATTCGGTTCCTGCCGTATATAGGCCTATGTGTTTCTTCTATGATGATGGAGAGTATACCCTGCCACGTGCCTGAGAAATCTCATTTCAGCCCCTTGGATGCGACTGGCCTGGCCTTTCGCTAAAGTCCAATTCTCAGACCCATAAAGAAGTCTGGGAAGAGCCATCACCTTGTAGAATTTTAGGCATGTTCCTTTACTTGCTGACTTAAGGGTTCGCCTAATTGTCCCGCACATTGCTTGAACTTATGAAACTTATTCACAACGTCTTTGCATGCATTATAGGACACAACGTTATTGATAATACGCTTATTTTATAAATGACGTCCTATTGAACGACAAGACAATTATTTCACGCTGAAAGCAAAAACGGATAGATAAACAATATCTGAATTCGTTTACTGAATAGAGAAAAATACTTTTCGCACTATGCGTGACTGGTCCAAGCTAGGGGCGAGTCCAGGAAGCAATTTGGGGGGGGGGGGATTATGAAAAGTCTGGCCATTCTTAAAACGGCCTGAAGTGTAAACGACTGGGATGAGTGACGATACAAATACAGTTTGTTATTATCAACACAATACGTTTTTTGACGTACAAGTATAGTATCATATCTGCGTTCGTCAGTTCATTTTTATCTTAATAATATTAACTTCCATTTAAAATACGACCTAGGCTACTAATTTATGGATGTCTCGAACAAAATTAACATGCTGATAATCAGTGGTTGATTTCTAAAGTTAAAGGTGCCGGAACGCATCAATTCAAAAGTTGCACAGACACAAATATACTTATATTTTATATTAGCGTATAACTTTACATCAGGTTATTACAAAGGAGGTCTACATTTTTAAAGTCTTATAAAATATGTAACATACGTATAAACTTGTATCTAAAAAGGTAATAAAGTTAACTGATATTTCTAAAGAGCTTCATCGTCAGGTTAGTCGCACGACCATCGAAAACATGTCAATCATGATGGCGTCATCCCGGAGCCTCAATCAAACTCTAAGTGATGGTTTCGGTGGTTCGGACATTTTAAAAAAGTTTCCATAGTTTCATCATTGTGTCGTCATATTGTTTGTTTCTTGACCTTTCCTTACTCTTTGTGTCCAATGCCGTATGGTGGCCATAAATCAACACACACACACACACACACATGGTGGCCACTCTCACATTAACGTGAAGATATTGCTATTGATTCAATAGCATATTTCAAGGTAGAAAGATTCTCCGAAAAAATTCTGGAATGCAAATGTTTTCGGAAGGTCCCAATCAGTTGCCTTTTATGTACTTTTAATTCTGAATCAAGTTTTTTAAATTAATTTTCTCCATAGGTTATTGGGTCATTTTTTGAACGATAGTAATTAAGATAAAGATTAGTACTGGTGTTTGGTTTTGACAAGTGTTTAGTTTTGTAGTGGGGCTGATGAGGGCCACAATCTAAAACGTAGTGATAAATGTTCATAACAATTAGGTTTTTCTTTTCATATATTTTTTCCGGTAATTTATTTTTGGATCCAAGAGGTTCGGGAACGCCGTTCCCCCTGGAATCAAGCCCTGCTGATAATTACTGTTACGATTTAAAATAATTTTAGAGTAAAACCATGTGCCATCGTAACGTGGTGTGAATTGTTTGTCGTATTCACAATCACATAACGACGAAACATTTCGTATGAAGTGACCATTCGCGGGAGGGGGGATTTCCCTCATTTCCCCACCGTGTCTCCGCCCGCGCCTGTTGTGCCGTAACTTTCCCAGCGTGTTCTGTACAAAAGGGAAGGACGAGGACTAACTAACCTAGTGATGATAACATTGTTTTTCTACTAGGGTCGAAACCTCTACACTAAAATTGCAACAGTTGACGTCATGTTCTGCTCAGATTTTATAAGTACCTCAGTGATGACGAGTTTTTCGGTGTCTGGTCTGTCTGCAGCGATGAAGAGCTCTCGGTCGTATCTGTGCACGTTTGTGTAGAATTCATAATTAGATAAGAACGTGTTAACACACAGAAAATCGGTTTGATAAGTCAGTTGCCGGTGTGCACGCTTAGCAGGTATGAAACGAAATTGCACCTCCTAAGCTATGCCTACGTCAGAGTTGGAAAGGTAAATTTTTAGTGAACATGGCACCATTCCGACCTGACGAGTGTCGAAACTGCAGAATTCTGAAACCGTTGGAAAGCAATCGCATATTGCAGTAAATGCAGTTGGTCGCGATCGAAGCGATTGGACGCGTCTCCAACTTAAAATCTATATAATTATTGGCGGTAATTTCTTTACGGATTAAGATTGCGTAAGCTGTTGTTCTGCTACGCGGTACTCGCAGTAAATTATTACGACACAGGAAAAATATCGACAGACGAATTTTACGACTGTTTCTTATGGAGCTAAATATTACGGTTTATTTTAATGTAATGTACAGTAGTAAAATTTCGTTCGTCGACTTTGCGTTACATAGAATATAAAATTGCGCTAGTCTAGGGATGGATTGCGCTGAAAAATTACTGTCCGCTGCAAAATTTCTTGATTATACAGATGGATAGATCGGTTCCAGTATAATTTACACGAAAAATCTTCCTCTTCTTCTTTTTATCTGGCGTTACAGCCTTTGGTGAGCTTCAGCCTCCTCTACAATACTCCTTCATGCTTCCCTGTTCTCCGCCTGTTCTGTGCTTTCCACCCCCTAATTCCCATGTGAGCAAGATCTTCTGTTACGACATCCAAACATCTCATCCTTGGTCTGCCTCTACGGCTAGTAGTATATAATCTTTTCTTCAGCATTCTTTTAAGCAGTCTTTCCTCAGACATTCTTTCTACATGTCCCAGCTAACGGAGCCTCTGTGATTTGATGAATTTCACTATGTCTTTTCCATGCATACAGCCTGTAGTTCATTGTTATTGCGTATTCTCCGACTGCCTTCTCCTCTTATTGGGGCATAAATTTTACGCAATATTTTGCGCGCGGATGATTTTAAAGCATCACACGAAAAATGTAGCCGCTTAATTTGCGCGTTTAAAAGTATTACAGACAAAAATTGTTTACAGTATTTTTTCGTTGGTGTATCACGGTTGGAACAAAAAAATACCAGTTTACTCGTCCTCCTTGCAGAAACATCGGCTTACAAATGCTCTATTCCGTTCGACCAGTTTTGTTGATCCATAGTAAGTCTGTAGATAGACCTGTCCAGTTACTTTCAGTTGCCTCAGAACCGCCATACAGTCGCTGAGTGTGTTACTTAAAACAGTTATCTTGGGTACATTTATCCTGAGAACGTATGAAATATTCGCGTGGTGGACAGCGAGAGTAACCACAAGATAAAAGAATTAATCTTAGCCAAAAATTAAGAAGCAAAAGTTGGTTTTATCATACCGTTTTACTGCTTCGCCAGGCCTATTCGTCAGACGAACAAATCTTTCTTCTGTTTTGTAAGTGTAAAACTTCATTTACGTATAACTACAAATAATTTTCTACCCCATAATTGTGTATCTTCGATATATGACACAGTTATTTTCAACTTGACACGTTTATGCTAGTTTAGAATTAACATAGTTTGTAGATGTATTTTTGTTTGTTTGTGTGTGTTTATTGTGTGTCATCCTATGTTTAGTGTTCACTCTTCTCTTTGACAATGACTTAAGAAGTTGAAACAGCTGTCAGAGTTAAATAAAATCTGTGAAACGTACCAAGTGTTCTGCAATCTAGGTATAACAGTAATTGAACTTTATGTTTTAACATTTTGCGGTTTAATACATATTTCTTGTATAGTGTACTGTTGGAAGATAACTTTTCAGTTATAAGGAAAGAACAATTTAACTTAAAAGATGTGGAACAAATGGAATTACCAAAATATAATCATGTATTCATGTAATGTACGTTGTATAGATTATCTTTTTTTTTTTTACTTCCAAAGCAAAACCTGATAAAGTTGTTCGCTCGAAAGGTATTGTTATGAGACGTTGACGAGTATTACTTATATTAATTTTTAATGTTTTATTAATATCTTATTATAATAATAAACATTAACATTTTATTAATTAAATTTTGAATATTCGCTAATATTCAGTAATTCTGAATATCTGGGCTGTAATGTGTCTTAAATTTGAAACAATGAAGCTGCACGAGTTCAACCATTTGTGTGGGACCATCAAAGAAACTCTAAAATCAACGAGTAAAGAAATACACGTGAAGTTCTACAAGGTCATTGACCACCCCACACTTCTCTACGGGCCTGAGAGTTGGATTTTAACGAAATCCCAGGCCAGTCGCATTCAACCTGCCGAAATGCGATTCCTCAGGCACGTGGCAGCATATACGAGATCGCAAGGGTCTTGAGATCTTCAAGATCGCAAAAGAAATGTCGATGTACGGCAGGAACTGAATATTATGAGTATACTTGATAGGAATGCCCAGTATAGCCTAAGAACATCTTAATCGAATGGATGACTGCCGCATCCCCAAACGAATATGGAATTATAAGCCGAAAGGGCGGAGAGATGTGGAGCGTCCGAGCAAGCTCTAGTCTATCTGCTTGGCACCGGAACAAACCGTTTTGGTTTAATCCTTGCTGAAGATGATGATGATGATTACTCACCACCAGCTTATTCTTTAGTTAGTCAATATGTGAATAAGGGTCAACCGATCAGCGCTCAGAAGAAACGTGGCGGCTTTTCTCTTCCGTCTTTCACGCTTGATTTTGTTCAAAGCGATACCGCTAGAAACAAATCGTAACATATTAAAAGGACGAGTGTGTATAACTTATTTTAAAATTAAGAGAGAATTTTTATACTGATGGCTCCTTTTACGCGCACACGTATTCACACCATAAGGTGTAGGAGCCAACGTTCTGTAAATGAAACGAAACGAATCGTTATCAAGAAATCCAAAACACAAACATTTGTTTTATGGTTTATTTCCCAAACGTTTCAACGTTTCAGTGAGAGTAAATACTGAATGTCTTTACAGAGTAACGGTTATGGACTGTAGGTGTGTATGGTGGGGGTTGATGTTGGGAGGGAATTGGCGCTGGGGTTCAAATTGTGTGTTTGAATCAGTGTATCGAAAAGTGTGTGTGATCTATAATGTAATTGTTCGTTTAATATGTGTGTTTGGTTGTAGTGCGTGATATCTGTATATTTCAAATTGTTCTGCTGTGTTTAGTTTTCTACTTTTAGGTAAGTAGTGTAGTATTTCCATGTTGTGCTCTATGTTTGTGTAACTGTGGTTTTCATTTTGTAAATGTGTGGCAAATGTGGAATGTATGTAGTTTGTGGTGAGGGCTTTTAATGTTCTGAAAATCTAGAGGAAAAAGATCTTCCCGTCTGGCCGATGTAGAATTGGTGACAGTCATTGCAGTTTAATTTATAAACCCCTGTTTTGCTGTATGTGTCTGTGTTTTTGTTAGTATTATTTATGTGTTTCCTAATGGTGTTGTTAGTTCTGTAGGCTACTTTATAATTGTGTTTCCTAAATGTGTTAGCAATTTTGTGTGTATTGGAATTGTAGTATGTAAGTGTGATGTATTTACTGGGTTGTGTGCTGTTGGTTTGATGTGTCTTACTTTTTCTGTTTAGGATGCGTTTGTGTAGTTTGTTTATTAAATCGGGATTGTATCCATTTTTGATTGCTATATATTTGATTGTGTTTAATTCTTCTTGGTAGTCATGTGTGTTTAGGGGTATTGAAGTGAGCCTGTGGAGCATGTAGTTGAAAGCTGCATGTTTGTGTTGAGTTGGGTGGTTGGATGAGTTATGTATGACCATGTCTGATGTGGTGGGTTTTCTGTATATTTTGTATGTGTGTGTGTTGTTTGTTTTGGTAATTGTAAGGTCCAAGAAAAATTTTTGCTATTGTTTTGTTCAAATTCGAGTGTGAATTTTAATTTATGGTGTATAGTGTTAATGTATTTCTGGAAATTTTCTATTTGTCTTTTGTTGCCGTTGTAGAGGAGTAAAATGTCATCAACATACCTTATATTATAAAATTAATTGTAATATTAATGCATCAGCATTCAGGTTATATTTAGTTTTTACAGACACTTGACCTTTCCTTATCTCCTGCAAACCCCCTCCATCTTCACACCTCACACATGTTCCGATACACGCCCTAAACAGATGTCCAACCACCCTTACATCCTATGTTTAGTGTTCACTCATCTCTTTGACAATGACTTAAGAAGTCGAAACAGCTGTCAGAGTTAAATAAAATCTGTGAAACGTACCAAGTGTTTACATATTTTTAAAAAACCTTTGCACTAATTTTATACATTTTTTTTCTGACATTCCAAGATTTACTGATGATGGTGATGATCCTCGGCGCTACAGCCCGGGCCCCCAATACCACTCGTCTCTGGCCTGCGCCACTGTCGTACTCTCAGGGAGAGCACGTCTTCTTTAACATCTATCCATCTTTTCCGGGGTCTCCCTCTTCTTCTTCTTCTCTCACCTGGGTTCTCATTTAATACTTTCTTCACAGCTGTATTGTCCATCAACCGCTGTACATGACCTGCCACTTAATTCTGTTTCTTTTGGCCTCAGTAACAATATGTAGCTCCCCGAAAGTTCTCTCTAGCTCTTCGTTTGTTCGTATTCTCCGTCTGTCTCCATCCCTTCTGGTACTTTTTCTGGACTATCGCAGGATAGCGCTAGTGTGCACTAGCACTTTCGCACTTTTTCCCATCGCTTGAGCCAACCTTTTCCCCTAACTGTTAATATCCATGCCTCACTTTCGTATTTAACAGTGGGTCTTAAGATAGTCTTTTATCTCTAAGATCTATAAGACCATTCAAGATTATTGCTTTGGTGTTTTACTCAGCCTACTGTTATAGTAGGCTACTACGTACTCGTTATACCTGTACGAGTACACGGTCAGTGAAGCAATATCGTACAGACACTATTATAGTTGACCATTATTAAAAGTAAAATATACACAGCAAGGATGTTACAAAACATACGTTAAACTTAACAGAAAACATAGCGGAACAACTGTTATAATAGTTTCCGTTCTCGGCAAGGCGCGACTTCCAGTTTCACCTTTTGTCCACCACTCCATACTCGACGTCTTGGTTTTAGGAGTTTAACGGTCAAGCCACGATTCATCACATGTAAAGATGATGAGAATGGGCATCAGAAATGAGTCTTCCTCTGCTGCAAAGCGATCCAAAAGCCTCTGGGAAATTCACATCTTACAGCCTTGTGGTTTGCATTCAGAATTTTTGGCTCCCACCTAACAAAGATTTTGGGTAACATCGACTTCTATTTTACGGATTGTCTGCATACTTCCATAACTTACTGACGTTTCTGCACTAATTTCACGATCGACTAGTTATTCGTCGATCGTCGTGTGTGAGGTATTGAACTTTCAAAATGTTTTGATGCGTGATGCTTCTTCTGGGACGACGTGCGTGAGTGAGGTTAGAAACGTCTTTTCGACCTTTCGGACGTCTTGAACTTTCGAAAGTATATCATTGCCGTCTGTATGCACACAGTCTGCGAAAAATTTCAGCTGGTTTAACACCTTCGCATACTAATAACTTAATAATTACACGTTGCGGAATGGACACATGCACCTCCTTTTCATGCATCGTGACAACAGTTAAACGAACGACTTTAATAACAAACAAAAAACAAGCACGTAGCTGTGCACACGTCTAGGCACTAATACCCACTGCTCACTGTTGCCAACATTAACGAGCGTTAAAGTATATCGTACCAATTTCAAATTTCTCGTTTATATTTAGTCGACCCTCGTTGCCTTTAAATGTCTCAACTCAGTTATTTGGAGACGTGTGAGAATGGCGTGAAATTTTCACAAGGTTTCGCGAAACAGAGTTAAAATACTTAGAACGGAAGTATTGTAATAAAACGGACTAAAGTACATTTTTATGCGAGTGTGCCCATTGCCGATGTAATACCTGTACACTACGCTTAATCCTTATATAACTTTCTCAAACTAAATATAAGGGTAAGTTGCGTAGCCTAACAGAACAAGCTTTGTCAAGTTTCTTTAATGTCACTTTTTCAAATAATTTACCTAGCAATTAGAGCAATTAGCAGTGCAAACGGAATATAACATAAGAATTTCATTTACCGTATATTAAGAACCGTCTTCTGCCTTTGGTACTATAGACCTGACGAACAGTGACTTCTGCCTTTGGTACTATAGACCTGACGAACGGTGACTTCTGCCTTTGGTACTATAGACCTGACGAACGGTGACTTCTGCCTTTGGTACTATAGACCTGACGAACAGTGACTTCTGCCTTTGGTACTATAGACCTGACGAACAGTGACTTCTGCCTTTGGTACTATAGACCTGACGAACAGTGACTTCGAGATGCGCAACGCCTCATTGCGAGGCTAACAGAATTTTCGTTCGTTTCGCACATGGGAGATCAGTCGTGTGTAGTGTTTAGGTCGTCTGCAACAAGGCTGCCGACAACATTACAAGCACGCAAGTGTCGCTGTGAAGCGACAGTATGTAATAAAGACAGATAGTGTCGCGATCCCTCCCAGTCACCGTATCAGTGGGGGTAATTCTCTCGTTCGGTCCGCACATTTCACCGCTCAAGAACGACTGCCAGGTTTCTACATTCCTGTGTGGGTTTTGGGCTCCTCAGCTAATGCGCACCACCTTTTTCAGTCCTCTTGCAGTGTGTAATACCCGTGCTTTGCAACCCTTCGCTATATCCTCCAGTTATCTCTTTCTTGGCATCTGTCTACTCCTAGTATCTTCAGTTCTGTTATCTTGCTAGTACAAACGTTTTGTTGTTTTCAATATATGCGTCCCAGTCATCGGGATATGGGTTTAAAACTAAAAAATCTCTCACCGTCTGTATTATTGATTTCATTTATTTCAACGGTTTCTTTCGGATTCTCCTGGTACAATCGAAACTTCCGTCACTGCCTTTCTTCCGAAGCGTCTCGATTCCTTCTCAATCTCGTTCGTAAACTTTCGTGGTTATCATGAATAATAACACTGTTTTCTGTTGAAAACAAATCTTTTTATTTATTTTAAAACAAAACATCGCTCATACTACAATGAGGCATCTTCAATGGCTCCACTGAGACAGAGCACAAAGTCTTGACCCGTCCTTCCTTATACACAAAGCGTAAACAGTAATACAATTTTTGAAAAAAGTAAAGTCGACCCTCTACTAAACCTGGAAATAGGGAATCAGTTTAAATATTTGGGTTGTTGGATGGCAGAAAACAGTGAAGAAATAAATGAAATAAGGAAAAGGATACAGGCCGAAAATAGAACATATGGTTCGTTGACATCTATATTAAAGACAAGGAATATCCACCATCAGTCCAAGGTCACATTATATAAAATTATGATTAGACCGGTGATAACATATGTCAGCGAGACTTGGACTCTGAACAAACAAGCCGCTAACATAGTCAGTACTTTTGAAAGGAGAATTTTGAGGAGAATATATGGACCAATCCAAGTAAACGGGATGTGGAGAATACGTCACAATGAGGAGCTATACAAGCTGTATAAAGACAATGATCTGGCCACCACCATCCGACTGCATAGATTGCAATGGGCAGGACACATCATTAGGATGGAAGACAGCCGAATACCTAGGAAGGTACTGTTTAGTCAGATCGAGGGTAGAAGGCCTGTCGGAGGACCCAAGACACGCTGGATTGACGCAGTAATTTACAAGGGATGCTGATAATTTACTTAAAATAAAACGATGGGTATCGATCGCCAAGGACAGGGAAAAATAGAGGCGGATGATTATGGAGGCTAAGGTTCGACTTCGAACTGTGACGCCATAGAAGAAGAAGAAGAAGAATAAAGTCGACCCTGCACGCACGCGAGCTGAAGTAGAAACTCTACTCGCTTTTCTGCCGTATGTCCATGGCACTACCGGGCCGGATTCTGAAGAATCGTAATATTCAGTCTATTTTCAAGGCTTAGCCCCATTATCTAATAAAACCAAATGAAGTATCAAGCACAAATTTTTTGTGGCTACTGGTTTCGTAAGGATGTAATTATACTGCCATAATTATACAGTTACACACACACACACACACAAAATAATAAAACCTTATTCGAGTACGTTTTTTCACACAAATTTGTTGTAAAAAATTTAAGAATGCATTAAATATTAGAAAATTGATATATTATATAACTCTTGTTGCATGGATGGTGTATGGTGTTAACTGCCTGTAGAAATTTCAGACTTCTTGCTTTTATAATTCTGAGACAGTATCGTTTTATAAATTTAACATGGTGAACATAGGCAGTTACGAAGTTACGAGTCATTCATATCATGCAAACTGATAAAGTAGTTCTTCTGAGGGTCGTTCGTCTTGCGCAGACGAGAAGAAGGAATTATTGTATCGATAGCGTTTCTGTTATGCAATTGGCAAGGTATAAATGGAGCCTGGAGAAGAATACAAAAGTAGGTGTGGGAGGACGCATTAGAGAACTGGAAATGGACCAGAAGAAAAACTAAACGTATGACGGTGAATAGGAGAGAAACACACGAGAGGAGAGGAAAAGAAATCTAGATAGACGAATAAAAATTTGAAGATACGGAGAGCTTCAGATACTTAAGGTCACTAATGAGCAACCAGAACGTAGCAAGCGTGACAATAGATTAGAGATTATGAGCGGTTTGTTATGCATACTACAGATTATAAAGATCATACGAAAAGCAGGAGTATTGAGGATGCTGGCGGGTCATTTTGGGTACAAATTTAGCATTTTTTGTTTTTTTTACCTTAAAGGATCCTGTGAACAGAACACGATTTTCTGAACAGAAAAAGAATGCCGCAATCCTTAGAGTTTTTTTTTGTCATGGCGTGTAGCGGGATTTTAAGTCCATTTCTGTGGCTACTCGGTACTGTTTGTTGATCTTTTGCTTGTTATATTTATTCTTTGTTATATAATTCTTTCTCTTCCATTTCTTTTATTCGTATGGGGTGCAATCTAGGTTAGATGCAAATTTTAAAGTTAAATTCTGTGACCACGTACAAAGACGTTTAGGTATAAATCTTCGCAGATTGAAAACTAATATGAAAGGCGATGTGTTACAAGACGGCAAACGTTTATATGGACAAGATAGGCTTACCAATACCGAAAGAGATAATCTGCAGAACTACTGTGACCAGGTTATTAGAAGAAATAAAAATAACTTAAAAAAATTAAACAAGTTATATAGGCTATCTATTTCCATAAAATGTCAATGGATAGGGAGCCTCACCACGGTTTGTGTCTTAAAGGAGAGGATTCATGGTGTAAGTACAAGCTTTCCTTGGTAACGGGTGAGTCTTACTCACACAAAAGTTCTCTACCTATACTTGATGCTATAAAACCAATATTCAGAAGTTTAACAGAACCTGGTCTACTGAAGAAATGTCTTCATAGCCTCACCCAGAACCCGAATGCATCATTTAACGATTTAATCTGGAACTGTCTTTATGGGCATAGAGACTTTCACTCTGGGTGTCCATGATGCTATTATAGCATTCAGTGTAGGTTACATTGAAAAATGTCAAGTTCTAGAGAAGCTAAGAATAAATTCTGGAGCAAACATGATGCCTACAATGAAGAAACTCGATGTGTCAAACCAGTAGGCATTGGCCAAGAAAGCGAGGCAAGTCAACAGAAGAGTATAGAAAAGGCTATAAGACTTGTGAGAGTTAGCTGACAATCCAGATTATGGAGCTGGTTTATTCTAAATGTGACCAATTGTCAGTTTTAATACTATTTTTATGGTAGGTTTAACTTTATGTGCGATTTCCCGAAAACTTCCTTTTTTCATATAAATGATCAAAAATGATCAATTATCTCTGGAAGTATAAATGCTATCAACTTGAAATTTTCACCATGTATTTTACACATAAAGTTTAGAAAACACTACCAGAATTATAGAAATACATAAAACAATGAATATATAAAAAAATTCATGAAGGAATATACAGTAGGTCAAGTGACCAGAAGGTAAGTGGAGTAATGGGAAGGGGAGGATGGAATGGAAGTGGTTAAGGCACAAAGATCGAGATGGTGTGGACGTATAAATATTGGGAGGAATGGAGAATGACAGCGGGTGAATCAGGGAGACGTAGATTGATTCACCACCGCCGTTGAAGGAACGGGGGGGGGGGGTCAAAAGTGCTCATGAGCGGCTTTACAAGTTGCTGCCAGAACCTATCTGATCGTGTCTCTTAGCTTCGTTTCTTCTGTTCTTCAGCTTCTTCAGAGACGTTTAATGAAGGCCGTTCTTTTTATTCCTGGTCCGCACTTAACACATTTACTAAGCCCTCTTCTACTTAAGAATTTTTAGTTTCGTTTTCGGCAATTACAGAGACAGTAAGACACATTACCGCCAAACGTTTGTTCGCCTGGGGAGTGCCGTGTTTATGTAAACATGAATCAGTTAGTTAGTTAAACATTTGAAGTGAAAACCTACATAAGAGGAACTGATATTTCCGAAGGCGAAGGGTTTTAAAATGATTTTTCGGACTTCGGAATTTTTGCCGTAATATATAGTAATGGATTTAACCGTATACTAAAGTTCTATCAGAGCCAACATGATCAGCACAGACCGTGTGTGTCAAATGCCTTGTATTTTGACTACATAATCGCCAGTCGGCAACCTTAAGTGTGTGTGTGTGTGTGTGTGTGTGTGTGTGTGTGTGTGTGTGTGTGTGTGTGTGTGTGTGTGTGTGTGTGTGTGTGTGTGTGTGTGTGTGTGTGTGTGTGTGTGTGTTATGTAATTGCCTAAGTGACTGAAGTGAGTTTGTTGTTTAAATCACACTATCAGATCACATCAAGTCCTTCCACAAGTGCCGTAACTTGTGTGCGACATCTTTGTAACATCTGTAAATTATACAGAACTGTGTTTGTGCTGTGAGCAATAAATAAATGAACGTCACCCATTGGGCCGTATCGGTCAGAATTCATTACCGCTGATAATGCAGCGAAGTTGTTTTGGTTTTCCTAACTGATAAGGGTATTTAGACTGCCCAGGTGTTGCGATAACTAACCTATACCACACAGGGCGGTGCAAATGGGAGCCCGGGCGCTACAATCGGGGACGGGGATCTCCGATATCATAGACAGAGTACACGATTTTATTGAAAACGTTCTGAAATCATTCAATACGAAAATAAACTTGTACGACGACGCTCGGATTCACACATGACATGCCGACGTAAGAGGATAAGAATTGATAATTGAAGTACGAAACGTTTGTTCCGGATTTTAGACGAGAACGTCCGTGAAATTGACTGTTTAGAAATTTTCCACAATTAATTCACTATTTTGATCAGACGGCAACAATATGAAGGTAGCTTATCGGATTTTCCTTTAGTACACCTGTAAAAGCCGCGTGGCAATGGATAAATCGAGAAAATTCAATTTGTTAAAAATTATTTAAGATCGTGAGTGAGCCAGGACACTGACGATAATGTTTTAACAAATAATGTTTTCTTTCAGACGAACATGACGCAAACGAGACCACTGGCGTCGGCAAAAGTTGTCGACGATTTTGCCTTTCTGAAAGCTAGAAAGTTTGCACTTTCATATAGACTGGTAGCCATTTATAATTTTTCTTACGGTCGAGTTCAGTCAGTGATTCAAAAATAATTTTTAATTCATTCTATTAATATCGTTTGTGTTGCTTAATATTTTGTGTTTAGTTGTACTGTATTTCATTTTGTGATACTTTAAATAAACTTTTTTCTGGATTATATACCACACGTATAATGTACAACATTATAATATATACTTGACTGTATTTACAAACTTATCATACGAGAGTTGTACAGAAAGTAACGCGTGTTTCTGTCTGTCCAATGTGTAATGTGTTGCGTTGTATGTGTGAAATTTGTACCACTGAGAGAGCATAACCTCATGCATGGGTGATAAATTTTTCTTTGTGTTCGCAATAGTCGAACAATTGATGTGAAGCATAGACAGAGGCAGGGGCGGACTATCCATAACGCTCAGGTATGCTGCAGCACCGGGCACCAGGTCCTCAGCTGTCAGAGAGGCACCACCCAGCTGAATTGACGAAGCGAAGCAAAGCTTATGACCACATTACGCAGTTATTAACCATGGAGAGTGTCGAGTTGGAAAATCAAGCGAAAGCTCTTATAGACGTTTACTCGATCTTCTAACAGAATTGAAGCACTTTGTGCTATAAGTAAAATTCCAAGAAAGCTGTTGTTTGTCAAATGGTTCGAATGAAGATGATATACTCCATGATACTGCAGTTTGTCCGCTCAAAGTATTAAACTGGATTATTGACTGTAAAATGACTGATGTATTTCCGAATATATACATTGCTTATCGTCTGCGTTTAACTATTCCAATAGCTAACTGCGAATCTGAAAGATAATTTTCTGTATTAAAACGCAATAAAGATATGTTGAGATCAACTACAGGAGATGAGAGGTTATCTTCTTTAGCAAGGTTGAATATTGAAAACGAGATACTTGAATCGCTTGATTTAGAAGAAATTGTACAAGACTTCGTTAAGGTAAAATCAAGAAAAAAAATTTCTAAAATTTTCTAATCAAGATTGGTATTTTCTAAGCTTAAGTAGTCTACTACTGTGCTCATTGTAATCACTATTTAGATAAATATTTGTTGTAATTTGAGAGTTTATTAAAATAATTATTAACCTTCGAAATTGTGTACGCCGTTTATAATGCATATAATGGATAAAAGGTTGAATTTGAAATCTGGGGGGGGGGGCACCACGCGCTTCTAATCCGCCCCTGGACAGAGGGTACTCGTCTAATTCTTGACTAAAGAGGGATTCGGATAACCGACCCTTTTCTGTGGTCAGGTCAGAACATGTGTGGGGAGGGAGCAGCGTTTAACCAGAGCAATGTTCGAAGACGATTCAATAAGTTTAAGGCAGGGGAAACTACCACAGATTACAGAGTACTACTACACAGTGCAAGGCCAGCGACTTTAATGACTGATGACAACCGGCAGCGAGTTGATGACATGATTCATGCATATCAGCAAATCACAGTACGCAAAATATTTGCTAACTTGAATTGTGGACATGATTGTGTGGACAGGATTATAGAGGACTAGGCTACAGGAAAGTGTGTGCCAAGTGGGCGCCTCATCAGTTAACACATGCTTTGCAAGAAGCATGGAAAAGGACAGAAGGATGGAAGTGTGTTCAGAACTGCTGTTCATGTTTGAAGCCGATGAACAGAACTTTTATTAAAATTTTGTGACTGAAGATGAGGATTGGATATAGCCTACCAGTACGACTCCGTGACTAGGAGGCAATCGATGGAGTGGGGAAACTAAGAAGGGAGCCCAATCGCTTGGAAACGTACTGTGAAGTACTTAGGCGTCACTCTTGATCGACGCCTAAGCTTCAGAGCTCACGTGTCCAACGTACTCCAGCGCGCCCGTGGCGTCAAAGCCAAACTTTTCCCATTTTTATCAAATCGAGGGCCACTGCCTGTGCGCACGAAGCTTTCAATATATCTGCTCTTTCTTAGAGCCATCCTGATGTACCCAGCACCTGCATTTCGGACCCTACTTGCCCCCGATGTTATTGCACGCCTGGAAGCATTCCAGTCTCGCACCCTCCGCTATATCTCCAACTCTCCCTGGTATGTTAAAAATGTGGCTATCAGGCGAGGGTGGAAGATTCCGTCGCTCGATGGGTTCGTGCGAACTCTTTCGTTCAACCTTTTCGATCGAGCATCCAAATCCAACTATCCTCACCTCCGTCACCTAAATAATGACGAAGGACCTCCGCCAGTCAAATGAAGACGCCCTAGAGGTTTGCTCGACGACCCCCCATAAATTGCACAAACACCATCTGCCCACATGCAGGCCTTTCTAATTTGACCCATTCCTTCACGTTCAGGTTCCGTTCCGATGCATGCCGACAGATGGATCGGGAGTTGGACCGGGTTTAGGTGTGTGAAGCGCCACCTTCTGTTGGCGACTTCTCCCCTCCAATCTATCGCCTGCTTCGGCATCACCGTACGTCAATCTACCCGGACTCTTAACGGGCAGGTGGAAGTGTATCAACCCGTTGCGGGCGAGCAAATCCTGCCTGACCATGCGAAGAGTCCACGTAAACTTTCCGCTTCAGCCTTTGGCGGATCGCGTCAGCGATTCGGCCAAGGCACGTACCAAGCACACTAGGCGCACCAGGCAGTCACCGGGCTTGCCCGGACACTGGCGTCACAGGGGCACGCCTGCAATGTGCCCCTACATCTGGACATCTGGAGTGGGGAAACAGTATGTCATCTAGGCCTGAGAAGTTCAAAACCAGAAGTCCGCAGTGAAGGTGATGTTTCTTGTTTTCTGGGATGAGAGTCGAATAATTTTGATGGATTTTCTTGAACAGGGCTCAGCAGTGAACGTTACATTGCGTCATTAAAAAAACACTTCGAGAACTAAGAAGAAGAACTAAGAAACATCTTCACGCCAATAAACTGCGTTATATTAATGCTGGGCCTTAAATGTCTCTAGCCACAAACCAATGCTTTGCACAAATGGGGTGGTCGGCGGTTACCTATCTTCCCTACAACCCTGATCTTATATCATCAGACTTTCGCCTCTTTAGGGCACCGAAAGATGCCTTTCGGGGTACTAGATTCAGCGATACAGAAGGGGTGAAAGACGTCATTAGAGCGTAGGTCAGAGGGTGCTCCACAAAAACTTTCCCAAAAATGCTTTCCAGACGAGGGTGCAAAGGTGACACAAATGTGTCCAGTGCAATGGAGATTATTTTGAATAGTGACATTCTGTGCGCAAAGGTTCAGTGTATAATTTCACCGATCAACTTCTGTCAATAAATAAATTATGTGTCAACAGCATTGCTTTCAGTACACACTGTGTATATACAAAAACACTACATTTTAAATTTTCTAAAGTGGCGCTGAATCCAGGCTTTGTGCCGGGTATAAAACCTTATCCGCGTGGGGCCACGTCACCAGGACTACAGATGGTTTACGTAAAGTGCCAATCGTGGCAAGTTAGCGTGGTGACGGTAGCCTGAACGGACGTACCAGGAACGAGTAGCGTCAACAGAGGCTTACTTTTCTGTTTGGTTTTCACCGTAGCATTTTTTCCCTTGCTAATTATGATAAACATAACAGTCGTGACCCGCGTTGTTAACGCGTGCGAGTTGGGTTTCCCAGCAGTGACTAAACTTTACCTTTCGAGGATTACGTCATTCAGAATCTGCTGATCATAACTGTAAAAGTAACAGGGTTTTCAGTAACTTCATCTATTCCAGCTGTCCTTCATTTCAAACTGTATAGAAACCAAATAGGTGATTTCATTTAGACAGTTATTTAAGGCGGTACTTGAGAAATGAAGACATTTGTAACAAAAAAAAAAAAAGGAGGGCTATCAAGAAAACAGCGTACACACTTTTGGAAATGTTTCATTCGATAGTCTCGTTATAATTGAATAGTTGAATTAAGGAAATGCGATTACAGTCCGTAGGTTCGATTAAGAGGACTGTTTTCGCATTCTCTGCTACCATAATAACGTTTCGTCGACCTACAGTATAGACGTTGTAAGATGACGCTGTTGGCGGGGGGGGGGGTGAAAAATAACTTCGCTTGGCTTATAAGAGGATTTATTTTTACTGTTAATCTGCTCTAGGCTTAGTAGTGACTAATAGTAATTTTTTATTATTATAAAGAGAAAGAGAATTTTACGAGTAAGAATAAAACAAGAAAATCTTGAGAAGTTTAATTTAACCCCTTAAACAAAATTTATACATTATTTCTTTTATCTCTGAACATTTTTATATTACCACTGTTTTTTGTATCAACTAACGTGTATTACTCACTCAAAATTTACTATTTAATTTTTACAAGAGAATAACCTCTGTTAAACTCTAAATAGTTAAAATATTTTTCTTACAGTTTGTTGCAGTTGCGCTCCACGAGACTTAACACTCACATCCTTTCCAGAAACTCTCCTTCCATCCTCCTGTAACTCTTATTTATTAACTCCTTTCCCCTCACCTTTGGGTTTTCCCTACATTTTTCAATTACAGTAGACTATCGATAGTTCGAGGTAATTGGGACCAAAAGCAACCTCGAACTACGCAAAATGCCGGTATTATCAGCCGGCGCGCTGAGCACACCACGCTGTGCCCCTAAGCCATAACTGAGTTAGCCCTAATGTGCTTTGCTTTCTAATGTGGAGCGTTTCTGCGTGATAATGTAAAGTGTATGGTAGACATTTATCTAAAAGAAATGTATACAAAATCTTTAAAACTGGTGTGCTGTGTATGTGGGATTTGTTTATCAATTTGTAACGGGCTTTGTTTACTGGTGTCTCTGCGTGATAATGTAAAGTATGTGCTGGAAATTTATCTAAAAGACATGTTATACAAAATCTGTAAACTGGTGTGCTGTGTATGTGGGTTTTGTTTACTGATTTGTAAAGGGCTTTGTTTACTGGTGTCTCTGCATGATAATGTAACGTGTGTGCTGGAAATTTATCTAAAAGACATCTTATACAAAATCTGTAAACTGGTGTGCTGTGTATGTGGGTTTTGTTTACTAATTTAAGCGGGCTTTCGAGAACATTCGCGAGCGAAAGGAAAATGAAAAATCGACGACGAATCGTCATTCGTTTAATTAGGTTATATTCATGAGGATCAAATAAAAATTCAAAAAGTTTTTCGTTAACACTCACAGATTTATTTATTAAATGCACATGCTAAAATTTAAAATGATATACAGTAATATTAAAAACTGTAGCCTACTGTATGCATATTTGAAAACAAAATTCTTTGCACGAAACTTACTTTTTAAAAAATGAATCAAGAGTTTTCGTTTGTTGTTGAGTTGACGATCTTTTTCTGGTACCAATATCCCGCCATTTTCGGAGTACATATTATTTTTTACCGGGGTAGGCCTACCTCGAACTATACGGAATCTCGAACTATCGAGACTACCGTAGTTGTTGATTGGTAGTTGGGAAGGTAAGAAGTAAGAAGGGATAAGGCCCAAGATTTTCACACGTGTAAAACAAAAGTTGCTGACACGTAGGTCCCCACAAGAAGTTCTCTGACTACTGTCGCTGATGGAAAATTCCAGTCCTTTTAATTTTTTTTTCCTGCTAATGTTACTTTTCGTAGTTTAGCAGATCGAGTGTACTGGCGCGTGTGTTTGGTTTTCAGTTTTGAGACTTAACGGTATCTTTGTTTTGGAATTTTCTCACAGTCTTACAACGTACAGTGTAGGAGGGGGGTCAACTGCCCCCCCCCCCCCGAGTGAAGTTCTATAATCACTTAACGCAAGCCAGTTGTGTTTGTAAAATAAGGCTCATAATTAATTGTATTGGAAGGGTCTTGAATATCTCATTATTCCTGAGGAAAGTAAGGGGTCCAACCTTCAAGCTAGTCTCGTCTACTCTCCCTCCAGAAGCTAGTCTCACTCCCCCAGAAACTAATCTCATCCCCCCCAGCAGTAGCTTCTAATTACGCCACTGTAATATAATATAGTATTGATAATAATATTAGTGATGTTTATACTGCGTTCCGATTTATCAAGGGATACTTACGAAAAACTAAGGTAGCAGGTTCCCCAAGTAAGTGGTTGTTAAGCACCAAGCGTTAGCGTTCCGGTAAAAGTAAATTCGAAGGGCAAAGTAAAAAAGAAAATAAAAATAAACAGTTAACACTAACAGATGAGTATAGAGGTAATTAATAAGGAGGCGGGACAGAAAATGGAGACGTGACTGTCACTACTGGAGCCGAGTAAGCAGATGAATAGATTTTGTTTAAAGTCGTATCCGAGTCTTGAGTACATGGTACTCTTTTTTATTACATTAGAGAGTAGAATTTCTACGTAATTAACGTAAAGTCTAACGTTTAAACAAGAAACGGTTTCTTAGAAAATAATATGTAAACTGGGCCCCCCCCCACATATTGTTTATATTAAATGTTTTCTTTTTTTCTGTTTTTTTTCTTTTTCTTTTTTTTTTTAGTTCCAGTTTCCTGCCAAACGCTTTTCGTCTCCTTCGGTCTTTCGCCGTTTCTTATCAGTCTCTTTGTTCTGAGCATTGCCTTCCCACAGGATTAGGGGTCGACGTTTACTTTTCCTTCATTCTGTCCTCATTTCAAAGATCTTTTTGGATTCATTCTTACCAAGTCGCCGTGCTGTTTTTATTCTTAAGTTTCTCTTTCTTCTAAAACGGGTCGTATTCCAAGTTCTTCTCTTTTGGTTCTGTTATTTACTCTCGTTTTTTCCCCACCACGTTTGCCAAATATTTCAATTCAGCATCAGTAATTCTAGATTTGAGCCCTTCGGTCGTTGGACGCGATTCTGTTCCATATGTTAAGCTGGGTATGCACGTGATTTTCTGCAGGTGGGTTTCGTTTCTGGCGCTTAGCTCTTTTTTCCAGGTGTGTTGTTAATTTTATAGTATATTTTTTTACTTTACTCATTATATTATTAATTTCTTCATTTATTTAGCGTCGGAAGAGGACGGATTACAGGTAGAAGATAGGCGAGAACAGGGTCAAGATTTGAACATAGAACATAACCACACTATCTGGAAAGGAGGTAGACTTAATAGAGGTATAAAATACAAGTACTGGGTGCAAGATAAGAGAAGCGTGATTCAAGACTCTGGATAAAGAGTTCACCCTCAGTATGGAGGAACGCCACTGGATTAATGGAAGGAGTTGGAGTCGTTTTTCCCGGGGAACTGGAACCTAACGTTACTTTATGTTAAATGTATCAAATCTGAATCCAAAACGATTCATTTACCAGAATCTGGAATCGGTAAGTTGTGAAAAGTAGTCGTCATAATAAAGAATTTTTAAGTTTAAATGATTATGTGTTGTATTTATTTGTGAGTACAATGGTCTGTCGCAAGTATTCTCCTCCACCTGGGTCTGTGGCACCTTCGGATGACTGATTACTATTGCATCAAATGGTAACACTTCATAAGGAAAGCCTAGAAAACGATATTTCAGGTAAACTAATAGCCGATGAAGTGTAAACCCTACCGCGGGACATGCATATCTTCGCGGCAGGTTCAAGTATGGGCGTGTTGGGGCTTCCAACTGTATGCGTATTTTGGATTTCAAACGCGTAAGTAAAATTCGTTTGCACGTACAGTACATAGGCCTACCTGTTATTTGAAAACCATACAATTCATTTTAACATTGAAAATGTTTGTCTTTTCGGTCACGTTGTCTGGCTAGTACGGATGTCATTTAGACCGGAACTTTAGTAATGAATGAGTCAGACGCACGGTGATGTCACGCTGTGTCGCTGAGCGCGGAAATTTTATGATCATTTTTAGCAGCTCTTTTAGCGAACAGTATGAGTAAAAGCGAAAATGTCGAAGCTAGAATAAAGCGACTTATGTGCGTACGATATATAGAAATAACTAAGCTAGTATATACTGTTGTCGACAAAGCTATGAATTTTAGTTTAAATCAACGTTCGCCGGTGATATCGTATTTGGACGTGCAGAGATTAGAGGCTCATAAAGACGATATAATGAGCGATCCAGTTTTACAGAATAGCGACATTATTGCTTTCTCTGAAACTTGGATGCACGACGATGAGGAACCAGTACCCTTGGGCGATTTCAGTTGTGTTTCGAAGCTCTTCAACGATTTGGCGTCGATCCGAAGACTGCAGTACAGAATATGCGTGAGAAGTATCTTACTAGGACGAAGCGGGGAAAGAATGGTCTAGTGCTTGGTGTGTTTGGCGCTCGTATTTATACGACTCCGCATATTCCGGCAATGATTACAGCTCAACCGTTTGAAGCTAAAGATGGTAAAACTTTGACGGCAGCAAAGTGGAAACGACTGATTATTTCGAATTACTTTCATGCTGCCGTCTTTCTGAAAGTGAGCGGCTTCGAGATTACACGCAACGTCATCTCTGTGGACATGAATGTAGCGATCGACGTCCCCGAGTTCAAGAGAACCGTCTCGAGGACCCGATGTTCTCGCTTGCTGCAGCCACATCGAAGAGAAAACGCGACGACAGCGATTCATCATCATCCGATGAAGACGACGATCCAATTAATATATAATAATAATGGCTCCCGTGTGTGCCACCGAAGCAGCTTAGGAGTCAGGCAGGGTAGGCTGCCTTATGCTAGCCGTACGGCGTACAAGGAAGGCAGTGTGGCCAGCACTGCGCTTCAGCCGCCCATTATTATCCCCAGGATGTTATCTCAGGTACTCATTTTCAACAGGCTGAGTCGACCTGTTGGCTGAAAAACGCACCTTGATTTTATGGTGTGGGTCGGGGAATCGAACCCGGGACCTCAAGATTAGTAGCCAGGTGCTATACCCACTGGTCTACTGTGCCGCCTCCAATTAATATATCAAAACATAAAATGTATGAAGTCGATGAAAGGTAATGTATGTACATATTATAATTTCATTTATTTGTATGAATAAAGGAAAACTGTATAAGATATAATGTGTCTTTATTTTTGGAACGTCAGTTATTCATTTTCAGTGTCTTTAAGTTTAAGTTAGGTGTGAAATCTGTAAATTTTTGAAAAACATGTTTGAATAGGCATCCAAGTCACTTATTGATAAAATATATATAATACTTACCGTATTTCTTCCATAGTGTGACTTCATGTTGCGTTCAATTGATTTACGCGTTTCGAAACATATGTTTCGTCTTCAGAAATAAAAAATCACTCAATGCGAGGTCGTTAAATATTAAAATTGCAAAAACAAAAAACAATCCCACCCAAGTGCGCACTCATGTAACGCGGATATGTGTGGAATTGTTTTCATTATTTTCAATTTTAATATTTAACGACGTCACTTTGAGTGATTTTTTATTTCTGAAGGCGAAACATGTTTCGAAACGCGTAAATCAATCGAACGCAACACGAAGTCACACGACGGAAGAAATACGGTAAATATTATATATATTTTGTAAATTTTTGTTTTTAGTACTGTTACTGTCGTGTATTATTTAATGAATCGATATTGTGGACTTCTCCGGTTGTTTCGGATGTTTTTACTCTCTCCTGTACTTGAAACGTTATGATCGTGACAGCTCCCAACTCTTGGTGCAATAAACGCGGAATTTATGATATCCACGTTTATCCCATACTGTGCAAATATATAAATAATTATCAGGGAAAATTCTCACTTATTACGTTTACGGAATAAACAGTTCACTGTTACTACGTGTAACAGTATTAACGTTTTGTTGTACTCATCATGGGCGTGCCCCCCCCCCCCCACACTAAGAAAGGAAGAGTTTTTAAGTTTTAGTGTACTTTAGTAATCTAAAGGCGCTATTTTCCATTTTTGTTTTGTTTTGTTAATACACCCTTTTGTTTAACTATTTAATCAAACTGTTTGGTTAAATAAATTTAACTATTTATTTAGAACTGTACTGTAAACTAATACAGTGTATAGAACGTCTACATCTGATATTTCCAAACAACATTCGACGTAGAAGAATTTTGCGTTTAGAAAAGAGACGATAAATTACGGCTTTTGGTTCATTAACTCTTGCTCGCTTCCTTTGGTCAGCTTCACTTTCATCTCCCTACCACGCGACGTCGCGTCTCCGACTCCAACATGGCAGTTAACCGAAGTGACAGTGTACAGCCGCGTTACACACAGTACGATATCGAACACGCGGTTAACATGCGTACTAAAGTAAGCCTGTTATTATTTACAGTTCATCAATACATTCTGCTGCTTTCACGTGTATTTGACCTAAATTTTTATCTGAACACTTTCTCTTTTCCAGGTATGGCGCGGATAACACAGGCTGTGATTTACGTTTTGGTGAGTAACTATTGTTGTTTTATATATATATATATATATATATATATATATATATATATATATATATACGTATACTGTGCTGTAGACGTAAGTTCATGCGTGTGTACGTGCGCGCGCGTGTGCACGAATAAATTTATGAATAAGATTTTGTTTTCAAATAACCAGATAGTATTTAAACTCTACGAACTGTCGCTAATAGGTCTTCAGGTCAGTAGCGCTGACTTCAGTTTTTTTTTTTTTTATGGGAGACAAGGTTGACGTTAAATTTTTATAGAACCTGCGTAATGACAAAAAACATTGTTCACCGTTGGATAACGAATAGGAATGAAACCGATAAATCATAATAATTATAATAAAATGTTTATTGTTGTTGTTTACTCGAATTTTCTTTAAAAAATACGCTAAAACTGAACGACATAACGTAGAGGGTAGTGAATACCTTGGTCGTCTTCAGGTTCTTTAATTTTAACTGAAAATCGGCTGTATTTTATCGCATTTATTTGAAGCAAATAAAAACCGTAACCTTAACCTCATTTCGAGGTAGTAGATACCGTTGCTAAGATCTTCTCTTACAGTGGAAAGCATTTGGAGCTGTCACTTCATTAACATTATACGGTTAACGAATAAATACGAACCAGGGCGAGAAGAAATCTTAATTTATTTAATTACATTAAGTACCACGCGTCGTGTGTCCCTTTTAAATAAAAATCGACAACACTGTAATTATTTCAGAGGGACAGTTGTTGGGGTTGGCAGGCGTGTTGCTCCCCTAAGTTCAGTGCTACACTCACCTCGCCCCATAAGGCCACAGCCCCATTGATTCAGATGGTATGATGATTCGATAATAGTAGATAGCGTAATGAATTTAAACAATTAGAGGAAAAGTAGATTTTTCGTTTGTCAGAGACTTGGTTGTTTCGATTCTTGTACATACATACAAGTATAAGTGATCGTCGTCATCATCATCATCATCTTCAAGGTTTAAACTTTGTTCCGGTCTCAAATAGGCAAATATTACAGCTGGTCATTCCAGCGCTTCCTCGGACGTTCCACGCCTCTCCGTCCCCTCGCCTTATAGTTCCATAGTTGTTTGGGGATGCGCCAGTCATCCATTCGGCAAAGATGTCCCCACCAATTCAGCCGATATTGGTTAATCCTGTCGAGTATACTCATAATATTCAATTTCTGTCGTATATCTGTGTTTCTTCTATGATGATGCAGAGTATACCCTGCCACGTGCCTGAGAAATCTCATTTCAGCCGCTTGGATGCGACTGGGCCTGGCATTTCGTTAAAGTCCAATTCTCAGACCCATAAAGAAGTGTGGGAAGAGCCGTCACCTTGTAGAATTTTAGGCGTGTTCCTTTACTTGGTGACTTACGGGTTCGCCTGATGGTCCCGCACATAAGGTTGAACTTGTGCAACTTTTTCACCACGTCGTTGCTTGTATTATAAGACAAGTATGAGTGATACACACTTATATTACGTACACGCCGATTGGTAGGTACTGACCTAGGTCTTTTTACTCTCTTCTCGTAACGTAATCTATCTTCGTTAATCCCCCTCCCCATTCTTTTTCTTCTCCTTTCACATTACACTGTGCTCACAAGAACAATCGTTAATATTCCTTTCCTTATTTTAGCGTATCCTGTCCGGTTTCCCTTCCTGTTCAGTATTGTATCTAAGCGTGTTCTGTTTTTTTTTTCTTTATTCTGTTCAGAACCTCCTCATCTCTTCGTTTTCCTCTTTTTCTTCTCCTTTCACCTTACACTGTGCCCACAAGAACAATCGTTATTATTCCTTTCCTTATTTTAGCGTATCCTGTCCGGTTTCCCTTCCTGTTCAGAATTGTGTCTAAGCGTGTTCGTTCTGTTTTTTTTTTCTTTATTCTGTTCAGAACCTCCTCATTACTCTGTCTGTCTGTCTCTCTCTCTCTCTCTCTCTCTCTCTCTCTCTCTCTCTCTCTCTCTCTCTCTCTCTCTCTCTCTCTCTCTCTCTCTCTCTCTCTCTCTCTCTCTCTCTCTCTCTCTCTCTCTTAACCAGGTTTATTCTCTTCGTTTTCCTTCGCCAAGAGCCTTAAAATCCTATTTCTCTCTCCCTTTCTCGTATCTCACGAATCACGTCCGTATAACAACTTTTTTAAAAAATGGCTGTGAAGGATTAAACACATTTGAATTTAAATTTAACTGACCGACTTTGGCCATCACAAAAAAAACAACATAAATGCGACGTTACGGCCACCCGAACAATCGGCAGAGCCGTCTTCATTATTATTTTGTTGACCCTCTGTCGCTGGTTATTAGAATATTATTAATTCCTCTACACGTCCTTGGATTTCGTTGTCCATGACGTGTCCGTTGATTAACTAAATATAATTAAATCACTACCGACTCGAAGCACAAAGTTTTTTATGGTTAAAAACTTAAAAGTTTTACCTTACGGCTTGAACCAGTTTTCGCTTATTATAAGTTTCGTCAGAGGCTGCCACCGGGAGCGCTGTCCGTCTTGTTCTTGGCGACGGTGTCGACTTTTGAAGGATCGATGTTGTGTGTGTGTGGGGTGTGATATGTTCGAATAATGCGTGTGATTTGAATTGTGTCTGTTCGTTTAGGGTGTCGTTTTTATGTGTTTTATACATATTGTATTTATATGTATTTTTATAAATATACAAACATACATATTGTATTGATAGCCTATGTATTTTTATAAAAAATATACAAACATACAAAACACATAAAATCGAGACCCTAAACGAACAGAGATAATTCAAATCGTACGCATTATTCGAACATATCACACCCCACACACACAACTTCAACAGTCGACAACGTCGCCAAGAACAAGACGGACAGCGCTCCCTCTGACGAAGCTTATAACAAGCGAAAACTGGTTCAGGCTATAAGGTAATACTTTTACGTTTTTACCCATAAAAAACTTTGTGTTCCGGGTCGGTAGTGATTTAATTATATTTTCTTTACATGTCTTAGTACATAATTAGCCTGAAGACGGCTGCCGAATTCGGCAGTTAAATTCAAATTCATATCCGTATAACACACACGCTTAACATTTCACAAGCTTCATTCTCATTTCCAGATCCGTAAGTAAAGGCCTCTTTAGCCGAGGCACTTTTTGTTTCAAGTTCCACTCCGCTCCTCCAACCATCCGTTAGATACTCCTCGAATATATGTACTTCTTAACCTACTGTATTGTCCAGCCACACCACGCGTGTTCAAGTTCATTAAGCACGATCATGTTTCGAACCGTATTTTTGACAGTAAGTAGTGAAGTGAAAATGACTAAAACTATTAAAAACATTCAGATAGTAAGCTGGATCAGATGCACTTAAAGAGCTTCACTAAACGCAAGTGGGTGTAATTAAGTTTAATCTGCGTGCTTCAGTGGTTCAGTTCATTATTTCCAACCTTATAGTGAGACTTACTGCAGATTTGAGTAATGCAGTACGTTCCCATTGCTCTGACAACATTAAAATACGTATATTAACATGTTGTGCAGCCGACTAAATACTTAAGTGGAACGATTTGGAGCGATTTGTTGTGATTCATTATTAAAACTGATATCACCTGAAACTAATTACTAATTAATAGACTTGATGGCGGGGTATTTGCTGTGTTTAGTTATCTGTAACCACTGTCTGGAACTGATTGCGCTCCGCCGAATTCTCCGCTGCTGTAATGCTGTCTATTTACTTAAACTGGGAACAGCATTTCTAGCCTGTGAGTTAGTAAACGAAAATGATTCACACTTCTCCTCACAGTCGTTTTATGAGGATATTTAGCGTGTACCTTTTCACTCAGATTAAGTGAGTTATTTAGGAGATCCCGGCAGATTGCAGGTTTGTTAAGACAAGGTTACTGGGAACAAACGAAAGATAATTCAGTCGTGGTTCGAACCTATCTGGAGTTAAATAATATGTATATTCATCTTGTTCTTTAGCACTACAGCCCAACGTGAGCCCTGGCTTCCAACACCATTCTTCCCCAGTGTCTCCTATCCATTGCCATCTCAGCGTAACCCCTCACCTCATATCCATTCTTCTTAGATCTTTCTGTACATCATCCAACCATCTTATCCTAGGTCGGCCCCTCTTTCTGCTTTTGGAGACTTGCACCCTCAGTATTTTCTTTGGCATACAAAAAATTTTAAATGTATTAAAAATAAGAAAATCGAGATATTATATAATTTTTGTTGAATAAGGGGGGTGATGATGTTATCTTCTTCTTCAGCACTACAGCCCAAAACCTGATTCCTGACCTTGAACACCATTCTTCTCCAATGTCTCCTATCCATTGACATCTCAGCGTAACCCTTCATATCCATTCTTCTTAGAGCCTCCAGCACATCATCCAACCATCTTATCCTAGGTCGACCCCTATTTCTGCTTTCATAGACTTGCGCCCTCAGGATTTTCTGTGGCATACGCCGATCATCCGTTCGCTCTAGGTGACCTAGCCATTGTATTCGTTGAGCCTTTACGAATCTCACAGTGTCCTCACGCTTCACGCTGCATATACTTATGCTATATTCTGAACCAGATATGTTGTATTTCTAAACCACACCATTATATATAAGATGCATGTTTTTTCCTTCAATACGTTTAGTCCTACGCCGGCGAATGTTTGTAAAAATTGTTTCGAACAACTCGCAGGGATGTGTCTGCATAGGCACGAGCCTGCAGGTGGCCATTGACCTGGTGACTTGAGACTTAACTTACATCTATGTAGAGTATCGCTCACCATAGGGTCCTAAACAGAATGTTTTTTCTCAGATTACAGGAGGTTATGAACAGTTTTTACTAGAAGAAATAAAAAATGTTCTTTAAAACGTCTAACCGATGAGTGATTTCTGTCGGGCAAATTCTCTGAGCGGGCTGCTATCATTGTAATGTTTTCCCTTGACGTTTCAATCTATGGAATCTGGGATCGTCCGCAGAAGCTAAAGAAAATATTGGCAAAATACACAAAATTACGATTAAAATCTTATCATGACAGTATAAGTCTTAACAAACATTAGGAACAACATGTGAGAATAAGCATAAGAATAAACTACAAAAAAATGTAAAATAAAATAAACCTTTCTTAACTCTATTTAATTTCAACCGCCACTCACAGGTAAGAAAGGTTTATTTTATTTAACATTATTTTTGTATTTTATTCTTATATTTCTTTTCTTATATGTTGTTCCTAACGTTGTGTGTAAGACTTAAACGGTTTTGACAAGATGTTAATCGTAATTATGTATATTTTGCCAATATTTTGTTTTATAATGTTTTATTTTAGGCTGTTTTATGTTTTGTAACTTCTGAGGACGACACCGGATTCTAGGGACCGCCACGTCAAGCGAAAAACATTCCGATGAAAGCAGTCCATGTAGAGAATTTACCGAAGTAAAAAATGGTATCACCTTTACTACCAACACAGTAATAGGGATGCGTTCATTTTTCACAGTGGTTTGTTATTGACGGTTATCAGTTAATGAAAGTTAAAAATTATTTTAGTTTGTTCGTTATAAAACCGTCGACATTTAAGCGTGTCATGAAACTAGCCGCTGCTCAGCAGATGCCCCTTGTAGAGAAATTCTCTCTTTCGGTCGACCTGCCAGCTGTCTTTCTCGCCTCCAATTTACGTTCTTAATTCTGTAAATTATATAACCTATTCCACTGTGATTGCTTATGTATTTACTTGTTTTTCCTACCCATAAGTAAATGTAAACTGAGGGTTATTATGAGTGATAATTTTTTTTTTCTTAATGGAAACATATTGTGCGCTGTTCATTCTCACATGTGTCTGGTGTACGAATCGCTCGCGTGTTTATGAATGTTCGTGTGGACATATATATTGAATTTGAATTTTTCCTGTAACAGATAATATAAGCTTGATACCTATTTCGTTAGCAATATTCGGCTGTCCAGTCAGGAGTGTATAACCGATCCTGACGTGGTTTCGCGTTTCGATTCGCTAGACTTTTCTGGAGACCTCAATCAAACCGGATAATAGAAAACATGGCAGCTTATCTATAATGTCGGTTAGAACAGAAAATCATTCTGTATTAAATTTATATCAAACAAAACAATTTTCCACAAACGTTTGAAATCTTGGGTAATGAATAGAAGGTCAGTTGAATACCTTTATCGTCCTGCATATCGTTAATAATAATAACGAGATTATATCATTAACACAAGAAATTTAATTTGTGTTTGTATTTTATTTGTAAAGAGTATAGCTAGATTTAGTTGTGATGTAAAAGTATTCATGATTTGTTTATTACTAAACATTGTTAACAATTTATCATAATAACTTCATTTAATTTGCAAAGATTATATAGTTGAATGTGAAAGTGTTGATTTTAAGTTTTTGAATATTGCCATAACTGCCATATATTAGGTTAATTATTTTATGTTGTTAATACTGCATTTTAGTTGTAATCATGGATGTGAATTAAGGTTAAAACGGATTATTTCTATTGGGGTTAATAAAATTTTTTTTTAGTATATGTTAAAATTTATTATAGTCTGTATAAGGTTTCAGTGACTGCACAATAAAACTTAACTTGTCACTGTTCACAGGATGTGTTGAGCAGGTAATTCCTAGTGCTGTGAATGAAATGAACATTGTAAACTTTTAATATCATTATATTAACGGTAAAAAAAAAAAAATAATAAAAACGCTTTGTACATAGGCTTATACAGTAGAGCTCCAACTATCTGGACTCCAAGTACCCGAAGTTCCAGTTAACCGCACCGCTTTTTCTTCATTTGAAGCCAAGTAAACGTAAGCTTGTCGTTAATTTATTTGAGTGTGTTTTTTAAATTTCGCCTGACTTAACTAACATATAAGGTTCATGTTATGTTATAACATTTGGTACGGTGCATATTCTTCCAGGAAATTATTTGATTAATTTAGATCAATATGTATAGAGCTGTACCTTTGTCCGCAGTACATTTTCGATGTTTTTAATATGAGATTGTATCGATATATTATGATGTGGTAAAGAAGAAATGTACTAATTATAAATTGTCCTATTTATTAATGCAAAGCGAAAATACGTGTTGTTTTCATTTGTGAGGTTAGGTGACAATTGCTTTTTGGTTTTTAGTTTACTGCTGAAATAAATAAAAGCCATGGTTGAGGAAAACATAACGTTTGATGTGTTTATATTACATTGCTTATAACACAGTAATACTTAAAATAAAGAACCTAACGATTTTGGGTTGACAAATTAACAAAACTACAACAGCAAATGTAAACTGAAAAATACCCCGCCTTACTTTCGAGTTGGGTTTTTTCGTAGTTTCCGCAAAAAACGAGGTTTTTTTTTTTGATTACACACGTATCGCTTTCCATGTGTAATTTCAGTTCTCATGTTAACCTGACAACATCAACTTTTGGCGTCACAGGTACGCAACTGTGATATACTACTGCTACAATCAATTTTCATTTTTGTCCGATATTCACTAAATATCGAAGACAAACAGCCGCATAATCGAAATATCGAGAATGACTGCAGGAACGGATAAAGGTACAGTTCCAAAATTTATGTCTCAGTGTAATGTAGTTGAACGTCAATCTTCAATTTCGTTGAAAAAGTGTGTTTTGTACTTTGTTTACGGAAACGATAATATTTTATTTTGTATAGTGTAATTATTAAACGAGTGAAGGGACTTTTCAGTGGAGTGTGTATCTACCCCTTTAACTCATAGAGCCCTGTTGTTCTTGAGATAGATCCACCCAAAAATAGGGGGACAAGAGTTCAAAACTGTGAGAGTGAAAATTAAAAAAAAAAGTCGTAAAAATCCGTGTGACATCAGATTAGAGAAAATTTTAACCACAATCTGCGTATAGTGTTCAGTTTTGGAAATTTCAAAATTTTAATACACCAGGACCCAAAATACGTACATAAACGTTTTAAAAAAAGTGTAGAAATCAGTGCCGGTTATCAGAATAAAGGGAATTTTAATTCAATTGCGAATGTAGTGCTTAATTTTAAAATTTTTTGAAAGTATTTTAAGGGCACTACAGTGCCTTAAATATATGTCAGAATTTTCAAAAAATTGCAAAAAGCCAACGTGGAGTACCAAATTGTGAGCAGCTTTATTCAAAATACGAAATCGTTGTGTTTAATAATAATTTGACAAAATTCGTATCTATCAACGTCCCTTGCTAATTTTGGACTGCCTTCATAAAATTTCTAAGTTATGTTTGCAACAAACACTGTACATATTGTTGTCAGTTACATATATTTGTGAAAGTTATTCCATAGTGGGGTACATACGTATGGAAATATTTTATATATATAAACATAAAGCTAGGACTAAATTATTTGTCAACTAGCGTTATGGTTATAAATTTTATCCTTAAATTCGTAGTGACCGTCAATCAATGAATTTTTCGGTGAAGGGTTTGTGAGGATCGGTCAAAAATATACAAATTTTAACTTATTTGTGTCGACGTTTCGACAATGTTTATTTTAATCATCAGGATCTGTGTATGAATACAAAAGAAATGTCAAACACAACAGAACAATTATTTGAGTGAACGTGTTTGCGTATGTGAGTGTGTGTGTGTGTGCGCGCGCGCGTATGTATGTATCATTATATATGTGAAGGAATTAAGTTTTACATCTTCAAATGGTTTCTTTAAAGACAACGAGAAAATTATAATATCACAGAACTTAATTTATACAATATTACAATTTAAATGTCTCACAGTGTAATGGTATTTTTTTAAATTAATTATAAAAGCAGTAATCAACAGTTAGATATTAGAATTGGTTACCATAATGATGACAATAAACACTGTCGAAACGTCGACATAAATAAGTTAAAATTTGTGTTTTATTTTTTGCCTATCCTCACAGACCGTTCACCGAAAAAAAGTTATAAATTTTACTAACAAAAAATCAACGCAATGTTCGAGCGTTTGTCGTATTCGTAATAATAAAAAAGTAATAATGATTGTGCGCTTTACAATTGTTATTTTACTAAAAAAAAAAGTAGAGTAGTGGCGGGGTTTTTTTTTTTTTTGCCGGTGTCAGCATTATCAAATTGATAATAAACCAGGAGGCAGTTAGACCGTGTTCAGTTGCTTTTCACTAGCGAAATCGTCGGCTACGTTGCAGTCCCACCCTCGGGTATCTTCTTCAGGCCGCAGAGCGACAGAGTGTGAAACCTTAGCCGAACGATACCGGACTACTTATTCCGGGTATGAACTACGTAGCCGACGATGGGGCTAGTGAACGGCAACCGACCACGGCCTAACAGCCCGGTTTATTATCAATTTAATAATTTTTTTTTTATTATACTTAATTAATTAATTAATTAAACGAAAAGGCTACGGAGTACCAGATCTTTCTTTTTATGTCATTTATCTCGTATTTTGTGAAAGCCTTTGATAGTGTAGAACATTGGGTCTGAAACACTAACTTCGGAAATGATTCATTACATTTAGACAGACTACAGATTTCATTTCAAATGTATAGAACGTTCCACAACACTGATTCAGCCAATTCAGAGCTAAAACTAAGGAAAAAATGTTACAGGTCTGAAAATACTTTGTTTTTATTATGGCCATGCAAAAATTTAATCCATATTCCTGTTTAAAAGAAGTAATAATGCAATATAAAAACACTTGAAAGACAAATTTAGTGATTTCAAATGCTGTTTGATCTGAGATATTAAAAAAGAAGAGAATTCCCGATCTCTGTCCCCAGCATTTTACAAATTTCTTTAAAAAACTATCTCTTTACAAACAATTTAAAAACTCAAGAGGATCCACCGACTCTAACAAAGTTTTATTAAACAAATAATCTTAGTAAATAGTTTTATAATGTATGGAGTTCCAATCAAAGGAAGGTTGGTGAAACCCGTTGTAAATCTGTCCAGTTCTGGCGACACCATAGTCTGTCTATTACATGGGGAATTTTCTGCCGATTTTGAGTCAGTGTCCATAGATGCTTCTGATTTTTTTCAATGTCTTCATGAAAGGTTATAGAATAAATTTAAGGAAATTTTTTGGCCCGCTCTTAAATTTAGGAATTGTTTTCACCTCTTTTTCGGGGGTTAAAAAAACAAAATTAAATTAACCCAGGGAACTGGATAGTGAATCAAATTCTAAGCAAAAAAGGCAGTATACACTTTTTCGAACACTTTAAGTTTTTTATTGGTAAAAATGTAAAAATGACAGCGCTCGTAGTGGCAGCCTCTGACGAAGCTTATAATCAGCGAAAACTTGTTCAGGCTATAAGGTGAAAATTTTACATTTTTACCAATAAAAAACTTAGTGTTCCGAGTCAGTAGTATTATACTTATAATTAGTTCATCAACGGACACGCCACGGACAACAAAATCCAAGGACTTTTTTTGTTAGTTTTTAAGACAGCAAAACCTCAATTCACCGTGTCAACGACATGTGGGTAACCTCCTCATGTTGGTTCTCGGTTAACGCTAAGCGTCAAACTTACAAAGAACTGTACTCACAGCTTTAAAAAATACATTTTTTAAATTTGATTTTGTCTGCTAATAAATGTATTTTGTTTCATTAGCGAGCGAGTTCTCCAGCTCACGGGTGTTACAAGTATAATAATTATTTAAATAGAATACAATAAGCGAAATTATTTTCTGGCAATCGCTTTATGGTAATTAAACACAGTATTATCTGGTGTATAACTTAAAAAAGTTAACGCAACCGAATTTTTTGAATATCCAGATGGACTACGGTACCAGTTAGTCTGGATAGTTATATTCACGTTGGGACGTATAAATAATAAAGCCAACTAATTTGCCAGCTACTTTTGTCATTAATTGCTTATACACGTCTTTACATATGGTTATAATTCCGATGCAACGGTTGGTTTTATAAATAGCATGCTGTTTACCGTACAATCCACATTTGGCACTCCAGCCGTTTCACGTGAGGGGGGGGGGGGCAAACCAAACATGTGTAATTGTTACGTATTGTTTTCTCGCATGTGGCCGTAACGAAGTGAAACTCTCCGTTTTAACTAGGGTTACGGGTACTGTGAAACGCCAAGACGAACGACTGTTCCTTCCTCGGTACCGCTTTGTCGTAAAGTGGCAACTTGAGAAATGCTGAAAACAACGAAAGATTGGAACCGTACTTGGTAAATATATATGTTAAACGTTTTAGGACAAGGGGGGAGAAGATTAAAATGAATTTTTAATGTAAAAACAGGATTGCAAACGAAAAGACAGTTTAATCTGTTTATAGCCTATTCTACGCTAGCGTAGATACGGACTTAAGCGCGTTCGATTATATAACTGAGTTTTTTCGTCGATACTCTGTGTATAACGACTCTGATGTGTCGAAGTCAGTATTACACCGTGACTTTATTAAGCTGTTACTGTTTAAAAGAAAATAAGAAACGAGAGAATTTATAGGCCTATCAACCTTTTGGAATACTAATTTAAGTTTTCACTAGGAGTAAACAACTGAAGTAGGTTTAATATTAAATTACTGATTCCATTTTGGTTAGACAAATCAGTTGAGAAACTCAGGCAATGAAATTTAGAGTGCACGTAATAGAACAACAAATAATGTCAAAAAAAGAAAAACATCGGAAACATAGAATAAAAACATAACAGTAAGCTACGAGAGTTAAAACAATCTCATAATTTACGAGATGTGCAGTGAAGTTAAAATCATCTTCGAAATAACTAACATTAACAAAAAGTACTATATGGCCTATCAACTATCAGCCACTCTGTAGGTTATAACAATGTAATTCGCTTTTTCAAAATTTACCAAGTTGGTGACTAGTAAAATATATAATTTGTTATTATAATCTGTATTTTAAACCTGCATAACACACGAGAATAAATGTAATATCAGTATGAATTTTTTTTCGTTTATTAAAAACAGCTTCGTCTCTTTGGCATAGAGATATTCTGAACCTCGTTGTTTTGCTTCGTTTCGTACTTGTATGGCAATCGGCGCATGCGCAGAATGAAGTATTCAGCAGCAAAATACTTTGAGTACTCGTACTCGTACTCGTACTAAACAGTGTACTCGTGGTAGTCGTGTATTCGTTCGCTGCGTAGGGGGCTCCCGCGACTCGGAACCGCGAGGCCGCCAGTAATCGGAACGGGTATTTCGACTTTCAGTTATTGTTGAACTGGAACAGGTATTTCAACTTTTCAGTCACTGTTACATTCGTTCCACAAAAATATCTTTCCAAAATACCTGTTATTGGTATATCGGCCCACCTATAGCCCCAACCAAGAAGACGTAAACGCGACCAGTTCGGATTAGTTTATTTGTGAAGATGTAGATAAAAGCCAGACGAAACAAAAGAGATAACACCGGGCTGAAACATCCATTTTACTTTCATGTTTCATAAGGAAATGAAAGTGTGGTAATAGCGAAAAAATCATGTTCGAGATAAGGACTGATTCTGATTGTACTACCCACAAAACATGAAGAAAGTCATTTTCTGAAATGTGTGTGTGTGTGTGTGTGTGTGTAGAATTTTTCTATGGCGAACGATAACTGCCGCAAATTCAAACAGAATCAGATAATGTTTTGCATATGTGCCTGAATTGTAGAGTACTCAAGGCTTATTGATTTTGGTGAAGATCGGTTAACGGGAAGGGGTAGTTTACCTGCAACGTTTTATGTTTTAACAAGAGTAAACTACTTAAATTTGATAAATAAGATATCCTGAAAAGAAGGTCATAATAATCCACTGTAGAAAGGTAGATGAAATGTCTATAAATGAAAATGATAGTTGAAGGGGGAGGGGATAATTTTTTATATGTGTACTACGTTATCGGCAACAAAGAAGTAGTTTGTTGTTAAAATTCCTTCCCGGGCTATTTGGCCGTGGTCCAGTGTTTTCTGCAAAACCAGACGTTTCGGGATTGTCATCGAATGCCATCATCAGTGAAAATCGAGGCGCTAACGTGAGGTAGTATACGTTAGTGACTACAGTACTGTGGTTAAGGCTGAAGAAAGAAATAGTTTCTATGGAAATATTTCATTTCGAAAATGATTTTAAATATAAATCTTAGAACATGGAAGTCGTGTGGTTCTCCATACCGATTTTCACTGTCGGGAGCGTATTGCACTTTACAAGTGTTGTAGCCTCTCAAAGAGCAGAGTATTCGCCGTTTTGTTTTCAAACGCGTTCACCATAGACTGACTTGGTGGTACTAAAAATGAATTAACTACAACTGTTGTGGACATGAGTAACGGCTCTAGAGCTAATACCGTGCAAACACGAGCTGAGCGTGGGTAAGCCGTTTCGAGCGGACTCCATATTTGGCAGCGCTCCTTCTACGATGACGACCCCAGTGATTAATGAATATCAGTGCAATTTTGTTGGCTGTATGCAGTTCGTTCCACTCGTCGCGTGACATTGAACCGACTCTTCGACGTCAACGCTTAACGTTTTTCAGTTCCATAAACCACGATCTGCGTAAATTGTTTAATGGAATTTTTTTTTTCTACCAGCAAATTTTATTTTGTACCTCTACACTGACTTTTGATCCAAATGCAGCTAATGCTGTTTCAAATCCAGCAAATCCAAATATATTGTTACGACGGTCTAACTGATCGTCGTATGGTACAGTGGAAAACAAAGTACGAGACACCAGTGAAATCACTAAAACCCAGCTTTAATTATCAAAATTAACAGTTTGTAATCTACAAGTTATTCAAGAAGATTATAGCCTACTCGTACAATAATTCAAGTTAATCTGTTCACACAAATAATAATGTCAACTACAAACAATTCCGCACTATAATCATTTTTCACTAATACACTACTTGAGACGCACTGTGTAAATCGCCCGACAATAACTCAGCTGAGTAATCGCCGACGTAAGACTGGCTCTAAGCGGCAGCTGTCGTTGTTTAATTAGATAGCACAAGTGTTCCAGAATAATCCATAATATGCGTCAACACTACTCTAAAACACTAGAGGGTATTTGATTGCGGCCTTGAACACAGTGCGCCGACCGGTATGGTCTGGAATAGGCTCGTCGACGCATGTTAAGTGTCATGTACGCACACAAACATTACAGCTGGTTCTGGTGGGAAACATGTAGAACGTTGTATAATGGCGTAAGATCTGAAGCCCAAAAGCTTTTGACAGGAGTAAATTATGGGAAATTTTAAGTAAAAAACGGTTACCTGTACATTTAGTAAATGTGATTAGAAGCTTATATACTGGCTCCAATATTAGAATCGAAGTGGATAACAGGATAAGTGAAAGAATGGTTTTGTCAACGGAAAGGGTTCGTTAAGGCTGTTCAGTGTCCCCAATACTTTTTAATCTGTATTTGCACGATGCAATCAGAACATGGAAGACGGGTGCTGATTGTGGGTGCTGAATGAAATCGTGCAGTAGTTTGGTTATATAAATGTGTAGTGATGTGGAAGCTGGTGTAGACATCGCTATTAACCAGTACAAAAGGAAACGCACAAAGAATGTTATCATCATCATCATCTTCTTAACGGTTTTAGGCTTTAGCGGCCTGTTCCTATTCCACAGTCCACCTTTTCTTAGGTCTACCAACTTTTCTTCTGCCTCTAGGGTTGTAATCTTTTGCCATCTTCGGTATTCTACTTTCTTTCATTCTGCTGATGTGTTGAATCCATTTTCTTCTGTATTCTTTAATCCTTTCATTAACTGCAAAAGTATCTAAATCACGTCTTATTTCTTCATTTCTTAAATGATCTCGTCTATTACACCTTATAACTGATAGAAATAACAAAGAATTTGGTTAAAGGAATTGTGTAGGTAGATATAAATATTTGCTAATTAAAATGTGTGAGGGTCTCAGCAGACCAGCGGATATACCTATTGAATGCAGTGAGTGGCACCATAAAATTAGTGGGCGTTTTTCAATCTCTAGGTCGCCTCAGTATGTGTTAGCGAGTGCCTGGAGATTTTGTATTTATGGCTATACTACATTCCTTACATTTCGAAGGAATGTAGTATGGCCCTAAATACAAATTTTCCAGGCAACATTTCGAACGGCTCGCACAGCCACCGAACACAGGTTGACACTCCAAACCCACTTCGATGGTACAAAAAAAAAGTTATCATTTACTGCAAAATTTATGTATAATGGAACGTTATCGGGACAAAACACTGTCAGAACTTGACCTAGCCGTCGTTTTGAGCTTAGCGATCGGTTGACTTCGATCGAGTCCGAAATAATAAAAACAAAATTTGCATACAAAATATCATTTCATTTTGCGCAGTTGTGATAATATCCACATACGTTCAAGTGTTTTACAATGAAGACAACTGTTAATTGTACGCTATTATCCGTAGTCCAGTGCAGCGTTTCTCAACCGCTGGACCGTGCTATCAGTCGTATATGGAAAGGTATGTTTGAGAGAATTTGTTCGGACCGCGCCCTCGTCTTAAAAAAGAAGAATTTATTTGGGCGTCGGTCTCACGAAGGTTTAAAACCACCGCAACAGAGGCCGCTCGGCTCCGTTAGTCGCGTTAGAATTTAATGTACGCCATTTTAAATGGTCGGCGGCGCGATGTGCATTTATGTTCCCCTTCAGTGGGTACCGGTTACACTTACATAACTGCAGTTAATTACATTACAACTATGATGATGTTGCAAATAACGGATCGGTTTTTAGCTGTATAAATTGATTTATAACTACATACGGTTCACACAGCCGAGTTTTTGCCTTGTGTTCACGCTTGTAACCGCCATCTAATCGTCGCCGTCCACTCGCAGACCAACGGTTCGTTTGTTTAGAACTTTTCCTTAATTCAGTTTGGTCACTTATTTTTGTCTGCGTTCACATACGGTGCCACCGAATTTCACTCGACCTGACTGTTGCAAGACCTGGAAATTTTATCTGTTGAAGATTGTTTACGAAGAAAAATTGAAGACGTGAAATTACATTTTTTCAAAAAACAGACACTAAAGCAAAGACAGTCCTAGGCAGGCATTGAGAATGAAATAATAAAAGCGCTTGAAACAAAGAGGAGAAAAAGTGTAGTTATAGCCAAAACAGCACACGAAGGGGAAATGGAAAAACGTGTAAAAGACGATTTATACTATGATTTATTTTCATACTAAACTCGACAAACCGCCCGACACCGTGGACAGGACTTAAGTAAGATTTCGAACTGTTTGTAAGTTGCCCTCATCTTCACTTTACTCAGTATTCATTAGTTTTCGTCCTTTTTATTTTTTTGTCGTTTTCAGGAATATTGTGGTTCCCATTTCTCCTGCTTACGCCTCACAGAACCTGACATTCTTGTTTTTTTTTTCATATTCTCCGCTAATAGAGGTCTCCCCAGACTTCAAACCAAATCAAAGCAACCTTTCTAGTTTTGTGAACGGTATTCTACCGTCATCTTATTATAAAAGTTAAGTAACGCATCCCGATATTTAATTTTATTTATATTACTTTCGGATTTGGTGTAAAAATAAACTTTTATAGAGGCGAGACATGGAAATTAGCAAAAAAAGAAACACTGAGAAGGTTTGAAAGAAAGATTGTACGACGTGTTTGTTGCCCGGTTAAGGACGACGATGAGTGGAGAATAAAAAGAACAAGGAACACTGAGAAGGTTTGAAAGAAAGATTGTACGACGTGTTTGTTGCCCGGTTAAGGACGACGATGAGTGGAGAATAAAAAATAACCAGGAGATAGATGAGCTACTGAAGTATGAGGATATTGTAAGATTCGTAAAGGCTCAATGAAAACAGTGGCTAGGCCACCTAGAGCGGATGGATGATCAGCGTGTACCAAAGAAAATCCTGAGGCCAGAGGTATATAAAAGCAGAAAGAGGTGTCGACCTAGAATACTATGGTTAGGTGATGTGCTGGAAGGTCTCAGAAGAGTGGATGTGAGCGGGTACGCTGAGGATAGGAGACTTTGAAAAAGATTGGTGTTGTACGCTGGGGCTCACGTTGGCCTGTAGTGCTAAAGAAGAAGAAGTAAAAATAAGCTTAACGCTTAATAGAATGTTTGTGTTTCTACTTCATCATCATCATCATCTTCACGGATGAAACCAAAAATGGTTTGTTCCAGTCTCAAATAGGAAAAGATTAGAGCTGGTCACTCCAGCGTTTTCTCGGACGTCCCACACCTATCCGTCCCCTCGCCTTATAGTTCCAGAGTTGTTTGGGGATGCGGCAGTCATCCATTCGGCAAAGATGTTCCCACCAATTCAGCCAATACTGGGTGAATTGACGTTTCTACTTAAAAACTCTAATAAAAGGAGAGATGAAGCTTAGTCCACTTGGAAACAGATTTAGGCCCGACAGCTGATTATGGTAGACAAAATCTAAACCAGACACAAGTTGTAGACTGTTAATCACCATATTCCAAATTACACAGTGCGTATCAGAACTTTACAAATGTAGTAATAAATACACAGTGTACGAATATCTCATTCTTTTGTGATAACGATTCTACTGCTGTCTTCATTTTGGCACAGTAAATAACAAATGATCGCGACATAACTCGTATAGACAGCGAACGAGCCACCCTACTCCTACGAGCTCGGAATGTTTTCGTTCCACGACCAGTAACTTCGGTTCCTGACGTCTGATATCCTTCAGATAACAGCGGGCATGCTCTTTAGATTTGTTTACTATACGATGCATACTCGTATTTTACGTGAAATCTACGTCAGAGAGAAAATGGCAAGAGATGATAAATTGGTTCCAGTAAACAGTCTCCTTTTTATCGGTATTGGACCGTTCTCCACATTGTAGTGACATTATTTACCCACGAATTTGTGAGGGTAAACATTTTGTCTCGAACTCTAAATTCCATTTGCAAATTTTTTCTGCAGCCTATCTATCGTTAAACTTGCGTAGAAAGACATTTCGACTCGTATCTTTCTTTGTTTTTTTTTTTTTTTTAATACTATAGATCCCGCCTTGTTTCCGGTGTAGGAGTCGAGGCAAAGTATGAAATATTTCCTCATCGCCTGATTCAGCTAGACACACAAATTGGTTGCAATATTTGCCGGCCTTCAGTGGTTTCATCATAGGCCGTTGTAACCGTGAATCGTCATCATGTGTAGCCTATCTAGAATTTGGCCTGGGGGGGGGGGTCCGACCGAGTGAACTTCATACAAAAGAAAAAACAAGTTAAGACTAATCAATATTACTACCTTTAAAGTGGCTGAAAAACTTGTGACAATATCCTGAAATCAGTCGCATTAAAGTAAACGGTAATAACACAATAAAATACACGTTATTGAAACATTCTTTACAAGATACTTTTTAATTGTATTGATTTTCCTGTTTCATCTTTCAAACGTATACGCTAATTCTGTGTAATAAACCTGTTTGTATATTTAAAAAAGAATTACTATTATATTAGAGTACACAGCTGAAAAAATAAACAGGCTAAAAATTAAGAGGTTAACAAAATTCTCGTCAACTCTTTTCGATCCTTTGGGGGGGGGGGGAGCTCGGTTCGCCCCTTCCGTAAATACGCCCCTGGTCATCATCTTTGATGGATATGTGCTGCCCTCGGGGAGAGGGGGGGCCAAGTCTCTCACTCTCGAGAAAATACTTTAAAAAATACAGTGTGGATTAAATAATATGCAGTTTTAAAGAATATTCTTAAAGTCTTCGTAATAATTGAGGAAAAGTTATGAAGTATAATATTTACAAAAAATTTGTTTCTGTGGAAAAGTCATTAAACGTCAAATATATGTCTTCCCCATATTATACTGTTGCCAGTTGCAACGTGCAGTTATATTGTCTGCTTCTACAAGAAGATTTTTCATTCTTGAAAGTGAAAAATAAAATTAAGTTTTCCACTGTCAGTAATGACATAAAAAATGTAGTAGCCACTGATGACGCGTATTGAGTACATTTAACAACGAAGCATTTAACAGTGAAAATTTTAAATGATATTTGTTTCCATATTGTAACTTTCAATATTACACTGTGAGTCGCAGAGCCAGACCAGTTCGTCATATACAGGCTGGTTCGCGGTGGCCGTGGCGTGGGCGCATCGCAGGCCTAAGGTCAAACGTTTACACAACCTCTGCAGAAGAACCGGTTGTTAAAGTGCAAGTTCTTGTTTACGTAAAGACTGTTAAGTAATTAAAGACGGTACGTTAAACAAAGAAATTGACTCACTACGCGAATAGTGTTTACAGAAGTTGGGAGACCTGTAGAGTGCAATGGACATAACTCTTCCGTTTTTCGTTCGTTTTCGAAATTGTTTTAAAATCCACAGTCCCAAGAGTTCTCGGTTTTCTTCAAGTGAAACCGAGTTTTAAACAGAAATCGTCAGAGTTCAAAATGATTTAGCAGTGAATACAGAGTTTAAAGAAGAGAACTTTAAACGTTTTAATTGTGTATCTGTATTTCTTTTTTTATTTCCGTATTTATACGAGGCAACATTTTCCGCTGTGGACTTTGTGAAGTTAAAGCATATGGCTCGAGCTTTCGGATTGTGTCCCCTAATTGCCTCTAGTAAAATATTCACCAAAAATACAAAATTTGCTGAACAGAGATAGCCAGCCAACCAACTCCCTTTTATATTAATGTCAAACGAATTAATAAGGATTTACATTTTACATTTTTTTGTGATGCGTTGCGTAATAAATACAAACGTTTTTAAACAAATAATTTAAAATCAATAAACAAATTATATTAGTTTTTTATTTTATTTTTATCGGCCATCTAAAGACCACACGCCAATTTCAATTCTGTATTCTTTCTTCTTTTTTTTTCTCCAATATTCTATCACCTTTTCACTGTGTCTCTTCTTCCTGTCTTCAATCCACTTTGAACCTGCGTTTTTCTCTCTCTTACCCTGGACTTCTTCCATTTTTAACACTTTTGCCCGAAAAACTTCTCTTTCAAGTGCTTCTTCTACGTTTATATTATTTCTATTCTAAATCCTTTTGGACTTTAATCCAACTTGATGTTGACTTCTTCCCCCACAGATATTTGAACATCTGCTTTGTTAACCTATTGTCGTATATTCTTATAAATCTCCAAAAAATAATAGTCTTCTTTTTCGCATGGTTTCCGTTATATTTTCTATACTTTGATATATTTCATCATTACTTCTTAATTTCCAACCTTCTGAAATTTTTCGTGGGCCTAATATTTTCCTAATAATTCGTCTTTCCATTATTTCTAGTTTGTCTAAATTATAATTCAATGCTAGACTTTCGCTTGCATATAGGCATTCTGGCTTCATTAGTTTTTATTATATTTATTTATTTATTTATTTTTTTGTTAGCATTGAAGACGTAGATCTGTTAATTTAACATCCATGTAAGTCTCAGCAACAAATATAAGGCGAATATAAGGCAAATGTAAGGTTGTATTTAAGGCGATCTTAATGTGAGCAACCCGTGCTGTAGACCATAGCGACCGGTTACGATTTTTAAAGTAATGTCTGAAGTTCCTGTCTGGCCGGAAGAGTTCGGAACGATAGACATTTCAAGGTTTAAACACTTTTGTTAGTATCGTTTATTTATTTACATTTAAACGTAGACGCGAACAATCATGGTCGAATCCTCGCGAGAGAAATTCAAGGATATACCCCCGAATCTATACAAAAACGTTTCCCACAATCCTGTTGAGGCAAACGTTTTATTTTTATGAGGAAAACTTAGTTTTATTTTAAACGTGTTCAAAAATCCCGTTAGAGAACAGACGAAACTCGTACAACTTTATTTTAAAGAAAAAACTGATCTCTTTTGGAATAAAAATTTGAGAATAAAAACCTTTTTTCCTGCTACGTACAATGCGGAGGGTTGAGGTAGGTAGAGGAAGCGGACTCTAGTTTCATCCTCTACACCAGTGGCTCTCAAAGTGGGGTCCGCGACAATGTTTCAGGGGGTCCGCAGACACTTTTAAGAAAAAAATAGAATATACCGTAATTTTCTCCGATTTTTTATGCTCTAAAATCTAAATCTAAATTTTAGAATCTTAAAACAATTAGTAGAAGAATCCAGTATTTTTTTCAAACTAGCAGTAATTGCAAAAGTAATTTCAAACTAATTACTTTAATAATGTCTTTAAATCATGTAGTGTACCAGATCTGTTTGTCCGCCGAACAGACTAGCAGACTAGACCTCTCTCTTACAGTACAAGAAGATTCATTGGCAGAACATTCAATTGACAGTTCATTAAAATTGTAGTTTTTGCAATTACAGCTAGCTGACGTCTAGTTACATGTAATGCCTGACTATCCTGGACTCGCAAAGACAGCTTTGAAGTGTTTAACTATGTTTTCCTCTACTTATTTGTATGAAACCGCAGTCTCCCTGCTCACGAGTGCTCACATACTTAAAGTCAAAGTTAAGCAATAAACTTGATGTCGAGAGTTACTTAATATTGAAATTATCAGACATAAAACCCAATATTAAAGAGCTAATTGTGCAAAAGCAGCTTCATTGTTCACATTAACCTATGTTTGATATCATCAATATTATAATTTAGCAAATTAAGATAATTTTGATTTTAATTCATTTTAATTAAAATATAAGAGTTTCTATCATATTACTGGTTGTTTTATTTCAGAACTCAGACGGGGTCCGTGAATTTTTATATTATTTGGGGGGGGGGGGGGTCTGTGGGCTGAAACGTTTGGGAACCACTGCTCTACACTACTTGTGGCACGTCACTTGGTAGTTTGATATCTCTTTCTTGTACCGGTACGAAATCGCGTGTTTCTGAGTCGGCGTCGTGGTACTTGCTCGTAAACTTTCGTGGTTTTTTTGCTAATAATACTAGGATTATTTTCCGGTTCAGCACACGCTTTTTTTTGTTACTTTTAACATCAAACGTTTCGCCCATACTAAGACGAATACTAATACTAAGACTGAGACCGAGACGGTGAGGCATCCTCAGCGCCTCTACTGAGACACTCGGTCCAATCGCTGAGGATGACTCGTCTTAGTGTGGGCGAAACGTTTGGTGTTAAAAGTAACAAACGGGGCGTGTGTTGAATCGAAAAGCAGCGTTGTCGATGTGGTACTTGTTCATCGTTTTCACAAGAGATTCCAAGCAAATATCCGCCTTCGAGCCACGTGTACGACAACACGTATTACAAACCGTGGTTTTCCGAGTAAATGGAACTATACTTTTTAACTATAAATTAACCTCCCTTTGTACGTTTCATCCGAGACACTCCCTTTATCGTAGTTGCGTGTATACGTCATGGTTCTAGCTTTTGCGGTGTGGTTTTTATCGTTTGACACGTGGTGATAGTTTTTATTCGCACAGTTATATTTTTTAGCTAAGATTCGTAGTCCTTCAGCCTTTCGACTGGTTAGTACCCTCCCCGCATATACCCGTGGTGCGTGTGGTACTGAGTCTCTCACAGGTATATGGGACCCTACAGTTTAACGCCGGATCCGAACGGCATAGTTGGGGAAGGTTTATACTAACCAGGATACCTCTCGCTGGTTTGCCATTGCCTTGCGAGGGGGAACGGTCGTATCTAAATCAGATGGCCCCCGGCGGGAATTGAACCCGCGCCGACAGCGTAGCAGCGCCACACGCTAGCCACTACGCCACGACCGCTCCTAGCTAAGATTATGCCTGTAAAATATTAGCTTTAATATATCCAATTCTTCTTCTTCCTTTTTTCCTCGTGGCACTACAGTCTTTCTGGTCACGGATCCGTAACCAGTCGCAGCTGTGTAACACCAAGTTATATTCCTGTAAATAGTACTCTTTGGTATATTGTTTTCTGTTAACCCTTTCTAAACCGACTTATTTACTCACTGTACATATGTATGTTTGTGCGCGCGTGTATTCTACGTATTACGTTAATTAGATAGATACGTAGATATTTTTTATTTCCATAAAAAATACACATTTTTATTACAATTTCAGTAGGAAATTAAACGTGCCACCTACTCCTGTATAAGGTGGTTAGTAAGTCTGCATCATACAAAGAGAACATAAACAATATTATATGCGGTAGCGTTGTGGTGGTGTTTAATTTACTGCAGTATAAGCCAGTGGTTCTCAGTGTTTTTAAGTACGGGACCCATCTTGAAGGATATTACACTTCATGGGACCCATAAGCATGGGACTTACTTATAGGGGTGTGCACCCAGTTTATAATCATATTTTTGCTAACATCGAGAACGTTAAGCCTCTTTTACCCTTAAACAAATTGTACATGCTTTATTATACTTAAATATCTTGGAAGCTTGATAAGTGAAGATATATCCTGCACTCGTGAAATTAGAGCAAGACTTGCTATAGCGAAAGAGGCATTTAATGGGAAGAAAAGACTGCTGTGTGGCAAAATTAATAAGAATTTAAAAAAAAGGTTGGCCAAATGTTATGTGTCGAGCGTTGCTTTACGTGGTACAGAGACATGGACACTGAGGAAGGAGGATGAGAAAAGATTAGAAGCATTTGAGGTGTGGGTTTGGCGAGCGATGGAAAAAGTGAGGTGGGTTGATAAAGTGAGGAATGATGAAGTTTTAAGAAGAATAGGGGAAGGGAGAAGAATCCTGAAGGTAATAGAAAATAGGAAAAGGAATTGGTCAGGTCATTGTTTACGAAGAGACTGCTTGCTTACAACTGCTATGGAGGGTGTCATAGAAGGAGAAAAAAGAAGAGGGCGTAGAAGAATGAAGTTAATAGATAGCATTAAAATCAGAGGGTGTTGCGAAGAAACGAAAAGACTGGCATGGGATAGGACAGCTTGGAGAGCTTTTACCATTCGAAGACTTGCCTTAGGGCAGAACACCAAATAAAATAATTCTAAATCTAATATAGGCGCACCATAGGTTAAGAAACGCTGGTATAAACCTTATACAGCTAATTAAACAAAAGAGAATTCTCAACGATGTAAACCAGATCGTGCGTGAAAGTATTTTAGCACTTAATCTCGGTTTTATAACTCAGCGAACAAGTAAAAAACTACAACAAATAATAATATAAAAATTACTAAACATTAATAACCAACATTTGTATCCAAAATACTTGTTACTTATTATTTATTTGAGCTCTGGTTCATCACAGATGAATGTTAACTTTTAATTTAATTAAATCGTGAGTACTATTTTTGCCCAACAACAAATTTTTAACTGTTTTTTTTTTAATAAATAATTTAATTTTGTTTATTTGTTTTGTTGTATATCTGTAATCTAATTTTATTGTTTATTTTTAAACCGTTTTTTCCTAAATCGTTGACCAGTTGATGTCGTTAATTTATGAAACGCCGTGGTTCTACTAACGTTTTCACAACAAAACTGGGTCCATTATAACAAAACTCGGTTTTACATTTGACTAGGGGTAGGCGTGATTTTCACACACCGTCGGTTGCACTCCTAATTTCTGCCAACTAAAACCAAAAAGAAGAATGATTTAATCTGTTTATTTAAAGCAGCCGGAATAAGTACTCGTCATTTTAAAACTAATTAAATGTACGAATAATTAACAACGTTCGTATGAAACGCTGCCACATTAATTTTTAATTGCCTACAGAGCTAAACAACACTTTATAGGTTTTTATGGCGGCATACATTATGTAACGATACTTCACAATTAGTAAGTTGTCGTATAACTGTGTAGGTTTTACCGTTACAATAAATGAATACGGTTTATTAATGTAATAAAATATTGGTAGTGAAACGTTTCGGGTGTAACGAAGTCGACCAGCATTGCCAGCAGTTGTTGCGGCGAAGGTCGTTGCTATGACGTCAGCGTCCTTGTCAGCTGGCGTGGGCCGCGTTCAACATGCAACTACAACCTACGAACCTACACCCGGATCTTTCTTTTCGTAACGTGCAAATGTTAACGTTTTGTTTGAAAAGTACACAGCTTGGCGACGCGACGGATGGTGTGTTCATTATCCAGCCGTTACAAACTCGGGTATACCACGAGAAGGTAATTACTGGACCTTAAGCCGGCCACGCACTATCCATCGCCGCTGTCGTGCAACTCATCCAGCGTGCCAGACGTTCTTTAGTTCTCGTTGTGAGGATACGTCCCACAGACATCTATTTAATTTATATTTTTCGATAAATTTTGATGTTATTTCACGGTCCATTATGAACTGTAATTAAAACAAATTAATAATAACATTATTAAAATAATAACCGCTAATGATATTTGAATGTATTATGTAAACGAAGAATAAACTAAAGTAAATATTAAACTGAAATTTTATCTGAATCGTTACTTATTAAATATAAACTAAAGAATGAATGTAGGTAACGTAAAATTAAACAGTAAACATTTATTAAACGAATGTGCTCTAAAAACATGTACTGTACTTGCTCGAAAATGACGATTTGATAGACAGCAAGCGTACGCATGATCAAACATGCACGATGCACTATTCCTTGACATCCGTCAACACTACACACGATCCATCCGCACGTCGTGCGGCTTGAGCTGATGGTCTTGCTGGACTCATTTAAAAATACACGACGTGCGGATGGATGTCAAAGCTACGCACCGTCGTTTTTGACTTGCTGTCCGTCATGACGTCCAGCGGGGATGGCTAGTGCGTAGCCGGCTTTACTCGTCATGTGTCAAGGAACTGAATTTCATTCGCTTCTTGTTTATGCCCATCGTTTTCAGTGTAGATATATAATACAGATACATACTGGTATGAAATAATACAAGTTTTTTTCTATTGCTGATCAAACTATTGCATCTTATATTTCATATTACTTAATGATATCTGAAGAAAGTGATTTATTCAGAATGAAAACAAGACTTCCTCATAATATAGTAAGGAAAGCATAGAAGTTACTGACTTTTGTGCAGCATAATGTATAATTTCTTTAATCTTAAGGCATTTCAAATCCTTTCATGCTTTTATAAACTTTTATTATAAATAAATAAAGTCTTTATAAATACATATACAAACATACAATTCATATTTCAGTGTTCTTTCATATAGATATGCTACCACATAATATAACAGTTTTTTTTTGTTTTTTTGGGGGAATTAGGCCCACTTCAGTACTGCTTGTGTAAGATTACCATGGAATACTTATTTTTATAAAGTTAAACGAAAGGCATTAATAAGCATGGCATACGACTATATTTTTGCGGATTCGAGCTATGGTAGGGGAACCTGATCAAACAGTTAAAATCTATGAGAATTGTATAGTTTTTATTTTTGTGTTGGGAACATCCTTATGCAGTGGGTTTTCGGTGACAATGCATTGAAACGAAACAAGTTTTCTAGTTTCGGTTACTGAAAGAGATGGTGAAATGGTTTTTTTAATTACTAATGACAGAACAAGACCAGGAGAGTTATTAGGTGCACCTTAACACGACATTTTTGTAGATCCTTAAACGTTGAAGTCAGCAGAGTGCAGTATAGGACTGTTTGAACAGTTCGAGTGTCGGCAACCTTACTGGACGACGATTTATTCCAACAAATCCTGCCGCAGAATAAGGGTAAAAATATTCGGATTTTTATATTGTGCAGTGGGAAACGTTTAACGCAAAACGACGGGGACCAGAGTTAAACGAATACAAAGCGAAAAACAATGAGATAAATGAACAAATACTGTAAAGATTACGTAGGTACTGTATTGTGTAGTAAAATAAAATAATAAAAACTATTCAGAAGGTACTTACATATAAACGTTTTATTTATCCTCCTGAATAAATGTTGGTTAATTTTTCTTAAAATTTAGTATACACGCACTGACGCTGTTCTTAACTCAGTCTGACAATTTTGGTTTTCTTCTGCAGTAATATAGTGTGTCTTTTAAAGTTCGCATAGTGACAGTATTCAATTCTTTTTAAAATAGTCCGTTATTTTCTTTTGCACACAATTCTGCACGAATTTATTTTCAACAAATTGTTTTAACTTATCAATGCGATCAAACACCATGTGGTTTCACCTTACAAGTTGGCGTCAAAATATCGACGAACACGGCTCAGCAACGAAAGCATATCGGTAGCGGTAAGAACTCGTCATTTTCCATGTCAAGTTCGTCGGCACCTCATCACTTTCACAGTTTTTAACTTGCACTGTTTTGGAGCGTGCGTGTATGGATTTATTTATTAATATTATGCGGTTATTGAAAACCAGCAACAAAACGTTCCTTGTTAACCGATATTTTGTAGGTAAAACTCTAGTGATAGATACTAATAGATAGCTATAATTTTGAAAGAGTAAAATGTTTCGTATATATGGGGACATATGTCGATGCTGAGAATAACTGCAAAAAAAAATTGAAAGAAGAATTCTGGCTGCTAATAGAAGCTATTACGGGCTGAATAAACGTTTTACATCAAGACTATTAACCACAGAAAATAAAGCCACGCTTTTAAGACATTTGTAAGGTCTGTATTAACATATGGCTCTTGAGTGCTGGGTACTCAAGAAAATTGATGAACAGAGGCTGACTGTGTTTGAAAGGAAGATACTGAGAAGGATTATGGGCCAATTCAACAGGACGGAGTCTGGAGAAAGAGAAATAATATTGAATTATATGCTAAGTACAATGACATTACAGATGCCCGATTTGCCAAAATTAGTAGATTAAGATGGGCAGGACAAGTTCAGAGAATGGATGACGAACGTACGGTAAAAAGAATTATGAAACACAAGCCAATAGAAACAAGCAAGATTGGAAGACCGAAGAACAGATGGTTGGAGTAGGTCGGCAGTGATACGAGGAAGCTGGATGGCGCAGTGAATCGGTGGCGGATGGCTGAGGACAGGAATAAGTGGAGGCCAAGGCTCGATCTGGGCTGTTGACTCAAGGATATGCATGTAAACTCTCGTGATAATCGTACAAACTGTAATTGTAAAATAGAAGCAACGATCAGGACCTGAGCTATATTTCGTGTTAAAAATTTTCAGTGCTGACACTTTCAGTCCAGGGTATAGTTTAAATCTGCTGTAATGGGAATTCGGATGTAGTGAACCTAATCCCGATCTACAGACACTATAGTTGTACACAAAACAATTCTTTTTTAGAACGAGCCCTCGTCGTCGGTTTTAGTGAACCTATAAACCCAAAATTCCGATAACTGTCAACGTATAAGACATGGCAGTGCCTACTTTTGTAACGGACTATAAGAAAGAAACAAAAACATAAGTGAAAGGCTGGTTCTTTAAAACCTCTAAACGTTGGGCGATTTCGTACGGGTAAATCCTCTGTTCGGACTACTTCCATCGTAATATTGTTCTTGCTTCACGTTTCCACCCCTGGAATCTGGCATCGTCCTTAGAAGCCGAACAACATAAAACAACTTACAATGAAACATTATAAATATACAACTACGATTAAAAACTTTTGATAACAATATAAGTCTTACAAACATTATGCACAACATATAAGAATAGAAATATGAGACTAAACTACAGCCAGAGTAATGTAAAATAAAATAAATCTTTGTTTTCTGTGAGTGGCATTTGAAATACCTAACAACGGATGGGCAGCTGTCTTCAGTAGGGCTTTCCACAGGGTCTTTCGACCGCCACTCATCGGTAAGAAAGATTTATTCTATTTTACATTTATATAATTACATTTATATATTTATATTTTTACATTTACATATTTATATAATTTATATATTTACATTCTATAATTACTTTGCAGTTTATAGGGTGTTCCAAACCGGATGGCACCTAAGGGATTAGAAGACCCTTACTCTCGCACGCGCAATCACAACCGGCCAGGCACGACCCGGGAGGTTCAGGTATAAGTATACGGTCCAGTCCAAAACTGTAAAATTTTTAATTTAGCTTATAGTCCAAATTAAACTATAATTTTTGTAATCTCCGTGAAATTGTGAGAAAAATGAGACCAAACAACACATAATTGCAATAAATATGAGTATGGAAGGGGTTTTTAAAGCAAACGATGGGTTGGAGTACTTAACAAAGATTTTATTATAAAGTAATAAGTATGTCGGTGATTATAAACAAAAACGTATTTACAATTTATATTCATGATGCAAATATGAAAATTCGTATTTTTTCTACACTAACAAATTCTGTCTTGTATGTAATATTCATAAAAAAATTATTTTATTTAAAAGTTTATCTCAATGAATAGAAAAAAAAATGGATTGATATGATAACTTATACAAATTTTTACAATTACATAATCGAAAGTTAATTATGAAGTACTAAAAATTATTACAAATTTACGATTAAAATGTATAAATTTACAATTTTATGTGAAACACTAAAAATGTTATATCTAAAAATAACTCTGTCAATAAACATATTTACTTGAAAATAATGAAAATACTAATATTGCAAAATACTAATTTCTAAAGCCAGAATGAATATTAAATTAGACTTAGTTGTGCGTCTAAAATATATCACAACCACGTCGTGTTTGGCGTCATTTTCTTTAAAAGTTTATTAAAGAAATTACAAATATGCTAGGCTCGTTTGTTAAACAATTCAAACAAGGTAAGTGTAAGGTTCTCTACCTGATTTATTCCGCTGTTAACAATAATTATTGTGGCCAAGTGCGCTAGTTAGTTCACAAGATGTCAATAGAGAACACAAACACCAGGATGTGATAAAGTGTTTCCTTTGGAGGATTTGGAGAACGTTATCGACGATATTGAGCATTGACTTTCTCAAGCAGACATGTTATAGTTTAAGTTTTTTTCTTGTTTTTCTATCAGGGACGAATCATCTGTTCCGGACCCGAAGGACACCAGCGCCTCCTAGGTCTTCCTCTACTTCGTTGGCCAATAGGCTTGTATTGCCAAACGTCTTTAGGCAACCTGCCATCTGGCATCCTATTCGGATGAACTATCCATCTCTCTTTGTTTTCTGCAATACGATCATGGATATAAAAAATGTTCAACTTTTTACGTATGTCTTCCTTTGTGACTTTCGAGTAGGAAAAACGTCTTCTAAGGACATCACCAACGTCCTGTAGAGTAAGATCAATGGTAGGTATGATACCTTTCAGCCTCTAGTCCTGGTCTGGGTTTCGTTCGGAGACCCACCTCCTAGGTTTTCCGCCCCCCAGTGCCGTTGAGAAACCTTTCTCTTTCGCCTCTAGGACCGTTGAAAATTGAACTCCTTTAACCCTGGCCGGGGCCTTACCGGGTAGTACGAAAGAAAGACAAGAGTTACGTAGTAAAGCTGAATTATGAAAACAATGAAAGACTCCGTACCCCTTGAAAAAACCAAGAGTTTGTCAAGACAGACGAGACAGGGAAGATTAAAGAAAGGAATTACACAAAAAACGGGTCGAAGCAAGGTGATAATCAAACTAGGGTACATCGGGTGTCCTAAACCCGCATCCACCAGCTGTGGACACCTGATGATAACAGTTTAATTAACATCATAAAAATAACAAGGAGAATATGAGTGCTCCTAGACTTTAGAAGGAGCACTCATATTTAGGTGTTACGAGATTCTATTACAAGACTTTTAGGATTTATGAGTTACGCAAAAACAAGAATGGAAAAAACACAGACTCCACTGAAAAGAATAACGTGCAATAAGAAGCAGTACGTAGCAATATTTGAGCTGTAGGTCTGAATGTTGTTTTCTCTGTTCATTTACGCTGTGCTAATTAAATTGTTTTTGTTTCAAACTGTAAAACTGTTTTGTTTTCCTTACCTTATTTTGCAATCATTAGACATTTAGGCCTACTGTTTTAATAAAAAAGATTTTGCTTTAAATAGAGTAGTGCATTTCATTTTGTCTAGTACTATTTTAATTGAAAAAATACATGACTCTTGCAGTTGTAGTGAACTTGGAAATAGTGAAGTAAACACTATTGTCCCTGTAAGGTTCACTATAAACAGAGCTGACTGTAGAAAGTACACTAACAGGGTTCGTATCTCCGTGTCGTTTAGTATTGTACCTCCGTATCTGGTCGTTGTGATGTTTTGTTTAAGCGTTTATCAACGGACCGAGGTTTCCGATAACCAACGGTCCCGTTTACCTAAGATAAGCGGGTTCTCCTATACTTGGGTGCGAGTGATTGGTCCCGCGAAGTCTGTATGTACGTTATGCATGAACCAGTGTGTAGTAGCAAAATCTCGGTCGGGTTGGCATCCGTTGCCAATGAAAACTGATTTTCGGTTTAACAAGAGTCATTTTTCTTCAACGAGTCGCTAAACTTTTCTCCCCCATTACAGTGAGACATCTTTGGTGGCTCAACTGACAGACGAGTCTCGTCGTGGAATGTGCAAAACGTGAGATGATGAGAAAAATAAAACAACCGCGTTAAACTGAAAAACAAAGTTGTGTTAACAAAATCTTCTCCAACGTCACTGCATATTTTTCTGTAAAATATTTTCTTCCGTAAGAGCAGTCAAGTTTTGTCCAAATATATTCATTAATCAAACGTCAGTCGGTTTTCTGATTGCAATCAACGTTAACTGATATGCTCCATTGAGCCGCAGAACTCGCTCACTATGTTGAACGAAGTACATTTATGATTACATAAATTTCGATATTAGATAATTTTTCAGTTATGGGAAAAATTACAAAAATTCTAATTTCTCTACTATTTCTTTAGAAATATAACAACTGTAGAGCACACAGTCATACAATAAACACTAACAATTTTGAAACATTCGGGTTATAATTCCTTTTAGTCTGACACTCTGCTGGATTTTCACAATTTTTTTCAAATTTTTGATTTTTTTTTTGGCCCTGGGGTTCCAGAATTTTGAAATTTCTAAAACAATACTACGTTCACGTTAAACATAACACTACACGTTAGTTAAAATTCTATGACATCCAACAAATTTTGAAATTTTCAAACATTATATTCAGATTGTGGTTTAAATTCACTTTAATTTGTTACTCCCACGTGAATTTTTGGGAATTGATCAATATTTTCACCACTTTTTGGGCTCCAGTGTCCAAAAATTTTGAAATTTCCAAAAATGGATAGTATATTTAGATTGTGGATTAAATTCCCTTTAATTTGATACCCCACATCAGCTTTTATAATTTTTTTATAATTTTGAACTTCCCCACATTTTGCCTCCCCCCCCCCCATTTCTGGAGGAATGACTTTCCAAAACAGCAGGCTTCTGTACGGTAAAAGTGTGGACACGCGTGCTGAACTCTAGTAAAATCGGTTGATCCGTTCAAAAATTATCGTGAGACTAATCGTAAACAGGTAGATAGACAGTGCCACAGTGTACATGACGCTACAGATTGGTGGCTGTTTAACGTACGTCACTGAGATGAGCGAAAGGTACACTCATCAGCGATGAGAATTTTAAAAAGTACCCCAGGATATACACTTAAAGATAGGCTAAGGAACGATTAAACAGGATGAGAGTTAAGCATACTACGTGTATTTGATTGATACGTAAAAGGTGGTAAAAGAAAATTGTGTAGCCACAGGATGGACTGCCCAAAGCGGTTCTGATGTATAGGAAAAGAGGAAGAAGAAATGAATGAAGAAACGTTGGGTGCCAATATCGGGTTGTAGCCTATTTCTTGAGAGTGAAAAAAAAAGAATTACATTTTAGTTTACTTCAGATAAAAGGGTACATTACCAATAATTTCCAAACCACTCAGTCGTTCAACCCTTTGTAGCTCAGTAACAGTATTTCAGAAAAGTTTGATGATTTTACGTGTAAGAAAAACCATTAAGTCTATACAAATTAATTCTCGCTCAGTCTTAGACTTGCGTTGTCGGAATTTTAAAAATCGATACTCTTTGTTGGTTGAGGGTCGCTTTTTGTTGTATTACTAGCTGAAGATCCGCGCTTCGCTACGAGTTAAAAAAGTATTGAAATTAAATTTTCAATCCAGCTTAATCTCAATGAGGTAAGTTTTATTATTGGACTTTCATTTATTTCAGTAAATAAGAAAGTCTGCAATTAAAACTAAAATATCAACATTTTGATGCAACTTTTTTTCTACCAACCCGCAAGGTTTCATAGGAATTGGTTGAGAAAATTCACCAGAAATTTGATTTTACTATTGGGAGAAAATTCCCCTCCCGAAAACCCCTTTATAAGTAAAATGTCTGAAAACGATTTTTTAGCACGCACGTACGGTACGACATAAGAGGGCCCAAATCCCATATTCGTAGGCCTTGTAGTTCGGAGATTTCCTGATCAGTCAGTCAATGGTATTTGGATTTTATATGTACAGTTTGTTACCGAACGTTTCGCCCGTTCTGTGATGTGACATCCTCAGTGATAAATTGACGATTGTGTTTTACTAAACGGATTATCTTTTTCGTTAGAACATGGTTTCGGTCTACCGTGGATCTACGAAACAGATTTGATGTTATAAGAGGATCAGGGATTTGTTCATCGTTATATACAAAAATAAGAGATTTTAGAAAAACCAGAATAATCTATTACAGAAACCTGTGTTCCCACCTTTCCAACATTGATCACCCGGACACATGGTGATGACCAGGACAGCCGCTAGGGGTTTGTGCGCCTGCGTACAATTTTGAATTTTCCGACTCCCCCCCCCCATCTTTCAGCTATCCCGGTGTCTCTGAGCCGTGGTCGATCTTAAATAACATTTTATTGTTTTTAATTTCGAGAATGGTCTTTCGCCATCTGCAACAGATATCGTTAATGTAAGTAATATTGCTGTTACTGTATTTGGTGATGTTGAGAACCAGTTATTTTGAATAAGGTACTGGAAAATGCTCTACAGCTCGCCCAGCGTGTTTTGAACAAAATTCAGTTTTAAAGCATTCGTTTCATTAAACAAATCAGTCCCGTCGCTGTCCGGTTCATCTCAAGAATCGTTTTAAGTTTATACCTCTACAATGTACAATTAATTCGTCTTTCGGGTAACGGTAAATTACTACTGGAAAATCCAAACACGCTATCAGATTTTGTTAATTTTTCTAATCTGCCTTTCAAAGAGGATAAGATCTTATCCCGGACTTTATAAAACAAAACTTTGAGTTATTTTTCGGATACATTGAATCTTTCGGGCCTTCGGGATCATTTTCTGACACGTTCGATGAAATTCATACAAGTTTATGTATTATACGAGAAACACGTAATATGGTTGCAATTGGAGACTTCGAGATACACCAAACGATTGAGATTGGGTGGACAAAACGTATCGTTACGCCATTACAGAACGTTCTACATGTTTCTCGGCTGGCCGAGCAGAGTCCAGCTGTAATTAAGTAATTAAATATTACTTGAATAGTCTTGTGGTTCACTTGTTTTATATTAAAACACAACGCGTTTCGGAACTAAAGTTCCATCCTCAGCTTGTTTTCCTCGTTAGAGGTCGTCACAACATTAAAACACAAAAAACAACAACATTTAAAACACGTATATAAAACAGTCATTAGCGCGCGAGAATAACGGTGCGCACCGTGAGGAAGCTATAACGACACTTCCGTCTCTAATCAACATGTTCACTGTCTTATCTGTGACGCAAGTCTCAGACGATCTGAGACTTGTAAAGCCGTATCATATAGCGCGTTCGAGTGGAAATTCAAATGATCGTTTAATAAATGCTCAGGATATAATTTCTGTGCCTTATAAATTTCGAATTCCTCAGCGGCATCCATATAACGGCCTTTTTTACAAACATGTAAAGGTGCAAGATTTGTAGCCAGGTTTGTATAATTATGGTTACTATCCATTAAATATACAAACCTGGCTATCCAGTAATTATACAAACCTGGCTACAAATCTTGCACCTTTACATGTTTGTAAAAAAGGCCGTTATATGGATGCCGCTGAGGAATTCGAAATTTATAAGGCACATAAATTATATCCTGGGCATTTATTAAACGATCATTTGAATTTCCACTCGAACGCGCTATATGATACGGCTTTACAAGTCTCAGAACGTCTGAGACTTGCGTCACAGATAAGACAGTGAACATGTTGATTAGAGACGGAAGTGTCGTTATAGCTTCCTCACGGTGCGCACCGTTATTCTCGCGCGCTAATGATTGTTTTATATACGTGTTTTAAATGTTGTTGTTTTTTGTGTTTTAATGTTGTGACGACCTCTAACGAGGAAAATAAGCTGAGGATGGAACTTTAGTTCCGAAACGCGTTGTTTTAATATAAAACAAGTGAACCACAAGACGGACTATTCAGGTAATATTTAATTACTTAATCTATTTGTGGTTCGGATACGATTATGAAGTATTTCAGCTGTAATGTTTGTGTGCTTACGTGACGCTTAACATGCGAGGCAGTGTTACGTAATACGGAACATGCTCGTACATTCGATAGTGTTGTTCGACAAGCTTCTCAACTAGCCCAAGGGTGCGTGTTTCTACCAAGGCCGTTCTGAAGTCTCTTCTAGAATTTTCGATTGCATGTTAAGGACGCACATTATGGAACCCTGCAGACTATAAATAGCCCTTCACACCGGCCGTTTAGTTTTCAGTTATTGTCGGGCGATTTACACAGTGCGTCTCAAGTAGTGTAGTAGTGATTATGGTGCGGAATTCTTTATAGTTGACATTATTATTTGTGTGGACAGATTAACTTGAGTTATTGTTCGAGTATAATCTTGTTGAATACAGTGGCGGCTGGTGTTGTGGTTGCAGCGTTGCACAACCATCAATATAGTTGTGGTTGTAACTAAACTACAAAATAATATACGAAAACATTAAGCAGCTAAAAGTATCATACATTTCAACGGAGAGAGTATTAGATTCTATGCGGCAATGTTCACGTACAATTCAAATGTGGCGCGCAGGCTGGTGGTTGTAGCCCGCTTGCAACTTGAAGAGTAAAATGGCAGAGCTTACTACACAAACATATGGGAGAATGTACGTTACTCTTCACAGTTGCCCTATGTTCCCTATGTCAGCTAGGCGGTTGCAAAGTTTCTGCAACGTTCCACTAAGAGCGCTGTAGTGCATCTTTAATTTTGTCATGAAGTGAGCACAGCCTTCTTGATTTATAAGTTATGTTAGGTTTAGTGTTTACGTTGGTTCAAAGTAAACGTTTCCGTTGTTTGAGGTTATAAAAGTATAGTAATAATTTTGTATAACTGTGATTATGTTAGTTATCCAAATGTCTGTTAACCGATCTCTCATCCACTCAACCAACTACTGCAACCACCGAAATTTGGAACCACCACCCCCACTGGTTACCCGCCACCCACAACTTGTTGATTTCAAACTGTTAATTGAGATTAATTGAAGCTGGTGATTAGTAACTCGATTGGTGTCTTGTATTTTGTTTTCCACTGTACCAATCGACGATCGATGAGACCGTCGTAACAATATCATTTATGCAATATCATTATAATATTTATACAATATCATTTATGTAATTTGCCGTCCCCCGATTGTGCCGCCCGTGTGCAGTGCACATAAATGCCAGAATATTATTAGCGGGTCAGGAATATGTATACCGTTGATATGCTATACAAAATTGGAATGTCTGAAAAACCAGCTTGTTCGATTAGCGAGACACGCGGAAACGTTGCGTAACCAACAATGATGCGGCGCTTTGTTCCAAAGCCGAATGTCGGTAATCGTTGTAAGAAGCAGAGGAACGTTTAGCCACAACTTATTGCCCACGTTTTGCATTCTTCGCCGTCTTTGTACTCGGAGCTTAACAAAGAAGAGGAGGTGCGTGCTCGTGAACCTGTTAACCCAGGCTTACTCATGACGAAGTTTTGTAATTTCATCTCCTGTCAAACGCTTACCCGGAAATTCATGCAAATCGTTAAAAAATAAAATTAATTTCAATTGAAATCGATACGTTCGCGCCGAGTTATTAAAACAACTGTTAAAATCTGTTCAAGTCCCAACAGTCCTGGCCGTGAAATGAATGTATAGCTTTGTGTTTGCTCAGTTTGTAAAGTTTACGTCAACAAAATTTAATTCGTGAACAGCCTATGTAAAAATCATTAAGTTACAGTAATTTTTGTTGAAAAATGTGTACAAATATTTAAGATCCTGTGCAGGAACCGATCGAAGTTGCTACATATTCTCTTCGTTGTTGGGCTCTACATAACCTCACCAAAACCCTTATCGTATAACCGTCCCAATACCCTACATAACTTTACCGTGTAACCTTAACAATCTAAACTAATTGACACTCCAGAGGTGGTTCGGAGTATCGAAATTTCGGATTACCAAGCTTGTGGTATTTTCTGAACCTAATAGTAGAAAATAAATATTAGAGTACTGTCGTCTACTGAACTAAGGTTGAAGGAAAGAAACTCTTAAATTTTGTTAAGTCAATTGCAATACCCACATTGACATATACGAGCGAGGTGTAGGTCACGGCGAAAAAGGAATTCGGCAAGATTCGGAGTGCTGAAATGCAGTTTTATCGAAATACCTTAAACTATACATTGCAAGATAGAAGACGGAGTGACGATATAAGAGCAGAACTATAAGAAAAAGATATAAATTCAACCGTTTAAACTTATAGAACACAATGGTGTGATCTTTTACAAAGGATGACGGAGGATCTATTGCCGAAAGGGGTGCTGAAATATAAAGCCATGGGTAGAAGAGGCGGGATGACGTGGATCCCGGAACGTGTTTATATAACCTAGTGCTTGTAGTGAAGAAGAAGAAGAAGAAGCAATGAAACTTTAGCGACAATAGCTCAAAAATAGTTTACACTTCTAAGTAAGATAGACTTTGTTGACCATCATAAACAAAATTTGGTGTGTATGAGGTTATTGTATTACAATTAAAAGAATTTATAAATCCTGGGCCATTGGGCCGAGGTCGATTGCTTTCAGATGACATATTTTAATTTTCTAGACGTTTCGGCTACCAACCGGAGGCCTTCTTCAGGAGTAAAAGTTTCAAAAAATTTCGACAGGGGATGATAGACCGAACTGACTGAGGCGTCCCTTTTCGAACATTCTTAAAACGTTTACTACTGAAGAAGGCCTCCTGTGAGTGGCCGAAACGTCTAGAAAATTAAAATATGTCTTCTTAAAGCAATCCCAACAGCCCGGATTTTATAAACTCTTTTGTTATTTATTCCGACCGTGACAGTCTACGCAATAGACTTATTGTATTACACTTTGAAAAATAAAAACAAATCCAATTCTTCAAATTTTATACATTTTTAACTGTTTTTCTTAGTTTAAGGTTTCACATATAAAATAGTTAATTGGAAACCGATGCAAAAAATAAGTTTGTTTCATGTTACTCAACTTTGGTCTGTGGAAGATGACTGTCCTCTCTGGAGTAATGCGCAGGATACTATATCTTCTTCTTCTTCAGCACAACATGCGCCCTAGATTCTAACACCAATCTTCTCCAATGTCTCTTATCCATTGCCTTTTCAGTGTAATCCCTCACATCCATTCGTCTTAGATCTACAAGCACATCATCCGACCATCTTATCCTGTATCAGCCTCTCTTTCTGCGTTTATAGACTTGCGCCCTCAGGATTTTCTTTGGCATACCCTTATCATCCGTCCGCTCTAGGTGACCTAGCCATTGCATTCGTTGAGGTTAAGAAAATTCGTCAACTTTTATGACCCACTGGGGGTGGGGTCCGATCCCGTTCGCCCACCCCGTAAATACGCCCCTGCCGTCGACACATGTTCACTCTCTAACACATTCTTTGTATTTAGTTGTTCTTAGCAGCTCTTTGAGAATACCCTGATAGGCCGAAACAGTTGTCAGAGTTTAAGAATAAACTGTGAAACTGCCGAGCGTTTGTGGTTTTTTAACTTTTTTTTAGTAATACTTTCACCAAGTCCCCAACCAGTCTTCAGTCGAAATCGTAAAAATGGAATATTAGTAATGCGTGTTTTGAAAAGTTTTATATTATTATTATTAATATTATTATTTTCGTCAAGTACTGTCAGTAAAACATATCGTGCAGCCATATACGATGACTATTACACACGCCCACGTGACGCGCGCGCCGTTGCGCCTAATGCTTTCACAACTGCTGAGCTGTCTGCGTCTATTACACCTGAGAAAGTCAACTGACAACATTCACTTCGCTTAATTGTTTCGCCGTAATCACCGATAATAATTCGTGCCTGTATTTAGCAACGATCCGCAACACATTAAGTAATGCTTAAAATGTCACACAGAGGGAAGAAAGAAAAATATATAGGAAACACGCTGAACGGTCAGACGTGCGAGAAACAAAATAAGAACGATACAAAGCGTATTTGTTAAATAACGTGCAACTCCAAGGAGAACGTGTTCTCGGTACTTACTGTATCTGCTCGAATTTACCGCAGTTTCTGCGTTTTGTAGCGTTCAAGTAACTCACGCTTTACAAAAATTCGACATATTAGTCACCTTTTTTTTTTTTAAAGAGACCAAAGTGAATTGGTAGGGTCGGGTTTTTTTTTGCGTTACTCTGAGATGCACGAAAGTCGGCATTAAACCTCGTCAAAAAAAAAAGCGAAAGTATGAAATTTTCTCTTTTCCTGAATATATAAATTCGAATTAATACGCAATAAAACACACACACAAAAATAAAGCGGCCAATATAATGAGTTTCTGTGTGTGTTGTAAAGCAGAAGGTCCAGATACTTTTTGAAAACACGTTTTCACTGTGTCAGTATTCAGTTCTGTGTCGTATGCTCGTAAATTGTCATTCAGGCAAGAATTTCTTACGTGTTCTAAAGCAACTGATTCGAATTGAGTTGTATTTCTTAATACTGGATCCAGTTTTTGATTTAGGTGTACTTACTCGTTTAAAATTCATTAAATTTTTCGCGGGTTCCATACTTAATTAGCAAACTTAATTATAAATTTATTATAAAGCATTTGTGATATTTTTTTGACATTCAGTTTTATTTAAATTTACATCTAAGTTGTAATTTTATTCATTTTAGCGTTCTTACGGGTCGGCCATTTCCCAACTGAGCTCTTTGCTGAATCTTCTTCTTAATTGGCGCTACAGCTCTTGAAGAGTGTTAGCTTCCTGGACAATCCGCCTCCAGTCGTCTCGAACCTTTCCTCTCAGTCTCCATCTTCTTACACTTTGCCTGCGCAGGTTGTCCTCAAGATCATCGACCCATCGATCCACCCCTCCTTCTTCTTCCACCATATCTCCGCGTAAAAATTGTCTTCAGTGGGGATGGGTCTACCATTCTCTGGACATGCCCTCCCTACCGGATTCTACTTTTCTTTATGTCAGTGACGATAAAGGTTCACCTTTATTGCTGGATCTCCATAGATTTGCTGGATTTCTGCATTCGTCCTTATTCTCCATGCTCCTTGGACGTTCACTGCACCAAATATTGGTTGCTCTGCTTATGTTTTTACACTTAAATATTCCTTGTTTGGAGAAGTAACATCTGTTTCCAGTAGATATCCTTTCTTTTGTTTCTTCGGCCATAATGTTATCCTCAGTAACTAGTGAGCCCAGGTATTTAAATTTGTCAACCTTTTGAAATTTGTGTCCTCCAATTACCAGGACTTCTCTGCCTGTCTGTTCTCTCCTCTGTATTTTACTGCCTGTTAAAACATGTATTTGGTCTTTTCAGTGTTTACTTTCAGACATAAATTCTTTGAGGCCTCTTCTAGACTTAAGAAGCCCTCTTTTAGGTCTTGTTGGCTTCTTGAGATACGTACTATGTCATGAGCATAAGCTGGACACTGCATTCTGTTAAATATCGTGCCCCTTAGGTTTATAGGCAATTTGGCTTACCGCTTTTTCGAGAGACAAGTTTATCAGTATTGTAGAGAGCACATCTCCTTGTCTAACCCCCTGTGAACATCAAATTCTTCTGTAAACTCTCCTTCTACTCTAAGTTGTAGTTTTTGTCATTTTAGCGTTGTTGTAGATCCGCATTTCCCAACTGAGCTCTTTGCTGAATAGTGTTTTTGAAAGTAAGGTAGACAACTTATTTTTAGTTTGAGACAGCAAGATATAGTTTGAGTTGATAGGCTTACTTGTGCGTGCTGCAATACGAATCGATCTCAGTATGATTTACTTTGTTTCTTTCATTTTATACATTTTAATGGAACAAAATTAGCAGTCGGTTTTAAGATATTTTAAAATTAAATAATAAAAGACGTGAAAGGGCTTATCATTGTTTGTGGTTAATATAAATGTAGCTTAAACGTAGATTGTAAATCTATAATGTAAATGGTTTGTAAAATGAATGCGGCTGACTCAACATAGGTAGACTGTGTGTGTGTGTGGTCATTTATCGTTAGAAAATATAATTTACTTACGTCTTTAAGTGTCAATTGCTGGTGTACGATATAATACACAGCAAGACACTCTGTGCTGAGTACAATAATATGTTAAATATTCATGACATATACGTATTTTATAATCGTTATTTGAAGGATGAACGGAAACACTCTTTTGTGTGGAAGGGGGCGTGTGAAGAGGAAGCGAACGAACTCGCATAAAAATGCCAAAAATAAACTTTCCCTATTAACGACAGGTGTTCGATATTTGCACCTGAGAAAGTCAACATACAACATTCACTCTTGTTAATTATTCCACTTCAGCAGAACAGCTTGTACAAAAAGAAACGTAGAGGAATTTCCTTGTATTTAATTAAACATTGATTTAAAACAAAAATTAGTAAACCTACTTTAATTTTACCGCCACTACAGACTTATTGAACTGTTTCCTGAAATTGCCGCGTTTCGGACGGTAAGCGATATAATAGTTAACATATGTTGACAAGTACGGTATTATAAGTCGACAGTATGGTATAGAAATAGCAGAGGGGAAATATTTGCCCCATTTACGACTGGATCATTACAGAGTCTTGTGTATCGTCTGAATATCGGAACGGGGATCGAAAGTAAACGTTAAGCCGCGTTTACACCGACTGTTATGAACAAATGTTTGCAATTTTTGTGGTGTAAAGTTATATGTTGACAACCAATGTTGAAAACCACAGAACTAGTTTGTCTTTATTTTTTTTTTTTTGCAACATTTACGCGCATGGACTCAAACTTGACCTGACCTCACTCCAGTCTTGCTCCAGTTTCACTTCGAGATGTCGAGTCTGGAGGATGTACTTGCTGCAGCAGTTTGTGTGATTTTGGCGAAACAACGGACACCAAGAAGATACTGGGTCAGATCGTCATTAAAAGCGAGAGCTAAATGTAGTGGAAGTGAGCTTTTGAAGAATTTAAATGGAGATGACACTGATCCTTTGTCAGGTGAATTGACATCTGATGATAGTTAAAAAAAGTTTTTTCAGTGTTTTCAACACCATAGAGGCGCTGCAACACACATTCAGAGAAACAGTTGGCAGTGTTGTGGGATTGTCTAAAATGTAAATCAATTGCAGAAGGCATGGTGCTGCATGGATGGCATAGTGCTGTCATCCCTCCCACCTATGGAGGATGAATGTGGTAAACACGAAAGTGACATCATCAGTGTTGACAGTAAAATAAAATAAAGTAACTAAATATTAAAAAATGCCTATTACGTCATTTTGATTAGGTGGTACTAATTGTTTGACAAGAGGAAGAATCCATAAAATTTCTTGGTTGCAAAGAAACACCAGATTTGATGTTATACACAAAATCAAAATTCCATAAATGTGACATAACACTGTAACTGACGAAGGAAAAATTCGGAAGATCTTCTGAAATTTCGGAGGGCCTGGCAGCCCTGTACTAGGCAGGTCACTTTTTATAATCTCCCTAGTATCTTGTTACTCACTCTTAGCGCTCCACCCATTATTGTTGTCTCGATTTCTTGTTCTCGAAATAGGCTTGCTTTAACGTTATATACATCTTAAACATGTACGAAAATTGTCTTCTTATATGTGATCTTGCGCGTCATAACCGACGAATCCTAATATAATGTATCGATTAGTACAACAAACAAATTTGTTTTGGCTCCGTGCTCGCTGTCCATTATACATCTAGACTAAACATCAGACTATCAGAGCACAAAGCACAACTGTAATGGGCTGGGGCGTGCAATTTGAACGAACTACGTGGATGTCGAATTCCTGCCGCTTGGCCCTGTTTAAGTAGACTTCTTTTTTGTACACTACAATTATAGAGTACTTATATATAAATAATTATGTTCATATTCGCTCACATTATTTTTCTTATTGAAATTGATAACAAATAATGTTTTATATTTTAGAAAAATAATCTATTTTTTATTGTGTTTTACACTGTTTTGACAGTTGTAAATTACTGTCATCCATGGGCGCAAGGGGGGGGCAAGGGCGCAGCCGCCCCGGGCGGCATAGCCAGGAGGGCGGCAAAATAAGCATAGACTTGAAAAAATTGTTTTCTGTTTATAAAAACTACAAACAACTTGTTTCTTTGATATGATTATTCCTTTCATAAAAGAAGCATAACCAGTCAGCTTGTCCGTTGTCATAAACCTCGCGTGATAAACAGTATTAGTTTATTTATAATCAAACATCGTAATTACGGTTCATTATGATAAGGTAAATCGCACTTGGATGTGTTTTCTCTAACTAAAAAATCTCTGATTTGCATTTGTTGGACTTTATTTCCACAAAAAAACTATCAAATAAGCCTTTTCAATAGTGAAAATGGGTTTTCGTCGTGGTGAACGTTAAATGCAGGATCATGAAAATAAACCTCCTCATCGGTCTGCGTTTTCGGAATGGAAGGAATTAAAACGTTCTTTAAACAAAGGGGGACTTATTGATGACCTATTTCAGGAAAAAAATGAGTAAAGCAGCTAAGACATGGAAAGAAATCCTCGAACGGTCATTGGCACAGTTCAGACTCTTGCATAACAAAATCTGGCACACTGAAAGGACATCGAGAGTCAATTACTAACAATCAAAATTCTGGAAACTTTCTGGCTTTGCTAAAATACTTGGCTAAGTTTGACCCTGTCATGAGATCTCTTTTGGATTCAGTCTCTCGTAAATCTGGGTGTAAGTCGTAACTTTCGCCAATCATTCAAAATGAAATAATAAGCCCGTTAGGAGAAAGAGTGCGCAAAAATATATTATTACTGCATTTAAGAAGGCGAAGTACTTTAGTATTAAATTTGACACAACACCAGATGCTGCGCATGTAGAACAAATGTCTCAGATTATAAGATTTGTTGAAATTAAACGCAATTCTTTCTGTTGGTATCAAGGAAGCCTTCATAGATTTTATTCCTTTATAAGTGAAAACAGCGGAGGGGATCACAGAAGCTATTAGAAGTAAGCTTGAGAGAAATGGATTGAATCTTAGTGATTGCAGAGGTCAGTCGTATGACAATCAAGCAACAATGGTTGGTAATAATTAAAAATTACCTTAATAAACGTCTTGCGACTTCTCCTTATTTTGTCCTGACGCGTTTCAAAACTAGGGTTTCATCTTCAGAGGAATCACTCTTCCGTCGTCAAACGTTAAAAATTAATGACACACATACACATAATTTACACACAAACTTAGGCGTTTTCACATTGCACAGTGCGCACTGTATGGAGGTCCAGTTCATACTGTCAAACTTATCAGAACTCAGGTCCAAGGTGCATATTTATTAATGTTATCTAGTATTGTCTTGTGTCTCGAACTACTCGAGCTGTATCAAATAAATAATGTGATTTGAAAGATAACGGATCATTTAAAACATTTCCAGGATTGGTTTTAAATGCCTTGTAAATCTCGTATTCCTCGAGTGTGTTCATACGACGTCCCTTGGCACAATAATGTAATGGCTTGAAATTAGTGTCAAAATCTGTGTACCCATGGTTGGACTCTGTGAGGTGACGAGAACTTGTATACACCTGTTTGTTTCTCTATAGGTATTTTGTCTGTTGATTTAAGCATTTTTTTGTAAGTTATTATTGGTACGGAAAATCACTTGGAAGTCAAATTTGTTTAAATTGTTTTTTAAAATAAGCGGCACTATATTTGTATATTCTGCTGATATATATTTCACAATATTAGTGTTTCTATTAATTTTAAGTCTATTTTTATTATTATGTTTGTTTTTTAAATGTTTCTTCAATAATGTATCTATTAATGTGCTACTGAATCCGTTTCTTGTGGCTACGTATTTTATGGTATTTAATTCATCTTTAAAATCATCCGTTTCCAGTGGTATATTGATTAACCTATTTATAAAGCTATGGAAAGCTGCTAATTTTTGTGAATATGGGTGGTATGACTCTGCGTTTATAGTCAAATCCGTGGTTGTAGGTTTTCTGTAAATTTTGTACTGAAATTTATTTGCCTTCTTTATTATGGTTAGGTCCAAAAAATTAATTTTGTTGTCCTCTTCATGTTCTATTGTAAATTGAATATTATTGTGTACGCTGTTCATATAAATTTTTAATTTCTCTATCTGGCACGTAGTGCCATTAAATATAATAAAGATATCGTCGACATAGCGTTTGTATAAGATTATTCTATTTAAATATTTATTGTTTTGGGTAAAAAAAACTTCGTTTTCGTAATTGTTTATGAATATGTCCGCTAATAGACCTGAGAGTGGTGAACCCATAGCAAGTCCTTCGCGTTGTGTGAAGTATTTATCATCGAATGTGAAGTAGTTTTGGTCTAATACTACTTTCAGCAGTAAGATTAATTCGTTGATTTCTATTATGCTTAATTTCTTAGCTCTTATTAAGTTATTATTAATAACGGTTAAGGTATCTCGTACAGGTATATTGGTGTACATGTTAATGATGTCTAGCGATAGTAGTTTGTGTTGTGGGGAAATTTTAATATCTTTCATGTTTTCTATGAGTTCAAAACTGTTTTTAATGCTGTGATTAGGCTCTATTATTATGTTTTTTTTAATAATTTGAGTTAATTTTTTATCTGTTTTGTAAGCGGGTGCCGACGTGTAATTTATTAAAGGTCTTATGGGGACGTTCTCCTTGTGTATCTTCGGCAGACCAGTAAACCTAGGTGCCTTGCATTTATGGGTTTCAAATATCGTCGAGTACTTTCATTTAATAAATTTGTGCATTTATTAATCGTATTGTTTAAGTCTTTGATGTACTTTGGAGTGGGGTCTTTATCCAATATTTTGATGTTGTGATCATGTATAAACTCATATGTTTTTTGTTTATATACATCTTGTTTCATAATTACAAGAGTATTACCCTTGTCAGCTTTAGTGACAATGGCATTGTTGTTAACTATTTTCTTTTTTATTTGTTTTATGATTTTAAGTTGATTTGCATAATTGGTATTGATGGTACATAATAATTTATATTTCTTATCCTGCGAAACTAATGTCTTTTTAAGCTTAATATTAATCAGTTGTCTTGCTTCATTTTGTAAATTGTGATGAGGTATAGATTTAATTGCCGCTTCTGCATTAACTATCTCACTAATATTTCTTTTATGAATTTGCTAACTGCTATAATTTTTTATTGTTCGACTAAGCTTTTCGTCATTACTGACATCTTCAGGTCTTAAACAACCTAGGTTTAATGCCGAAAGCTTAGTCGAACAATAAAAAATTATAGCAGTTAGCAAATTCATAAAAGAAATAGTAATGATGGCTGCTAATTTAAACAATACGAAGAATATCTCACTAATAATCTGATTTTTATGTGCAGTAGGAATGTTGTACTTTAGCCCTTTGTTCAGTATTTCAATTTCGCTGTTGTTGAATTCTATATCTGTCAAATTAGAAACCCTAGTATAAAATGTATGTTTACATTCGATGTTTACTTCATAACGTTGATTACTTAATAGACTTTGTAATTTCTTATCATGTGTATGGGCCATAGATAATCTGATCTTCGTAACACGCTTATCGACATATTCTTTGATACTATTCAAGAAAACATTATGTGTATGTGTGTCATTGTGTCATTAATTTTTAACGTTTGACGACGGAAGAGTGATTCCTCTGAAGATGAAACCCTAGGTTTTGAAACGCGTCAGGACAAAATAAGGAGAAGTCGCAAGACGTTTATTAAGGTAATTTTTAATTATTAACATTTACGCGACTTGGATGCCAAAAAACATGTTTATAAAACAATGGTTGGTATCCATTCAGGAGTTCAGAAGGGAATATTATATTTTAATCCACTAGCTGTGTGTGTTCCCTGTGATAACCATTCACTTAACTTGGTTGGCGTTCATCCAGCTCATGTAAATGTTACTTCGTAACACTAGGTACTCTAAAAGGACATTGTGATACCATGTGGAATTCAAAAGCAGATGCGGTGAAAACAATATCCACTCAGTTGGATGAAGTGATCGCTGCACTTGAGAAACTGAGGGATACACTGACTGAAACACTTGCAACGAGGAAAGCTGCAGCATTAATAATTAATGCGATAGAAAACTTTAAATTTGTGACCTTGCTCTTTTTCTGGACAGATATTCTTTCTTCTATGGACAAAATCTTTCAGACCAATGGAATAAGCCTTATTCAAGCATTGACACTTCTGGAGACGCTAATGGACAAATTAAAAGTTTGGAGGAATGAGCAATGTGACAATGTCATTATTAAGGCAGAGCAGGTATGTAATGAATGGGGTGTCAGTACCACAAAAAGGGCAAGAAGAAAGCGCACGATGCCAGGGGAGTATGCAGATGATTCTGTATTAACCGTTGAGCAAGAAATGCAACGATCTCCAATAGAAATTTTGGACAAACTGTCGGTTGAAATTTTAAGCCGTTTCTCTAACATAAAAGAGTTAGAAAAACGCTTTTTGTTCCTCTATAAATTTGAGGCGTACGTAAATGATGGGGATACACATTTTAAGGAACAGCTTTCCCAAATCAATACTAAGTGCACAACGCTTGCAAAACAAACTGTATCCACATGACCTAAACAGTGAAGAATTGTTCAGTGACTTGAAAGACGTCATACGTTTTATTAAAAAGGGCAAAAGTTAACGGAGAACAAATGGACTTTACACCTCGTGCATTTCTTCAATGGGATTAGAAGCCTACAGAACAATACCAACAGCTTTAAAAAGTTTTCTTACTTTACCAGTGTTTGTGGCTTCTTGTGAAAGATAGTTTAGTAAACTTAAATTGATTAAATCGAATCTACGATCAACAATCTCTCAAGACAGGGTATCAAGTCTAGCGATACTTTCAATTGTAAAACGACATTGCTTCGTCTTTAGATTATAGTAATTTAATAACCGACTTTGCAGCAATTACGACCAGGAAAGTTACATTTTAAAATGACTCGTTTTAAATATTTATTAAATATTACAAATAAATATTAAGTGTTTATTAATAGAAGACGGAAAAATTAACCTGTAATGGTAAGTTATTAATTTTATTATTTTTAATGTAGTTCTTTGTTTAACTCTATGTTGCTTTACGATATTGTTTTGACGATGCGCTTGACGATATTGTTTTGACGATGCGCTTCAGCCCTACAAAGATGTTTACATGTTTATTAGAACATTTATATGTTAAAAATTTGTTACTTTACTACGCTTTTTATAATCTAATATTTGTTACTATTAAATGTATACAAACTGAATACCGGTAATATTATAATACTGTATGTAATTTCGTAATTTTGACTTGAAAAATATTCTTAAGACGTTTGCTGGACGTGCTTTCATACAAAAATGTACACATTTGCATTTATTAAGTACTTTGTTCACTGGATGGGCCTTAATTTTTGCTCTTCCTCCTTGCCCCGGGCACCAAAAAGCCTAGCTACGCCACTGCTGTCATCATCAGAAGTATAATATATCTTATGTTATAATGTATAATATATTGTTACGACAGTCTCACGGATCGTCGTATTGTACAATGGAAACAAGGTACACACACCAATGAAGCCACTAATTACCAGCTTTAGTTAGTCACAAATAACAATTTGAAATCAACAAGGTATTCTCATACAGTAAGTCAAGTTAAATTTGTCCACACGCAATACTAATGTCATCTTATTACTATACCGCACTAATTAACACAATAATCGCTTTCCATTAATCCGCAGTCTACAACGTCGCCAGGTGTAACTAACTTCTAAGTCGCCCGCTGTTGCTTATAGAGATACCGCAGAGGTTCCAGAATAATTTTCCATATTCCTGGCGGCATGGCAACATAACTTGCGTAGTTACAAGAGCTCAAACAATCTGGAGCCTACGTGAGTGGACGCTGCACCTGCTCGGCTAGCCGAGAAACGTGTATAATGACACTCTCGATTTTAGAGAGCGTTACACAATTGTCGTAGCAATATCTAGACATTATACTTCTGATAACGACAGTAATTTAGAACTGTCGAAACATTTAAAAAATAATAAAAAAGATATTCTTGTTTTAAAGTATAAACTATTATTTATTATTAAGCAAATAAGTATATATTAATTATATTATACTAACCGCTCTTTCAAGACCTTTATTATTTTTGCAGAACGCTTTCGGGGACTGGTAGTATCCCCTTATTCAGTGCTGTGCAAGACCTGTTTGCTTTTTTGATTCTCTGGTTCACTTCTGTTTGTTTGTTGTGTGTGTTATTTTATTATTTTGAATCCTTATTTTATTATTGCGTCGAATTTCGTGTTGAGTTTGGCGTTTGTTTGTGTCTGTTCAGGTATTGGTATATTGCTTTCATGATTTTTGTAGGCACAAAGGCTTTTTTAATATATAAATTTTTCACTGTTTGCTGTCGATTTAATTCGACGCAAAAATAAATTTATAATTAACAATAATAAATTGAGCATACCAACCGTGCACGCACACACAACAGAAGCGAACACTAGACAAGCGAGGAGAGAAAGCTTCCACAGCACTGAAGAAGAGGGTACTACCAGTCCTCAGAAGTAACTAAGTTCTAGAAATAGTGGTTAGTATCAATAAAATAGTAATTCTTCAAGGAGATGAAACTGTGTGTGTGTGTGTGTGTGTGTGTGTGTTTCATAATTGCTCACACTGTTTTTGTTATTAGTAATAATAGTAAATAGTAGTTTGTATATTGTTTAACAAGAATATATTTCTTTATTATTTATTACAATCTTTCGACAGTATATTTTACACCGTCTTGTGTTGCCGGCTCAGACATCGGCAGTGTTTTACTCCCTACGATCATTGACCTCCTACGGCAATGGCAAAACCTACACTACTACAGTATATGGTTCTGAAACTTGAGTCATAAAGAAAGAAAGATGAACAGAAGATACAAAACAGCAGACATGAAATGTCTGAGATCGGTTAAAAGGTGTAATAGACGAGATCATATAAGAACTGAGATATAAGAAGTGATTAGATATTTTTGCAGTTAATGAAAGGATTAAAGAATACAGAAGAAATGGATCCAACACGTGGATAGAAAGGAAGAAAGTAGAATACAAAAGATAGCGAAAGATTACGACCCTAGAGTCAGAAGAAAAGTTGGTAGGCCTAAGAAAAGGTGGACTGTGGAATAGGAATAGGCCGCTAAAGCCTAAAACCGCTAAGAAGATGATGATGATGTTTCTTATTTCTTAACACACGTCCGGCAATCGCACCCGAAACTGTATCGGATTTTGTCCGCTTCTGTACTCACTGTTCTGCGGTTTTATTGAAGCCTCAGTTGTCGATGGTCATAAAATTCACTGCAGAAATAAAGTAATAAAAGACGCTGTAGCCATAATTATCGGTGTCAACAGTAACAACCGGTGTCTTATCGAGGCCATTCATTAGTGTGCGTTATGTAACCACTAAATACTACACTGCAAGGCCGGCGCCATTACATTTGTGTCTTACCCAGCTGGTGTTTATTAATTATTGTGTAATAAAAAGCTACAGAATTTCGTGGAGCCGGATTAGAAGTGCGTGGTGCCCTACGCTGCCATCAGAGTGGTGCCCCCCAATTCAAAATTCAACCTTTTATCCATTATTTACACTGATAAATGGCACACACAGTTTTGAATGTTAACAGTTATTTTATTAAACTCTCAAACAACGAATATTTAGCTAAATAGTGATTACAATGAGGATAGTAGTAGGCCTGCTTAAGCTTAGAAAACACTGATCAATCCATTTCTTCGTTGATTTTGTCTTAATGAAGTGTTGTATAATTCGTTATAAATAGAGCTATTCAACTGTCTCGCTTTCATTATTCAACCTCCCTAACGGAGGCAGTCTCTCATCTCCCGTAGTTGTACTCAACACATCTTTAATGCGTTTTAATACAGAAAGTGGTCTTTCAGATTCGCAGTTAGCTGTTGGAATCATCAAAAGCAGACGATAAGCAATGTGTATATTTGGAAATACATAAATCATTTTACAATCAATAATTCAGTTTAATACTTTGAGCGGACAAACTGTAGTATCATGGAATCTATCATCTTCATTCGAACGATTTGAAAAAAAAATACCTCTTTCTTGCAGTTTTACTCGTGGTCAATTTTATTACAAGATCGTTATTTAAATCGTTGAATAAACTTCTATAAGAGCTTTTGCTTGATTTTCCAACTCGACACTCTCCATGGTTAATAACTGCTTAAGAAAACCAAACAGTTCTCTAAGCTTTGCTTCGCTTAGTCATTCAGCTGGGTGGTGCCTGGAAATTTCAAAATTTAGGGGTCCAGGGCCTGTAAAGTGTACCAAACTTTAGAAAATAATTCACAAACCCACGCGGGTTGTCGAACATAATTTCAACCGCAGCCTGAATATATATTGTTCAGGCTTGTAACATTTTGGACACCAGAGCCCAAAAAACTATTAAAATTTTGGAAAATTGTACAAATTCATGCCGAACGTCAGACTAAAGCGAATTATGTTAACCCAAATCCGAATTTAGTGTTCCCTTTGAATATTTCCGTTTCTAAGGATTTCACAAGCCAAAAATAGACGCCACCATTTTGAAAAAATTGTAAAAGTATATAATAGTTTTATTGAAAGAAATGTATTTGTAGAGTTTTCGTAGTTTTTAAATACACTGTGGTATCAATAAACATTAAAGATTAGGCTTAAATCCAATATGTAAGATACAAAATAGGTGAAGTATTCAGTTATCTGGATATAGCCTTTCAGAGGTCAGTTCGGATTACGTTGTTTAGAAGCGAAACATATGTACCCGCGGGCCCACTTCCCAAGCAGTATACATCATTGTACACGAGGACGACGATTCTGTATCTGAACAGTATCCCGTGACCGCAAAACCCTTAGCGTGCTTCAGAAGCGTGTGAACAGTCGATAGTCTTATCGTCAGTTAGTCGATAGTATTTAATTATCCAGCTATTTCCTGTTTTCAATGACGACTCCTATCTGTTACGTAAGTGACAGTAGTATTTATTACTCCCATAATTGTGAGTGAAAGTTATGAAATCATTTTCAATAATATTTTCTAGATAATCCGTGGTAGTGTTTTACAGTAATCCTGTATTTCTGTATTCGCATTTAATTTATTAAACAGTGAAATATACGTTAGATGACCGTATGGACTTGGGATGAAAATTATAGTACGATTGTGTATGTGTACTTTGATTGTTTATCAGGTTTATTTTTATTGTAAGATTGTAAAGTATTTGAGTACAGTAGAGCATCGATTATCCGAACCTCTCAGGACGAGGGCCCGTTCGGATAATCGATATTTCGGATAATAGATCGTAAATTGAAAACATTATTTCTCTTTACAAAAACAAAGATTTTTAGTACAAAAACATGTCTAACATACTGTTGTATAATTACAGCAACCTATATACTGTACAGTAATGTATTACTAAGGCTAAAAATCATTGAATTAAAACTGAGTGTAATTAATAAAAACCAAAAGTCAATTTAAAGAAAATTAGAGTTTGATGATAAACACTGTACTATAAAATTATTAAAAGTTAAAAACAAAATAAAACATACAGTACCAAGGATTTACAGTTTTTGAAGAATTCTTCTATCACTGCTTCAAACCGATACCCCGTTTTCTCGCTGCTAAAGACTGGAGTCGTTTAAGATTCATAAGCTGAATAAAATCTATCTCGTCTTCTGTTTCGGCCCACTTTAGAACAGTCTCAAGTGCGTCAAAAGCTTTTGATGGTTTTGTATTAGTAGCATTCTCACCGTCTTCATCTGACCCTGTTTCGTTTTCATTATGTTCATTTAATGACTCAACTATCTCTTCATTGGTTAATAACTGAAAACCGATATCGGCTTCATCCACCTTTAGTCAATCGTTAACTTCTTTGTTACAGTTTTTAAACTGAGAAATATTCTGTACCATTTTATGCATGATTTGAATATCTGTGTCTTGATCTTCAGTATCAGATTTATGTTCCGTATAGCTACAGCGTTTATTTATTACTGTACAGTACTGTAATAATTTATAGTATACAATTTTTTATGTTCAATAAATATTCAATACGCCCACACGTGTCCAATACATTACCGTACAGTACAATATTTAATTGTACTTTTTATTGAGTTCGGTTAATGGATGTTCGGGTAATCGTTGCTCTACTGTAATTGAATTGAACTTACGTTTTATGTACAAATACATTGTTAATATGTTAAGTCTGTAATCTAAACAAGTAAGGAATTCCAGTTAGAACTAGTACCCCCCCCCCCGAGCTGCAGAGCTCGCTGCTCAGACTTTTACAATGTTTAAAAAATTTTGAATTCCATTATTACTGGCTCGTGAAGCCACTAAAGATACGAATTTTAAAAACAGACACTTCATTCGGATTTTTGGGTTAACATCATTTCCTTCATTATGATGTTCGTCATGAAGTTTTTCAAAGTTTTAATAGATTTCTTGGCGATCTAAAATTAAAAAATTTTTAAACCTAAACACTATATGCAGACTGTGGTTAAAAATAACTCTAATTTGACATCCCACTTGGAGTTTTCCGATTTTTTCAAACTTTTGGCACATTTTTTGGACTCTGATATCACACCAAGTTTTGAAATTTCCAAAACCGGGCAGTGTGTTCAGATAGTGGTTAAAATTCTGTTTAATTCGATATCCAATATGGAAATGTAGCAATTTTTTCAAAATTTTGACCCCTCATATTCTCTCCCGCTATACTATTTTTGGGGGGCTCATTCTCAAAAACAGTTTGGCTCTGCATGTTGTATGTATGGATACAGCTGCCAATCGGTTAATGCACTCAAACGTTGTCGTGGGACATGCTTCAAACTGACAAACTGGCAAATGCTAAACGGTCGAGTTAAAACTGAGAATTAGCTTCGCTTGTTCCATTAAATAGAATAACTGGAAATAAGGAGACGTTAACAATTACTATGCGGAAAAGTACGATAAATACAGAAAAATAGAGAATACAGAATTTCTACATAAACTAGAGAAGCCAGCGTGGAATAATTGAAGCAGAGAAAATTAACCCACGCTGGGGACTTTAATGTTGAGAGGTTGTTTACTGAAGACTCTGGCGGCAAAGATCGATGACAAAAAATACTAAAAATTTTTAACATTCGCATTTGGGTTATAATTCCTTTTAGTCTGTCACCCTGCAGGATTGTCACAATTTTTTCAAAATTTTTATCATTCCTTTGGGCCGTAAGAGTGTCGAAATTTTAAAATTTCCAAAACTTAACTTTTACATTCAGATGTTTGTTAAAATTCTTCTTAATTTGATACCCCACATGAATTTTTCCTATTTGATCGAAGTTTCACCCACCGTTTTGGGCCCTGAATTTTCAAAACAATTAACGTTTTATGTGGGTAAACTTCCCTTTAACTTGATACTCCGCATAGACTTTTGCGATTTTTTGACCACCTTACATTTTTGCCTACTGTTCCCCTATTTGTGGGGGATTAATCTCGAAAACAGTAGGTTTGTGTAGGGTAAACGTATGCCACGTTTTAAAAAATCGGTTGATGCGTTAAAAAATTAATATGAGCTATATCCCAAACACGTAGATAGACACACAGACAAATGCCAAATGGTCGAGGTGAAACGGATTGCCCCATAAGAAACAGTAGCTAAGGTCTAGGGTAGGTCCTGAAACACAGCAAATTTTTAATTAAATAGACACTTTTGGATGAAAAATATTTAATCTATTGTGTTTAAAATAACATAGAATACAATAACAATTTTTAAGTGAATATTTAGTTTACATAAAGTTATGATTAGACCGGTGATAACATATGGCAGCAAGACTTGCACTCTGAATAAACGAGCCGCTAACATAGTCAGCACCTTTGAAAGGAGAATTTTGAGGAGAATATATGGACCAATCCAAGTCAATGTCAATGGAATATGGAGAATACGTCACAATGAGTACAAGCTATACGAAGACAATGATCTGGCCACTACCACCATCCAACTGCCTAGATTGCAATGGGCAGGACACATCTTTAGAACGGAAGGCAACCGAATACCTAGGAAGGTACTATTTAGTCAAATCGAGGATAGAAGGCCTGTCAGCAGACGCAAGCGTCCTGGATTGACGCAGTGGGTGGGGATGCTGATACTCTACTTAAATAAAACGATGGACAGCAATCGTCAAGGACAGGGAAAAATCGAGACAGATGATTATGGAGGCTAAGGGTCGGCTCCAAACTGTGACGCCATAGAAGAAGAATATTTAATTAATAAAGTTGTGTTAGTGGTCATAATCACAAACAGAATTAACACTGTTGAAACAGAAATTAATTTCCGATCTGATGATGAGCTGTGAAACTTGAAGCGCTAATCGGGAATTTTTTCTATAGTTGTGTGCGACAGTGTAATTTATGTTTCTTAAATGAATTTTGACACGGGCGTGCGGTACTTTTGTTCATTAGTCCTGGGTACATAATTTACAATATTCTTTACACAAGGAGCCCAGATTTCCCGAGACACGAGAAAGCGAAACAGATGACGCTGAAAATACATAATCAGATATCTTTTTTCGTGTTAAATATTTTAACGGTGAACTGGCCAGTTAAGAACAATAAATTATCTTATTTTTATTAACACACGTATGTCTTCAGCTTCATTTATTAAGTATTTGATTGACGATCTCGAAATTTCTCTGTTCCATTCTTCGTAGTATTGTTGTTTTTGTTTCTTCGCCCTGAGTAGTGTTTTCTGTGCCTCTGAATAAGTAATGTGGCCCATTTAAGTGGATAAGAACTAATCTGGTAAGAGAGTAAGACGATTGGATTGCTTTATAACAAGCGGTGCTGCGGAAGATTATGATAATGATACATAGGTTATTTTCCGTTGATCACCGATTATTTCTTCCTCGTCGAGGTCGTCTTCTCCGTCCTCTGACCGCTTAAGGAGTGTTTTGCTTCACTTTAAAAGCGTTGGTGTTTAACCAACGAGACTTCTGGAAGGTCTTTCGGACATATATTTCATGTTGCAGCGGCGATTATTAAAATTTGTTGTCGCCTGCCCTCGTTAGAAAATTAATAAATTTATTTTTAAAATTACCAAAAAATTTATCGTCCTATTAAAATGTATAAAAATGGTGTTGGTGACGACAATATACATTTTAACGCTCTTAGTGCCGGCCTTTACAAGTCTGTTAAAACCAGAAAATTGGGCATTTTTAAACGTTTAAACTAATGATAATTAAATTATTCTTTGGTGAGTGTTAATGATCTAAACTTCATAACAGTCAGAGTTGCCTTTAAGTGTGTACATTTATTCATAGAAAATAATTAATTGCTGTCGTCATTACTAAACATGTGATATTTTTGAAAAAATCTAAAATACTTTTTTATGAATTCGAAAATTTTTTGTAAATTGTGACGGCAGCGGTATGCGAACATCTGCTCTCCAGTACCAGCGGTGGACACAGCGAGCCAATCAGCGATCCCGGTTAGTCAATAAAACCCGGGCCGGCAGAAAATTTTGCGCACACTTCATCGCCACGCCATCGAACGCACTTCATCTCCTCTCCTCTCTCGGACGACATCGGGGCGGAGTCAGCCGGAAGGAACAGCCGAAGAATAGAACCGCCGCCGTTCTTGCGTCTTCGCACTCCCGTTCCGCGCCAGCGATGGATTTCGCTGGGCCGGCAGCCGACTCTACAACCGGTGCCGAAAGAAGAGGAGGACTGCAGTACGCCACGATCAGCGGGCGCAGCCGCCGAACATCTCAGCGCGGCACGACCAACATCACCGTTCTCGCCACTCGGTCCTTTTTAGGGCCACCAAAAACGATAGTGTGTACGATTGGCGCCAGTTGTCATGCGGCAAGCCTTTTGTCCGGTGACAAGTGGCGCCCAACGTGGGGCGACGATCATCTTGCGGATGCAAGATCCAGCCACGCCAGCGAGCTACCAGCCGGCACACCAATCAACATGGCGCCCAACAGACACCTCCACAACATCTGGAGAAGAGCAGTAGGCTGGCTACCGGAGAGCATTCAAGACCCGGTGGAGTTGTGACGGCAGCGGTATGCGAACATCTGCTCTCCAGTACCAGCGGTGGACACAGCGAGCCAATCAGCGATCCCGGTTAGTCAATAAAACCCGGGCCGGCAGAAAATTTTGCGTACACTTCATCGCCACGCCATCGAACGCACTTCATCTCCTCTCCTCTCTCGGACGACATCGGGGCGGAGTCAGCCGGAAGGAACAGCCGAAGAATAGAACCGCCGCCGTTCTTGCGTCTTCGCACTCCCGTTCCGCGCCAGCGATGGATTTCGCTGGGCCGGCAGCCGACTCTACAACCGGTGCCGAAAGAAGAGGAGGACTGCAGTACGCCACGATCAGCGGGCGCAGCCGCCGAACATCTCAGCGCGGCACGACCAACATCACCGTTCTCGCCACTCGGTCCTTTTCAGGGCCACCAAAAACGATAGTGTGTACGATTGGCGCCAGTTGTCATGCGGCAAGCCTTTTGTCCGGTGACAAAATATAAATCACTTCTGGCAACATATACAAATATAAATAATTTACCTATAACATACCAACAAGAAAACGGGAAAATTGACTGTTTTGTATTGTTCTAATGATATTTGGCTACTGCGTGATACAATTTGAAGCAGTAGGCAAATAGAGTGCAACTTCACGTTTAGGCCACCACGATGTTGACTCTTTACTTTGATGTCCACCAGTTTGTGATTTGATTATGTCGGGGTACATCCGGCTTTAACAGTCTGTATACCTATTAACGTAACATTCAAAAGAAGCGAACAAATGCTTTCTGGTCGTATATAGCCACTAGTGGTCTTTGTACAAGATCGCAAATGACAGCCCAAGGTAGACAGCAGAGCATATTTTAAGCAATAAACTAGGCGACGCTAGTGCCGCCTAGTGGCAGGTATTAGTGCCGGTGCCGAAAATTGAGAAAAAAGGGGAGAAGGAAGGAAATATTTTGTTACTAGCATACTTTTTCCTTTTTCTTTCTTAACTAACTCATTTAGTTGTAAAGCAATTTAATATGACATGCTTATGCATTATTCATTTTTAAAAATTACTTAAAATTAAACAATCTTTATATATTTTTAAGTAGACCAGTGATAAAGGCTTTGAATTTGTAACAGGCCTCTCCTTGTAGTAGTAATGTGCACATCACACTGTAATGTACTTATTGAATGTTACATAATTAGTTATAATATATCCATCTGAGTGTTTGTGTGTTTTTTTTTAATTTTTCTAATGTCTAAAGCATTTGTGTCTATTTTTACAGTTAATTTCACGAGTAAAGAATGAACATGTTCATGGTCAAGTTAAATTCAAATTACATAATTTTCAATATTATATAAAAATCACACACACACACACACACACACACACACACACACACACACACACACACACACACACACACACATTGGTTGGTTTAGTGCCGCCTAGTGCAAATTCCTTAAAATGTGCTCTGAGACAAGGGCACGGCACAGCTGACCAAAACGCCTAGACCGAGGCGGGCCCGGGCTCGGCATGGAAATTGTTAATGGGCTCAGCAACTTTGCATGTCTACAAAACCGGTGTAAAACGTTTCGAACATTTGTAATATCTATTGTCCTTACACAAAGGGGGGGGGCTACAAGTCCGCAGAGATCGGAAAACGTCCTGAAAAAGATGTGCTGAAAGTGCCAAAAGTAGACGCGAAAGACGCCCATTAAAACGCGTACAATCGGAAGACAACGTAGCTATTCTAAATGTGTTTGCACACGGCCGCGATTGCACAAACGGAGGCTGATGGCGTTGCCAAACAACGACCGCCGGTTTCATAACGTGTCCAGTGTTTGTTCATCATCTGTCCGTGGGCAGCAAACCCACACTACCTCGCCGCCGCCTCCTCACAACCTTTACTGCAACTCTGCACGTACACGCACAATAATATTGTATAAATGTACTATCAAGTAGTTTTATTAATCAAATGAAAATACACGAATTTTATATAGGCCCAGGGGTTTATTTACGGGGGCGGTGACGAACGGGACCGGACCCCCCCCCCAAGAGGGTCGAAAAATGTTGACGAGTAATTTCGTTAATCTCTTAATTTTTAGGCTGTTTTATTATCTTTTCAGCTGTGTACGCTAATAACTAGTAACTCTTTTTTTTTTTTTAAATGTACAAATAGGTTTATTACACAGCATTTGCGTATACGTTTGAAATATGAAATACTGTAAAATCAGTTTAGCGTATTTTTATTGTGTTATTCCCGTTTCTTTAATGGGATTAATTTTAGGTTGTTGTCACACGTTTTTCAGCCACTTTTTATTAATATTGATTAGTCTTAATTGTTTTTTTGTTGTATGAAGCCGGCTCGACCGGACTCCCCTCTCCACAGGCCAAATTCTAGATACGCTACTGTATAGGCCAGACAATAAAGTAATTAATAAACACCATTCTAAACGTTTAAATGCAAATAAATTTACAAATAACATTTGGCAATACTCTTCATAAACATAGGACATTAATAACACGACACCAGAATAAATACATGCTATAAATGGCGCTATAACGAACTTATATATGTATACAGACATCAAATACAAAGCAGATTTATAGAACAAATACGGGTCAGAACAAAACAGACACCATCTACTGATCACTGTATACTGGCAACATTCAGAAAACAAAATATTCCTGGAAGATAATAATAACAATGCAGCTGTTTTGAGGACTTGAACTAGCCTTTTAAAATCATAAGTCTGAATACGACATAAACCCCAGTGAAAAGAAACCTTAATTAGCAATTTTTTTGAGAATTTGTTTTAATGTTTTGTTCTCAAAAACGATTAAAATTTACGTAGTTCTATCGCGTTCGGCATTTTATAAGTACTGTATAATCATTTATCATTCAAGTTTTTTTTTTACAAGAAGGGAATAAATAAAAAGACAATTTTTATTTTATAATTGAACTAGCGAAGCGAGTTCTTAGTTTTTACTCGACCGTGTGGTTATTGTCTGTTTGTCTGTCTACTTTTCTGTTTGGGGTATGTCTCGCGATATCTTTGACTTTCGTACAATTTGACATGCGTGTCCATACTTGTAGCCTATTGAAACGTATTGCTTTGTAGCCTACAGAAACTTATTGCTTTGTAGCGTGTAGAAACGTATTGCTTTGTAGCCTACAGAAACGTATCGCTTTGTAGCCTACAGAAACTTATTACTTTATAGCTTACAGAAACGTATTGCTTTGTAGCCTGTAGAAACTTATTGCTTTGTAACCTGCAGAAACAAGTTGCTTTGTAGCCTACAGAAACGTATTGCTTTGTAGCCTGTAGAAACTTATTGCTTTGTGACCTGCAGAAACAAGTTGCTTTGTAGCCTACAGAAACGTATTGATTGCTTTGGGATTGATCCCTCCAAACATAGGGGGGTGAGAGACACAATGTTGGGGGCAAAATTGTGAAAAGCACGAAAATAAATATGTGGGGTTTCAGATTAAAGGAAATTTAAACCATTTAAAGGAATATATGTTCGTTTTTTATTTTAAAATTTGTGGACGTCAGAGCCCAAAAAAGAGTGAACATTTTGATAAAATCGCAAAAATTCATGTGGGGTATCAAATTAAAGGGAATTTTAACTTGCACTAACATCTGAATGTAGTGTTAAGTTTTGGAAATTTTTAAAAATTTGGTACCACAGGGACCGAAACAGATATTAAAAATTTGGAAAGATTGTGAAAATCCATCAGGATGTCTGGCCAAAATGAATTGTAACCCAAATCAAAATGTTTCGAATTCCTAGTGTGTACTGTGTGAATGTGTGGTCTACAGTTGTTACTTTACTACATAAAGAGTAGAGAATCGGGATTTTTCTAATGTTTCTCATAACTGAAAAATTTATCTCGTAATCTCGTAATTTGTCATAATAAAAGTGTAATTTGTCCAAAATACTGAGCGAATTCTGCAGCTCAGGGAGCATACTAGTAAATAGTATTAACGTTTTTATGATTATAATAATTAATAGTTAATAATGACAATGATAACAAAAGGCAAAAATGTAACGAATTTATTTCAAGCCACTGTGAGTCATCTGATTAAAATTTTCTTCCCGTGGGAAATTATTTTCAAATAAGAGTCTATGTACGGCATGCTAGAACGTCTTCAAGTGTAGAGCAGTGGTTCCCAAACTTTTCAGTCCGCGGACCCCACAAATAATTAAAAATCTCACAGACCCCCTCTGGGCTATCAAATAAAACAACCAGTAAATATGATACAAAGCTCTTATATTTTAATTAAAATGTATTAAAATCAATATTCTCTTAACTTGATTTAAATGGAATAAATCCTATTGTAGTCCCAAGCCACGTGTTTGTTAACCAAATACACTGGTACTCACCGTCTATGGCTTTTTTCCTTGATGTTTTTTCCAGTTTACATGTTTCAAGGCACTTGCCTCATCATCAGAACTTATAAAATCAATCTATGTCATAAATAATGACATTTGTCAAAATATTAAAAACACAATACGGCAATTAAACTATGTACATAAATTCGCTTTAAAAATGTTCGGTGTGCCTTGCAAGACAACACGCGCCGTACTGACGTAATCTAAGCCTTATCTCGACTATGTCTCATAGCGGTATCGTACAGTATATTTGACTTATACTGTAATTGGTCGTTCAACACATGTGGCTTGGTACTGGCGTCGTTGTATGCTTTGTAAATTTCATATTCTTCAAGGGCGTTCAAATAACTCCCTTTACTGCAGAAATGAAGGGGTATTAAATCTGAGCTAAAATCCGTGTAACTGTGACTGTTGTCTATGAGGTGCTTGGCGAAATTTGACTTGATATTGTCGAAGTTGTAAACTCGTGTAGGGGGTCTATGTTCAGAAAATCTTTTCAAAAAACCTCGACCCGTCTGGCCCACATAAAAAGCCTCACAGTCGTTGCAGACTAGCTTATAAACACCCGTTTTATTTTCAAGACTGGTATGTTCATGGGTGCGGAGATTATTCAAGATGTTATTACTAGTCTTATAGGAAACGACTATGTTGTTAACTTTATTATGGTTGACTTAAAAATCCCCGGCATGAAATGCGTATAAGGTGCCGCAATGTACTTGCGTTCCTTTGTTTCGTGGTTCTCATTTCTATTATTTATATCTTTAGTTTCATTTTTAATAGTGTTACTCTTCTTTTTCTTTTGTTTTTTAAAAATATTATCTACTATTCTTTCATTGTACCCGTTGTTAAACGCAATGACTTTAATGGTACTTAACTCTTCGATATAATCCTCGATGCTAAGGGGTATAGACAACAAGCGATGTATCATGCTATGGAATGCAGCTAATTTCTGTGAAATGGGGTGGAACGATGAGGCATGTATGACAGCGTCAGTCATCGTGGGCTTCCTAAATATATTAAAACATAGTTTTTTAGTAACAAAATTCTTAGTTTCTGTCAAATCTAGAAAATGTAACCGACCTCCAACTTCATTCTCCAAAGTAAACTGTATCTTGTTGTTAATGCCATTCAAGTAATTGTGGAGCTTGTCAATTTGGCGATTACGTGTCCGAAATCCAGTTACACGAGAAAATGTTATGCTTAGATACACTGCTTATACGCGGGATACAGTGCTTATAAGCAAGAGACAGTGCTTATATGTGAACTAAAACAGCGCGATAAATTCTGCATTGATGCGACGCTCTAGTCAATTCGGCTTACAAATAGATCTGCTAAATGACGTGATTTAAAGACATTATTAAAGCCATTAGTTTGAAATTACTTTTACAGTTACAGTTAGTTTAAACCAAAAAAATTACTAGAATATTCTACTGATTGTTTTAAGATCCTGAAATTTAGATTTTAGACTATAAAAGAATCGGAGAAAATTACGGTATAGGCCTGTTCTATTTTTCTTAAAAGTGTCCGCGGACCCCACTTTGCGAACCACTGGTGTGATACAATAAACCCTAATTGGAAGATTGTTGTATTGACTCTGCGAGCTGAAACGCCAAAAGTAAACATGAGATAGGTAAGAAATTTTGTCAAATAATTATTTTATATTTACTAATATATAAACAAGCGCGCTACATATGGGCGCGCTGTATTGGGCTGTTTCGTATGCTGTAGATATCGTTTTAAAGACGTTATTTCTCTAACAAAATCGGAAACGATATGGGCGTTGTGAACGCCAGTTAGCGAACATGTTTTGCAATTTGCGAATTTTGAAAGACTTCAGCAAGGGGTCGTAAGTTGGAAGTATTGAAAGCGCGACTGCTGTAGGAAATCAGCTGTCCGTTGAAAACCAATTAACAGCTTTGCTAAACGGAACACGAACCTACGCGCGCTCAAACCCATCGTCTTCGCTACGAAACCGAAAGCGGGCAGAGCGGTCTGACAAGAATATACCGTTAACAGCACTTTTCTTGTTTACAGAGTTGCGCTTGTAGTCACGACCAAATATAGACACATTCGTCTGTTGTACGTTTTGTTCCTTTTGTGTGACATTTGCAATACGAGTGCGAGACACCGAATCTTTTTATAATCGATTTCATAATAAATAACTTTGAATGAATACAGTATAACGTTTTTAATCACACAGGGAGTAATTATTATCAGAATAAAAAACGTGTTTTTATAAACTGTTAGTACAGTATATGATGCTTTACAAATACGCCCATTAATTCTTCTTCTTCTATGACGTCACAGTTCGGAGTCGAACCTTATCAAGGTTCGACAGTTATAAGTCGAACCATGATCATCCGCCTCCATTTTTCCCTGTCCTTGGCGATTGATGTCCATCGTTTTATTTTAAGTAAAGTATCAGCGTCCCTCGTCCTGCGTCAGTCCAGCAGGCCTTCTACCCTCGATTCGACTAAACAGTACCTTCCTAGGTATTCGGTTGCCTTCCATCCTAATGGTGTGTCCTGCCGCCCATTGCAATCTATGCAGTCGGATGATGGTGGCGAGATCGTTGTCTTTATATAGCTTGTATATTTCCTCATTGTGACGCATTCTCCATATCCCATTGACTTGGATTGGTCCATATATTCTCCTCAAAATTCTCCTTTCAAAGGTATTGACTTTGTTAGGGGCTTGTTTGTTCAGAGTCCAAGTCTCCCTGCCATATGTTATCACCGGTCTAATCATAACTTTATATAATGTGACCTTGGACTGATGGTGGATATTCCTTGTCCTGAATATAGGCCTAGTTGTCAACGAGGCATATGTTCAATTTGCGGCCTGTATCCTTTTCCTTATTTCATTTATTTCTTCATTATCTTCTGCCATCCATCATCCCAAATAATTAAACTTAATAATTATTTTAGAGGAAGCCCATTAATTAGAGGAAGATTTTAATGTAATTAAGCCAGTTGTTGCGGATGCTTTGTAGACCTTATTAATCTCAAGATGTAGGAGGTTTGGCATACGAACCCGTCCCCCTAATCAGAACCCTGACGGCTCTCAACATCCAGTATTAAATACCGGATTAAATTAAATGTCCCTGTTAACGGACGGATCATTGAACTGTTTACCCTATCATGATTGTTGTCTACCGTCGAGTAATTGATATTGCCTCCATCAAATGTTTAAAGTTTGATCTTCGTGGTTCAAAAGCGTATGATTCGTTTAATGAGAAATATTCCTTATTTTACGTGAAATTAATGTTCGTTTACAGCGGAATTACTCGTTTTGTGCTTTTTTCCGCTGCGTTTTTCGTAGGATGATAATTTTTAATTTTACGTAGTGTAAATACGATGAGCCTTTAGAACGTTGTAGACGCGCCTGTCGCAACATGGGGAGAGCTATCGATGACGATTTCGTGGACGATCAGGTAATTATCGCTGAGGACGAGGACGACATCTGTTGTATGCTTAGAAAGTTACATGAAGAATACCCCAAATAGGGCTTAACGATAAATACAAATAAGACTGAATATATTGTCGTCGGAGATACATGCAATTGTTGGAACGGTAAGTTGTGGAGGGAGTAAATTCGTACAAATACCTTGGTGTCATGATTACAAAAGATGATGCAAGTGTTACAGAAACAAAAATTATATAGGACAAGGGAAACAACTACGGCCTGAATCAAAAATGAAAATATACAGACAATGGAGGCGTATTGTAACGTAGGGGACGGAAGTGTGGGAAAGAACAGAACATATGAGGAAACGATTACTGGGATACTGGAGAAGTTGCTGTAGGGGATTGTTTGCTTTGCTGGTCAGGATAAAAAATGAAGAAATAAGAGGAAAGAATTGGTACATGAATATATGTACCAATATAAATGACACAATTGATGCTAAAAGATTAAGATGCTACGGGCGTGTGTGCCGTATGGATAATGATAGATGGCCAGAGAAATTACTAGAATGGACCACTCCTGAAAGAAGAAAAAGAGGGAGGCAGCAACAGACTGATGGACGGCATAAGGAATGCAATGCCACAGTGAAAAGCTAGAATTCGAAAACGACTTAAATGTTTCGAAATTCGTAAGAATATATATATATATATATAAACACACACGCGCGCGCGAAGAGGACTCTCCAACAGTTTTATTTTTATCCTTTGTTTTAAGACTTTCGTCTTTGGTTGGTGCCCTTTAATGATAAATAAGGTAAGGCAGATGCCATATTCAGTGGTAAAAGGATGTGTCAGATGTTCGCCACGGTTTGCCTCAGTACTCAGTGTTTTAGGCGAACACCTGCCACGTTCTTTTACTACCGAAGATGGCCTGAGGTTTTATGTCACCTCTCCGGGTGAGGCTTTATGTCCTGTTTACCTGTGAACACACCTATTACTGGTACCTATCATATGGTATTTGGCCTGATAGTTATCAAGCTCCTTTTTAAACTTTGTAATTTTTATTTCCACTACTTGTGATGGAAATAAATAATTAATTAATAAATAAATTAATTAATAATTAATAAATAAATAATTAGCGATTACATTACTCGCTGGCTTGTCAGAAGGGCTTGAATTTCGTTCTGAAAGCCAGATTATATCTTTCCCGCTGCGAAAATCGAACCCACGGCGTGCGGTGTAGCGACCTGTCACCCTTGCCCACTAAATCACAACCACTCACAAACTGCTTGACACAACAAACTGTAATTTCACCTATAAGTAATCCGCACGGCAGGATTGTCGAATGGAGAAAGTCGACATCGGAATATGACGTAAGGCCTTATTTTAAACAGCTGACATACAGACTTTCGATTTTTAAAATACCACGTCTTCTTCTCGAAGTGTTACGCTTATTATAGAGCGTTAGCGGGACATAATGGCGTGTTGTAATCTGTTCGCAACTAGTTGTAAATGCCTTTATCCTATAATTTTAGGTTAGACGCAGCAGCTGTAATACGCTGCTGTACGGTGTCACGTATCGATACCTTGTACCGATTTTCTCGTCTTATTGTGTTCGCCAACATCCTTCATCCACTTCTGTTTCGTACGGCCTTTGTCTGACATTACTGTCATGTGTCTTTCATATTGTTTTATCAATACGTCATGTGTTTATTGTATTGCGTTATATACAGTATAGACTAATACGTGCGTGTATTTATTTCTGATAAAATTAAATGAATATTAATTCCGAATTTGTGTAGTCGCTTAAACAAAGAAAGGGCGAATTTATGAAACGGTACACGATTTGCGTCTTCAGGTGGTTAGGACATTTGGCGTCCCTCCGAACAGCATGGAAGCATTTACAGACGAGTGGAAACGCATTTTTACCGTAAACTCCTGGAAATCTAAAATACGGAGAGTGGGGGATAAAATTATCGAATAATTGCCGAATTTATGCCGTTTAAGACATTGATCAGCGAAGAACAGTATTAAATAAGACAAGCCAAATATGTGCTTAAGCTGATGATGTTGTGATAATAGCCAGATGAACACAACTGCTAGTTTCGGTATGCAAGGAGCTGAATCAAAAATCCGCTCGAATGGGACTGAATGTAAATATCAGCACTACTAAATGCGTGATATATTCTGCATCAGATAGGAGAAGAAGTCTATATAATTTATGCATAGAGGATCATTAATTTGATGCAGTTAATAAGTTCAGATACCTGAGTAACATGTTAGCTAATTAGATAAACACGACGATACATGACACGGTACAAATATGAAATAGGGCATATTATCCCAACCGTAGACTATTGTGAATCAAACTCATTAGTCGTACCACAAATATAAAATTGTATAAAACACTGATCAGACCGGTTGTTACTGATGGAGGCGAGACATGGACATTAAGAAAGAAGGAACAAGAAACACTAAGAAGGTTTGAAACAAAGATTGTAAGACGTGTTTATGGCCCTTTTAAAGAAGATGACGAATGGAGAATAAGAAATAACCTGGAGACAGATGAACTGTTGAAGCATGAGGACATTGTAAGATTCGTAAAGGCGGAACGAATACAATGGCTAAGTCGCGTAGAGCGGATGGACGATCAGCGTATGCTAAAGAAAATCCTGAGGGAGTAAGTCTATAAAAGCAGGAAGAGGGGCCGACCTAGGGCAAGATGATTGGATCTAAGTGTGCTAGAAGATCTAAGAACACTTAGAGGTCTGTGGATAGAGGGAACACTGGAGAATGTTGGTGTTGGAATCCAGGGCTCATGTTGGGCTGTAGTGCTATAGAAGAAGAAGAAGAAGAAGAAGAAGAAGAAGAAGAAGAAGAAGAAGAAGAAGAAGAAGAAGAAGAAGAAGAAAGATGAGGAAGAGGAAGAGGAAGAGGAAAAGGAAGAGGAAGAGGAAGAGGAAGAGGAAGAGGAAGAGGAAGAGGAAGAGGAAGAGGAAGAGGAAGAGGAGAAGGAGAAGGAGAAGGAGAAGGAGAAGGAGAAGGAGAAGGAGAAGGAGAAGGAGAAGGAGAAGGAGAAGGAGAAGAAGAAGAAGAAGAAGAATTGCAGAATTTATGTGAGTGGCTTAAGATAGAAAAACAACTGTCATAATACGGGAACGTTCGAAGCATAGAAACAATTCAAAAGAACATAAACACTACAGGATTGGAGCCACGAATGAGAACAAATGCTGAAGAAAATCTAACAAATATGGAATGGAAACTAACGAGTAGACACCAATAGAAGAAAATATTATGCGTCCAAAGACTAAAGCCGGTGTCGGAAAACGAAGGGGGACGAAGATTATCTTGATTAGTCCTCAGTTCGTTTGAATCATGTATAATACGTCCTAACACCTTAGATATTCGTTGAAAACACTGGCACCTAAAAACTTTCTGGGGTTTTCAAAGAAACCGTCAATTAATCTTGTTAGCAGTTTTCGTATTTCCAATGTTGTCGTAACCTGATGTAGAACTGCTGTAAAAGTTCGTATTTGACGAGACCTCGCTGTGGAGACAGGTCGAATGTATCGTCCAGTATGGAGCAAGTGGAAACAGGTAACGATAAAACTGGAAATCGTGCAAAGGAAAATCGATCGCATAAGCGATTACCATCTAAGAGGCGTTTGCTAGGCTGAAAGCACACGCGGCAGTATGCCCTTTCCACCCCGCACGGCTCCTGGCTTTCAACGTATTTTCTTATCCTCTGTTTACCTAATGTTATTGAAAATGGTCGACAAAAAGATGGCCGTAGGACGTCCGGGACGCCACTGTCACACTTGACGTGTATTGCACCGCACTTATAGGAAAACAAATCCGTCGTGAAAGGACTTACAGATAAAGTAGTAAGACATGAAACGGTTCGCGCAGGCCGTAATCGTGCCAGGGAAGGTAGTGCAGGATGTGGAGCGTGAAGTGACCAACAGTGTGATACATCAACCAGACAGCTGTTCTGAACACAAAATAATTGGTCCAAAAACAACGTGTCAAAGCTACGCATGCGCAACGAGCTCTTTTGACAGCGCATCCAGACACCCGTTACACGTCAAATTATTTTAGCTGTACGACCGGGTCGACAGACTCACCTCTTGTAAAAGAATATTACGACCACGTCAATAAAGTTAAGACACGAAACGACATGTATAGACCGGTTATTAGATAAATTAAAATCGTGTGGTTTTACACTTACACTACAGGTATATTGCCCAACAAAATTATAGACGTATATACGGAGTTAGTAATTAAATACCGTTTGCGGATTTGGCATTTCGGTTCTCCACAGTAATCGTCTCTCTATTTAATTATAGGTTATTTTACTTAATTAAAACAGGACGTTCGTGTGAATCGCCCCTGTAATTTTTGATTGAAAAATATTTTTGCATCATTATGGCGTCGGCAACTATGGAGCGCGTTTGGCTCATACCTCTTCCTTGCCCTTGCATTGTTCTTACGTCTTTATAGAGAATTTCTTGTTTATTGTTTTCACTTTATGCTTATTTTACAAGCATCGTACATATGGTTGTTTGCTAGACTTGTATTTTATTAAAAGAAATAACACTGTTGCACGCTACTATAGATAACATTTTTCCTATTAGCGCTTTCAAGATTCACAGCTCATCATTGGATCGGAAAAATCAGATTTTTCTGATCTGATGATGAGCTGTGAAGCTTGAACGGGCTAATCGGAAATTTTTTTTTTATAGCGGTGTGCAACAGTGTTATTTCTGTTTGCGATTATAAGCACTGACACGACTGTATTTTATTGTTTACGTATTATTTAATGAAAATTCTACATCAGGTTAGGCCTATTGGGTGTAATTTTTAAAAAGTAAACTTACAAACGAAGCGTTACTAAGCCTAATCCTAGTCCTAGTATGTCTGTAAATTGTAAACGTAATAATATTATTGTAATTTGTAATTATAATTATTCTACGTTGTAAGCGTAATGAATGTGTTAGTTATACTGTCAGTCGATGTGTAAAATCGTTTGTGTCTTTTGTGGTGTGGTGTTTGTTCGTCATTTGAAACAAGAACCGACAGTTATGTTTTGGTGAACCACACTTTTTATTCGTTGTTTCAAACAGCACCTACTGTCTGGAGCCGTATAGCTGGAAAATGTGGAATTAGAAAGTGGTTGGTAACCAACTTGTGGTTCAGAAAGGTCTACCGTTGTTTGTGCTCAGTTGTTCAAACAGTGATTCAAAACACAACTTGCGATTTTACGACGAAAAATGGGTTAAAATTAAACTACATCATCATTATCAGGAGCGGTCGTGGCGTAAGGGCTAGCGTGTGGCGCTGCTACGCTGTCGGCGCGGGTTCGATTCCTGCCGGGGCCATCTGATTACGACCGTTCCCGCTCACAAGGCAGTGGCAAACCAGCGAGAAGTATCCTGCCCAGTATAAACCCTCCCCAACTATGCCGTTCGGATCCGGCGTTAAACTGTAGGTCCCATATACCTGTGAGAGACTCCGTTACACACGCACCTCGGGTATATGCGGGAAGGGTACAAACCAGTCGAAGGACTGAAGGACCCACAATCATTATCACCATCATCTTCTTCTTCAGCAAGTTTAAACCAAAATTTGAGTGTTCCGGTCCAAAACAAACGGGACTAGAGCTGATCACTCCAACGCTTCTTCGGACGGCCCACATGCCTCCGTCCTTTCGCCTTATAATGCCATAGTTGTTCGAGGATGCGGCAGTCATCCATTGATTTAAGATGTTCCAATCATTGTAGCCGATATTGGGCAATTTTATCATGTAATATTCAGCTCCTGCCGTACATCGACAAGTCTTTTGGGATCTTGAAGAGTATATCCTGGCACGTGCCTGAGAAATCTCATTTAGGCCGCTTGAATACGACAAGCCTGGCACTTCGATAAAGTCTAATTCTCAGACACATAGAGAAGTGCGGGGACGGCCGTCGGCTTGCAGAACTTCTGGCGGGTTTCTTGAGTGGAAACACGTGTTGGCTTAATGGAAATTGAACTACGTCCATTGTAAATTTGAATAGTAAGTGTTCCAGAAACACTTAGTTTAGAAATTAAATGTCTCGGTTTGTATGTTGAATCCTGCAGCTAGGAGCGTTGACCGTTTTGTTTTTGGTGATAGTGCTGTCTTTAGAAAGACCGTTGTTGCTGTTGTGTGTGTGTGTGTGTGTGTGTGTGTGTGTGTGTGTGTGCACACGCGTGTATTGTGTAATATTTCAAACAGTATGTGTCATTTAAATTATGTCTGTTCGTTTGGGATGTTGTTTCAATGCGTTTTCGTGTGTTTGTATATTTCTAGTTGTTCGAGAGTGTCTAGTTTTCGGCTTTTCGTGTGTATGTGTAAAATTTTCAATTGTTAACGTTTGTGCGTGTGTGGTGTGCTTCATTGGGACGGTTTGCAAAGGTGGATTCGATGGTGGAGTGTAATGCTTTCGTGTGTTCAACGTACTTTCGTTTGAAGCTGCGTACTGTCCGGCCTGTGTAGAATTTGTTACATTCTGAGCAGTTTAAGCGTGGTAATTCTTTAATTCTGAGCGTATTACATAACTCTCACACAACAACGATCTTTCGAACGATGGCGCCGTCGCCAAAAACAGGACGAATAGCGCCCCTAGCGCAGACTTGATGAAGCTCGTAATGTGCGAAAACTGGTTCAGGCTGTGAGGTAAAAATTGAAATTTTTTTTCTAAAATAATTGTATTCCGTGCCGTAATAATATATTTTAATTAGTAAATTTTACGTAAAAATAATCAATCCACGGTATTGTGTACTATACGTAAGAATAAATAATAATGAGATGAATAATTATCGTGTACTGTACAAATATTGCAGTTTTAAAACTAACGGTAATTCTCAGATTTATCTTGCTTAGGTTAGACGACAACGACAAGTGTTATAGAACGCTTCTCTTCAATAATTCGTATAAAACGATTCACGAATCGGGACAGCTGTCCGAATTGTCAAGAATTCCGAATTAACAGTGTTTGAATCAACGAATACGCGACGCGTAATTCACCCCTTGCTGAAGTCACGTGTTCGAGACGCATCGAGTGCTTAATAAACGTTGCCTACGTGCAATTATTTCTGAGCGCGGAGAGCGGCGAGCGGCGAGCGTAGGTATAGGCCGGTGAGCGCGCAATGAATGTGCATGAATAGTTTAACAGCCCGTAATTACGACTTTACGGCCAATAAACGGCTGTGTACTTTCACCAGAAACTCATTGTTCTCTCAATAAATGCGATTAATACGTCGTTAGGCGTGGTCTGGTTGCGTATACGTTTTACCCTTCATCGCAATAACGGTCTCTCAGCTTCACACACGCGTGCGCCGTGCGTTGTAGCATATTAATATGTAACGAAGACTACGAAAACGTTGAGAAATAATTAAGGCGGAGACATGAATTAAATACGTCCGGTACGTGTTCGAATGCGACAGGTCAGCGCCGGACAAACTGCTCTTCGACTCCGGCGAATGCGTTACAGCCGGTGAGAAGATTTGAAAGAAAGGAAGATTGTACGACGTGTTTATGGCCCGGTTAAGGAAGAGGATGAACGGAGAATAAGATTCGTAAAGGCTCAACGAATACAATGGCTAGATCACCTGATGGATGATCAGTGTCTGCCAATAAAAATCCTGAAGGCGCGAGTCTATAAAAACAGAAAGAGGGGCCGACGTAGGATAAGATGGTTGGATGATGTGCTGGAAGATCTACGTACTAAACTGGAAGATGTAGTAGAACAAGACTATTCAACTGTGTAATCGTCAAACGTTTGTTCATACCGTTGTGTAGTAAATATCGTATATCGTTGTACAAGTACATTGCACCGCTGGACAACTGAATATATGGTTAAAGAAGATGAATGGAGAATAAGAAAAAGAGACAGAGAGCTATTGACCCATGAGGACATCATAAGAATCGTAAACGCTCAACGGACCTACAATGACTGGGTTACCTGGAACGGATGGATGATGAGCGTATGACAAAGACAATCCTGCCGACACATAGGTGTATGAAAGCAGAAAGAGGGGACGGCCTAGCATAACATGGTTGGATGGTGTGTTGGAAGGATGTCAGAGGAATGGATGTGAGGGATCAGATGGAAACGGATAGGATATTGGAGAATATTGGTGTTGGACACAAAACGTTTGCACTTAGCAAACTGGAGTGTTATTATTAGTGTACATTATCCCTTGTCTATTTAATAAAACATAATCATTTATTTTTAAATGGTACTAAATGTAAATATCAGCAAAATTAAATACAGACTAATTTCTGCATCACAAAGAAGAAGGAATCTATATAATTTTTGTATAGAGGATAATTCATTTGATGAATTTAATAAGTTCAGTTACCTGGGTAACACGATAGATAATGAAGGGTCCATAAACACGACGATACACGACAGGATACTGATAGGAAATAGAGCATATTGTGGCAACAGTAATAGGGCATATTGAGAAGCAATCTCATTAGTCGTAATACGAAAATAAAAATACATAAAACACTTATCAGACCGGTTGTTACTTATGGAGGCGAGACATGGACATTATCAAAAAAGGAACATGAAACACTAAGAAAGTTCGAAAGAAAGATTGCAAGTCGTATTCACAGCCTGGTTAAAGAAGACGATGAACGGAGAATAGGAAATAACCAGGAGATAGATGAGCTGTTGAAGCACGAGGACATTGTAAGATTCGTAAAGGCTCAACGAATATAATGGCTAGGTCACCAAGAGCGGACGGATGATAAGCGTATGCCAAAGAAAATCCTGAGGGCGGGAGTCTATAATAGCAGAAAGAGGGGCCGACCTAGTATAAGTTGGTTGATTGATGTGCTGGAAGATCTAATAAGGGTGGATGTGAAGGATTACACTGAGAGGGCAGTGGACATGAGACATTGGAGAAGATTGGTGTTAGAATCCACGGCTCACGTTGCAATGCAGTGCTAAAGAAGAATTGTCATTGTTTCACCAAGTCTGGGGTTCAATTTTTCCACGACACCGAACATCGATAACCAAGGCTCAACTAATACAATGGCTGGGTCACCTAGAGCGGATTGATGATCAGCATCTGCCAAAAATATCCTGAGGCTTATGTCCGTCTGCATCTGATCCTTCTTGATTTTGGTCTCCCTCTCGGTCTGTTCTTCAATGGCCTCCAGTCTTTGTTTGACTACTAGTAGTTCAGTATTTCATAAACCGTGGTACCTCTGAAGTGACTGTTTGGGGAGGGGGAGTCCCCCCCCCGTGTATCCGCGTCTGGTTTGAGATCGGTGGAGGAAGGGAGCTCCTGGCGCTGACTATCGCTGATAGAAGGAGATGGAAACTACTTCTTACTGTCGAGAAGAAAAGTGTTTATTATTATTCTTTCATCTGTACTTAATAGGAAGGATCATTATACAGTACTTGACATTTCGTCTTGCAAGAGCTGAAACGCATCCAGTTGCATAAATATGCGGATGTTCTGTTAACCTGTTCCACGTTGTGTTGACCAGTCTCAGCCGGGGTTTGTGTCCGAGTGTAATGGGAATGGAGATCGAGGATGGAACAATTCCGTCAGATCTCTTCAGCGGAGGTTCATACAATCTAGTAGCGTTCATAACGCTGGCTAACTTCTTAAAAATTTTCTGTTGAACAACGTGATATGAACGTTACTATCTTCAGACCGTAACTTTTTGTCTACACCAGGGGCTGACTGGCCAGGTCGGCTGGTCGGCGCAGAGGGCCCCGGGCCCTGAGGAGGCTCAGGGGGCCCCGAGCCATGAAAATTTTATTTCAAGAAGAAACGAGAAATATATATATTTTTACCGGTATTAAAAACCTTTTCTCGTCTAAATATTGTTGGAAATAAGTCTTCAGGATTTATTTTGGTCAGATTGGAAGTGATAACTTCTCAGCCTTGTTTATACACAGCCTATTTAGTATTTACTAATGGAGGAAAGAGAAGGAGATTACTGTAGAGGTGCTCCGCGCGGCAACTGACTGACGCGACGAGTAGTAGGCTATTGTCATTTTTGTTTGAATGTCATTGGAACATTCAGGGTTGGGGGGGCGAAGACCTGGGAGGGTCTCAGGGCCTTATGTCAAGATTAAAATGGGGGCCCATGGCATAAACTTGTAGGAGGGGCCCGGTTAAAAAAGTTACGCTACTGGGGCTATGGATTGGTGGGACGGAGTGACAATGGACCGGGCGCCGAGCTCAAGGGGGCTCCACTGCCGTAATACACTGTGGAATATTTTAATTGGGATTTTATGTAGATTTGTAGGGTATAAATGTTCTTTACAGTAGAAACATTTATAATAGGTAATTATGGTTTTAAAGCTGGTTATTTTAAAGTCTAAATAATCAGATAAACTGTCCTGTATGTTTTGTATTAAACCGTTCGCTTACGTAAATACTGTACGTACCATGTATCTATAAAGAGTAAATAAATAATTTTAAAAAAGTGTACGCACACAAATACGCGGGGAGCGTTTGTGTTCCAGCCGAGGGCCCCCAGGGATGCCAGTCTAGACGTTTGCAAGTAGCCGAACTAGAGGCCGAAACATTCTGAATTATTATATTTATGGTCGTCGTTGTAGTGCACTGTACGTATTCGTTAAACGCCTTTACAATTAGTATTGGTTTATGTATTCATTGTAGAAAGTAAGAGAAGAACGTGAACTTTCCATGGGAATCCAAGTAACCGACGACCAGTAATGCATACTTAATAGGACGCACATATCCAGCGAAAGTTTGATATAATGCCAGCTTCGATGCCCGCGTGCGAATAGCTACCAAGTACCCTTTCGTTTAAACTGTTTACTTGCGTAGATTTTTTTTTACATAAGATTGGAAGTTTTGAACGAACAATAAAAATAAAGTTGATCGGACAGAATCAGTTAAAGTGACAAAAGCCATTCCTTTGTAACTACAAAGATAATTACGAGTAATCGTTTAGAGCGGTGATTTTCAACCGGTGGTCCGCGGCATATGGGTAGAGGGGTTCGTAAAATTAAGTTAAACGATTATTACTAACAGATTAAAACACAAACAATATTTGTAAATTACCCTGTCCTGCACACTCAGAACATCATTAGTTACGTAATCTCTTAAACGTAGAAATAGTATTGAAACGGGCTATTAGGCCGTGGTCCAACCGTTTCGGCCTTACCAGAGGTCGTTTTATGATGTATTCGCTCATAGAAGGGATCCTTATATAAATTCTCATTTCAGCATGATGTGAGCTGGAAAACGTCTGCTGGCACTCTTTACCACTGAAGATGGTCCCCGCTGGTCAGGCCGAAACGTTTGGTTCTTCAAACATGAGATGCCGGAGGTAGCCCGCCATTCAACCGTTTCAATAATATTGACACCGGTCGTAAAAGCCCAAGAACTCACATAGAAATAGTATGTTAAGGAATGGTTGAATAATGAATATCGTTTAAGTAACTTTTTTTTCTTCGTATTGTTTAAATTAGCAGCCATCCTTACTATTTCTTTTATGAATTTGCTAACTGCTATAATTTTTATTGTTCGACTAAGCTTTTCGTCATCACTGACATCTTCAGGTCTTAAACAACGTCTATCAACTGTACGTTGTAGGCTTTTACACTTTAGGCCCCTCCCCTTATGTCATCGCCCCTCCTATTGGTTCTAGCTGCTACCGCTCTTCACGGGAACTTTGTCTACATTTTTCCGTTAGGCATTTTTCTAACAATAAAATATATTGGAACTTACCGTCTGCGGCTTTCCAGAAACAGCGTCTTTATAAATTTACATGTTTCGGGACCCTTGTCCCATCATCAGAATTTAAAAGTAATTGTGTATCATTTAAATATGATACACTTGTCAAACACTTAAAATATTAAAATCCAATATAAAATAACTAAATATAACATATTATAATATTTACAGTGCGCGGTCGGTTTTCATACGATGTACATCGGTAACCTTCGTACTCGTTGTAAATATTATAATATGTTATATTTAGTTATTTTATATTGGATTTTAATATTTTAAGTGTTCGACAAGTGTATCATATTTAAATGATACACAATTACTTTTAAATTCTGATGATGGGACAAGGGTCCCGAAACATGTAAATTTATAAAGACGCTGTTTCTGGAAAGCCGCAGACGGTAAGTTCCAATATATTTGATTGAACAACACGTGGCTTGGTACTAAACATTTGGGATTTATTCCTTTTAAACATTTTTCTAACGTCCGTCAAATTGTTTTAAGAATCTCCCGTTAATTTCTTCATTCTTGACTTATAATTTTTTTTTTGTAACCTTTTACATTTCGTAATTTTTAGTGTGTTATTCTTATTATTTTAATTTATTTTTGTTTATTGTTTAATATATAATAAAATAAAATAATTTAACTTTTACTTTAGGTACGTTACAGCGATACATCGTTTCAGTGTGAATTATTTCTCGCCAAAGGGATATTTCTGGGGGGGGGGGGGTAAAACCCCGATAATGTATATTACTTTTTAGTAACCACTTAATGCCTTTATATTTATTGTAATTTTTAAAAGTATGTGGTAAAGTTTTTTGCAATGTTTGTATCTATAAAGAACGTTGTAACCGTTGTTATATAATTATGTTTCCCAACGAATTTACACTTTATTGTAGAAAAAATACGTCTCACGTGTCTTGCTTATTTTTCAAAAGGTAATCGTACGTCCGCCTATCGATTTTTAAGAAATTTGCTGACTATGAGTAAAAAAGTGTTTCAGATTTAAACAACACAGGAATTTGAAATTGTTTTTGTTAATACAGTATATTGTTTAATTATTCGTATGTACGTCATTGAACTGGTAGCCATATAAATATAATAGTACAAAACATTAATACATATGTGTGTAAGCAGTAGACGGGGGTCCGTGAGGAAAAATAATTTTTTTAGGGGTCCCCATCAGTGTTGCCAAACGTTTCCGCTACGTTCGTATCGACAGCGCAAACACTTACCGATTTCCAGTGAACGGTTCACAGTTCGATACCAGGTGTAAACCAGTATGTTTCGTTTTCCTAAGCACTACGTGTTTTCCATATCTTACGGATAATAAAATGTTCGTATGCTTCGTAAATCTACTATCGCTATCGCAGTACAAGTGCTGTCAAAGAAGAGCAAAAAATTCACGATTCGCTCGTTAACTTTGTACGATCAGACGTTTCATCCTGGAGAAGTACGACATGCTCAAACCAGGAAAATGTGCCTTTCTTAATCTTCGTGAAATTTTCGAATCCGTCCAGCTTGCTGGGTAGATTTTCGTTTTTTCCTTGACGGACAAAGTCTACTCGTTCAATACGATGACCGTTCACCGAGTAGTTCAAGACAAATCCACTCGTCCTCCAGCTTGCCGTCATTCGGAACTCGGAACGATATTTCCTTCTGCATTTATTTTTTGTTTTTCTTTTATCATATTATAGATCCAGTAGAAGGAAGACACATTCCTTTCAAACAAAACTTTAGTAAATGTCAAAGCTAAAAACGTAATGTTAAAAGTATCCTTAGAAACTAAAGGAATAAATAATTTCTCTTCTATATTCTGTACTAAATATTATCAATCCAACACGGAAAATGAAATAGGTAACGTCAAGCATCTTGTTGTTTGTTTGTGGAACGTGATGGCTCAAAATTGAGTGAGTTGGTATATACTAATTCACTAGAGAATTATAAATAGCACGTTCCTTAAGAGTGCTGAATATTGCGGAGTAATCAAGTGAATTCTGGTAACACCGTGATTCTTTTGCGAGTCTTCGCGAAATTAAATATACTGTATAACGAATGTGGACGAGCCAAGACCCTGTCTGTTATTGTAATGTAGTTATTCATTGGATCTCATGCTAAGTGATAGGCCTATTAAGTACTTCTTTTAAATGACATTTCTTCTTCACTTCTACTCGCTTTAAACCTAGTGTGGGTTTTTAGCCTTTTCACCCTTTTTTCTCAATTTAGCCCTCTCATTGCATACTCTTCTCCATCTTCGTATCCCCTTATTCCCAAGATCCTCCTCAGCATCCTCGACTCATCTCTTCGTTGGCCTTCCTCGTGATCTTCTACCTTGTGGTCTCCATTCTAGAATTTTTCTTGGAATTCTGTGTTGTCCCATCCTCATTGTGTGTCTCAGTCAGGCTATCCTTCTACTCTTTATAAACCTTACTATACCAGATCCGCCTGTTAGATTGTTTATTCCATGATTCGTTCATATTGTTCATGAGCCATCGTTATTTTGCACTGGTCCAAAAGTTTTTCTCGGTATTTTTTTAACAACATTTATTAAACTTGATTACGTTACTGTTTGTTACAGTGAATAGTGAGTAATCGATTAAACTATTTTGGTATTTATTGTGTAGAAGTGTTATTCAGTTAAGTGCGCTTTCGATAAAAATATTTAATAAAACTTATGACCGTTTGAATTACTCTGGCGCTGAATTGAGTTTGAGTTCGTCGAAAATTGATTTAATTTTGTTTATCGAAGTTGAGATTTTGCAGAGGCAGCGATATGGTAAGGGAAGCCATTCAGGGTGCGGTTGAAAATTCATTGATTTGCATCGACGTTGATGTTTATCTAAGGCAGAGTGTCTAAAAGGGGGACGAAATACACGAAAAGGATGCAGTGTCTCCGCATCGGCTTGAGTTTATCGTGAACGTCGCTCGGATCGGTTCTGGAGTCAGTTAAATCACACCACGAATATTGATTTCTAACAAAAGAACAAGAAGAAACACGACACTGCATTAACATGCACGTCTCAACGCTAGAAACTTCCTGTAAGGAAGCCGTATGTGACGCACGCGTTAACTGCACGAGACGAAGCGTTACAGTTGTACTACAGGAACTGCGCTGTTCCTACGTAATTTGTATTTCTGTGGCAGCCGTATCAATAAACTGTCTTTTTCCTTGCAAACCGTTTACTCGTTTCAAAGTTCAGTGGTTGTGATAACGATATAATAGATATCTTTTTTCTTAAACGTTCAGTGTACAGTAGTGGCTCCCAGAGTGGGGTCCGCTATAATGTTTCAGGGGGTCCGCAGACACTTTTAAGAAAAATTAAAATATACCGTAATTTTCTCCCATTTTTTTATGCTCTAAAATCTAAATTTTAGAATCTTAGAACAATCAGTAGAAGATTCCAGTATCTTTGTTTTGGGTTCAAACCAAATGTAATTGTAGAAGTAATTGCAAACTACTTCTTTAAATCCAGGGGTGCCTACAGGGGGGTATCGTGTCGCCATTGGCGACATTTGAAAAATTTTTGGGGGCGATTTTTTTTTACTGTTGTATGAAATTTACTATTACTAAAAATACCTAATACAATGTGAGAACGTATTTCCTGGTCGCAATTTGCGTCAAAGCTTGCTTAAAGGGGCTGCATGTTTTTTTTTTTTTAGTAATCGAGCCTGGAGTTGGGGGGGAAGCGACATAGGGCTTGGGGGGGATCGGCACCACTGTTTAAATCATGTCGTGTAGCAGATCTGTTTGTCAGCCGAACTGACTAGACCTCTCTCTTACGCTACAAAAAGAAGATTCATTGGCAGAACTTTCAACTGACAGTTCATTAAAATTACAGTTTTCGGAATTACATCTAGCTGACTTCTGGTTACATGTAATGACTGACTATCCTGAACACGCAAAAAAAAGCTTTGAAGCGTTTAACTGTGTTTCCCTCTACTTATTTGTGTGAAACCGCATTCTTCCTGCTCACGTACTTGAAGTCAAAGTTAAGAAATAAACTTGATGTCGAGAGTGACTTAATATTGAATTTATCAGACATTAAACCCAATATTGCAGAGCTAATTGTTCAAAAGCGTTGTTCACATTAAACTATGTTTGATATCATTAATATTATAATTTTGCAAGTTAAGAGAATTTTGATATAATACATTTTAATTAAAATATAAAAGTTTCTATCATATTTCAGAACTCAGACGGGGTCCTTGAATTTTTAAATTATTTGGGGGGGTCCGTGGACTGAAAAGTTTGGGAATCACTGATGTTATAGTTATCTTTTTTCCTAAACGTTCAGTGTACCGTGTTCGTAATTGTTGTGTACACATGTTCGCAGTAACAAATAATAAATGTGTTAATCACATTCTCGGGGGGGGGCACAGAACTTTCGAATCGGCACACACACTTCATATTACTCTGCAGCGTATCCAGCAAGCAATTTGGGGGGGGGGCTAGTTGACTTTGGGAGATATGAAAAGTTGGACCGTTCTTTAATGGCCTAAAGCAGTCACAGACAACCTTTCAATTTATGGGGGCGCATATATAACTGAGGACTAGTTCGACGGGCGCACCCCTCCCCATCCATCAGAGGGGGCGGGGTCCGGAGTTATATAGCCGGACGTTACAAACATTAACTGTCGCTTTATAATACCCTTGGGCTAATATTTAGCGACGATTAGGAGTGAAAAAATTTTTCACATCAGGGGTAGGTCATCAACAATTTATCATCATGCACACGCGCATTAAAACTAATAAAACTTTAAACGAAAAAATGGTTAACAGAAAAGGATTTTAATAAAAATAAATTAAATAACTTACCACAATAACACTATTTATTTTCATAAAGTGCACAGAAATGTAAAACTTGACAAAAATCACTTTGGCGAGAAAGATGTTTACAGGCTCTGGGCGTCAAGCTCGACAGTAAAAAAAAGCTTTGCAGTATTTTTCATATAAATTTGTGAACATTTTTCACATTAGGAGTAGGTCATCAACAATTTGTGATCATGCACACGCATGTTAAAACTAACATAACTTTAAACAAAAATATTGTTAAACAGGAAAACATTTTAATAAAAATAAATTAAAGAACTTACCATAACACTTTTTTCATAAAATGCACAGAAATATAAAATTTGAAAAATCTTATTAAACAAATTGAGGTTTTAGTTCTTTTTCTTGAAAAAATTAACTCACAGTAATTGTTGTATTACAAAAAAATAAAATTCTGGGCGACAAGCTCGACATTCGTATTGGGAGAAGACGTAGCGCGGTTCGGTAAACGGCTGGTACTATTTTATGATACAGTACTTCGAAGCAGGTACAATGCGGGTGCGTTCCATCGTTCAAAAGAAAAGAAAATTACAAATTGGTTCGCGGGCGCAGCGTTACCGACTGCGGGCCTAAAGTATAAATCATAGGAATTAGTAAAGATAAAAATACAGTGTGTTATTATCAACGCAGTAAGTTTATTAACGTACAAGTATACAGTCGTATCTGCGTTTGTCAGTTCATCGTTATTTTAATAATATTCACTTACAGTTTAAAATACCCACTACTCATTTATGTTGTGTATCAAACAAAAATTAACATGGTAGTAAGGTAGAGTTACAATTTAAAGCAATTTAGAGAAAATTTATGAACCTACACAACGTGATATGAATTTTGTATCATACTCACAATCACAAGACAAAAAAGAATTTCGTTTATGTGACCATTGAAGGGGGGGAGAATTTCCCCCATTTTCCCTCCCCGTGGATCCGCGCCTGACATTTGTGCTGTAAAATGAGTATTTGATATCACTGGCTGTATACTACTGACAGCTATTAAAATTTTATCTGGCATTTTCTTTCTCCGTTGTTCGCTTTCTAAACTTTTCAGTGTTGCCAATTATAATAATACTTTTTTTATAGTTGCCCGCGTTTCGCCGTTCCTAGGACCGGAACTGGTGTATTCGTTACAAGTGGAACAGTTTAAGATATTTACCCTCTGCATAAATGATTTCATAAAGACAGCGAGAACATTTTATTTTCCTTCAAAACAAAAACTTTCACTTTACTTATAATTCATACAGTTCTCTGCAGTTATCTATTGTTCTGCGAAGACTTTCACAAGCCTTAAGCTTGTTTCGCATTTCCGATATACCACACTCTCATACACGCGCGCACTCTGAACTTTATCTTTCGCTCAGCGAACACGAAACCGTACAGAAAATACGGAACGCGCGTGGGAAGTACTCTGGTAGAAGATAAAAAAACGTTGGAAAACAGTTTTCTTTACTGGACGGGTTAAACGGGTGCGCAGCCAGCCGAGTATAAATTAAAATTTTTTCGCCCCCAAGTAAAGGATTCGTTTAAATGTATCGCGAATGGTGTCGCTTTGCTTTGGTTTAACTAGTGGGGCGGCTTTGCATTCGTGGGTTGATTGCAGCGTCCGGGACGCGTCCGACAACTGCCAGTTGAAAACAGTGCTGGTCTTTCTGAACGGGTGGGCCTACTAATACGAATGGGAACACGCCAACGCGGTTATCCGCTAGATGGCGCCGGAATTTTGTGGATGAACAATTTTGATGCTTTTATAGAATTGCCTCTGGTGGCGATTCGGACAGCAGATGCCGCCCGTCTCGGACACAGCAGGCAGACGCTTTGAGGCGTCGGTCATTCACCGCTAGGCAGAGAACCTCCGTGACGGTGGCAAAAGGTAACGGGACCAAGCAGTGTGCTAGGGGCATGCTTGGGAAAGGATTTCCCTCAGGAGAGCGGCTTAAACAGATAGGAAAAGAAATTACTCGATGCTAATCAGAAATAGCTTAGCGAGGCTGGGGTCACGAGGAGGGGTCATCAAGAATCGTCCGAGGGCGTTTGACCCTGATTGGTGGTGGTGTTTCAGACGTTCTGATGGTTCTGAGGTAAGGGAATGAAGACGTCGCCGCTGAAGCAAAGGTGAATACTGTGTACAAGTGTTTACATGATAAATTACATAGTAGCGAGTGTTTTCGACGTTTGAAAAAGGAAGGTTTGTACGCTGGCTAACCTAAATGAGTACGTAATTGCTTGAGAGGTGTACTTAATATTGAAGAGTCTCCATTTCTTGAAAGACTTGCGAAGTGCATTAATTATTAAGTTTGGTCATGGCATCAATCTAGTATTTACTGTACTTTCAATTGTTTCTTCCTTGTAATAACTAATAACCGACGTTTAGTTATGTCCTTTAATTGTGATATATTATTTACTTATAATAACTTAAATAATAATATCCTGTTTCATGTTTCTTAATTTTATTCGCGATTCGCAAATTCGAATCCTGTCGCGTATGACGGATTTAGAATCCTGTCACGTTGCGGCCGACTCTGAGGCAGAACACAGTTGACACATTTAACACGTATTATTTACGAGACGTTCTGCGGGAACAATTTTCGCTCTCTTACTAACCGTTAAGCAAACAGTTTTTATAAGCGGGAACCAGGAGCCGCGAGGTGCAATGATCGACGAATATCTTTAGTTCAGTTGACAGTAGAGGTGTGCTAAACTAGTATTTGAAAATAACAGGTACGAACGAAACCGTTCCAAAAAAATATCACGCACTAACACCTATTATTATATACCTATTATACATATAGATGTATTATATAATTTGTTATAAGAAATAAATTGAAACTAAAATTACTTACTGTTTAAAAGAAAATAAGAAACAAGAGAATTTATAGGCCTATCTCCCTCTGAGAATACTAATTTAAGTTTCACTAGCAGCAAACAAACTAACATAGAGTTAATATTAATTATTGATTCCATTTTGGTTAGACAAATCAGTTGCGAAATTCAGGCATTGAAATTTAGAGTGCAACAAATAATGTCAAAAACATTTACGTGAGATGTGCAGTGAAGTTAAAATCATCTCCAAAATCACATTAACAAAAATACTATATGGCCTGTCAGCCACTCTGTAGGTTATAACACAATATAATTCGCTTTTTCAAAATTTACCTAGTTGGTGACTAGTATAATATATAATTTGTTATTATAATCTGTATTATACATCTGCATAAGACACGAGAATAAATGTAACATCAGTATGAATTTTTTTGATTTATTAAAAACAGCTTCGTCTCTTTGTTATTCTGAACCTCGCTGTTTGCTTCGTTTCGTACTTGTATGGCAATCGGGACATGCGCAGAATGAAGTATTCAGCACTAAAAATTGGCTTTGTACTCGTAATACTCGTAGTACTCGTTTATTCGTTAGTTACGTAGGGGGGTCCCGCGAGTAATCGGAACGGGTATTTCGACTTTTCAGTTATCGTTGAATCGGAAAAGGTATTTCAACTTTTCAGTCACTGTTATATCCGTTCCACGAAAAAAATCGTTCCAAAATACCTGTTATAGGTATATCGGCCCACCTGTAGTTGATACATGTTGCAAAAGAATCACAGTTATCACTTTACCGTAGAAATCCGTATAATGTCTTTGGAATCAGTTTCACTAATCTAAGTAGTCAATCATTTCGTGATAATTGTGCGCACTCATTCCATAAAATGGAGAGGAAACAGTGGACTAGTATAACGGGAAAACGCGTGACTGACTGTAGTGGTATGTACAACACTGGCTCGGTACTTTCCTTAGGCTAAGGCTGCTTGTTGTTTAAAGTATACAAACATGAATCAGTAACAGCGTTACTGAAATCAAATTAGGTTGCTCGAATAACCACACAGTTGCATGACGTGTGACATTACAGTGTTTGTAAGAAGCAGCGATTCCGCGAGATTTCGAAACCACCGTCACAATAACACGTGGTCGCATTATGCGGTCCTAATAATAATAACGTGTGTGTAAGCGTGTGTGTGTGCGCGCGCGCTCGAACGCGTATTTTAGAGAAAGTTATGCGTCGTCAGAGGCTGCGTCGAAACACATCGAATTAAAATTCAGTCGGAGATTCTCCAGGTGCCAACGAAACATTCTGTGGAAAATTTATTGTTGCCCCAGCATTGCAAAGAAGTACTCACAGCTACTACACAGCTAAAAACAAATTTATAATAACGGTATAGGATTTCGAAATCATGTCAGTACTGTTTTTATGTTGATTTTTGTTTTTTTTTTAGAGACAGTTTACAGGAATTTATTACGTAGCTCACGTGTATTTTTTCCGTGTGAGCCACTGTGGACTACGTTTGGTTCAACTGGAGCCCCCCTTCTACTCCTGTCTCTTCCTCTTCTCGCATATCTCCTTCATTCTTGATCGATGTCTTTCCCTCCTTCCGTCAGTCCAAATGGCACCTGTCATCTTCTTAGGTTTTTTCTGAAAATCTTGGACATTTTTAAATTTCTTTTTGAGTTGTAAGCATTCCTCAATGTCGTCTTGAGTAATCTGAAGTTCTTCTCTCTTTCTTTGAACCACGTATTGCCCATTTTGAGCTTTCTCAAATAGTTAAAACGTTTCCCTGCTAGTCTGTCAGGACTCACTCTTTGAATATGTATATTCAGCTCACGTGTATATTGTATTTTTTTTTCATTTTGTAGGCCCAATGAATATTGTTTGTGCTCATTTTACTTTTCCGGAACGGCACACAGTGGGGTCGAATGCCAAAAAGCTGGCCAAAATATGAAGGCATTTATAAATCGATCTAGATTTTGGTACTTGTAGGTTTATTGGGTCGCTGATTCCGAATCTGAAATCCAAATTTCAAAAAAAAAATGGCGGATCCAATATGGCGGACAAAAGTAGTAAAATATCGTATTTTTCCCCCTAAAAGGATTGCTTCTAAGTTTTTAACATAGCTGATTACGAATCTGAAGTCAAAATTTCAAAAAACAAAATGGCGGATCCAACGTGGCGGACAAAATTTGGAACAATAGAATTGTTTATTGGTTTTTGGGATCACTAAATACTAAATATTCAAAACATTCAAAGCAATGTAAAAAATATTTATATTGAATGATTAAAAATTACAAATAGACTATAAAATGTCATTTTAAAAATATTTATAATTTTAGGCTACTCTTCATCGTCAGTAGAATCATCGGAATTGTTGTCCGTTGAGGATACAGATGACGAACCAACATCAATAACACCTGGAATTTCGGGTGGAGTAGCAAGGCCACTGCTTCGGTTGATAGGGATTTCATTTTTTTTAGGAATATTTTGCAGACTTGAAACAAATGGGTCTGAATGTACTAACATACGCGAAAGTACGTCTTCCAAATTATGTATTCAGCTATTCTGGCGGCCGGAAATGCTAAAACATTTTAATTTATTAAAATAAAATTTTGTCGTTTCTGATTATCACTGATTACGACTTAAATTCGCAAATGAAAAAATGATATGATTAAAAAATTGTTTTAGAAAAGCACAGTCAAGAAAGAAATGTTGGTCAAATATTTTTAAGGTGATTAATTAAAAATATATAATGTCACTGTTATTTTAAAATTTACCCTTTGGGGCACAGAATATATACAGATATTGATTAATAATGCTAATATATTTAAAATTAATTATTAAATATTTAAAATTAAAAATTAAGATAATTTATAATGGAGAATATATAATTACTGTTCAATAATTAATATTGTAATTGAACATTGACTTACGCGAGTTAGATAAGTAGCCTATTCCGAAGTAAATGTAGTAGTGAAGAACAAGAAAAAGTATTATTGTATGGAAGAATAAGATGGTGTACTTTTGAAAACAAAAATGATTGCTCAAAATATTCTAAGTTAATTAAGAAAATCACTGTAACAAAAAATGCTGCTAACTATTGAAATATTTATATAAAATACCATAATTAAATGATTTATTCAGAATTAATTCTGATTAAATATTTATTTTAAAAAGTATTAAAAAATTACTTGAGAAATGTTAGATTGTATTACGTCCAAGGAATATAAATGTTAAAAAAATGACATTTTTATCGTTTTATTACTAGACGTAATCTATGCAAATAAGTTGAGGTTAAAAAAATGAAACAGAATTTTTCAATATCAAATGAAATCAGATATTCCATACAATATATTACAGCAAAAACATAAAACTCGAGTTTTTTTGACCAAAATATCTTACTGATTTTCCCAAAAGCTTTAATCACAATTTTCGTTCTTCATCAACTAATTCAAAAAAGCATGCGTTTTTTAAAAACATTATTAATAAGAAATTGTTAATTTTTTTACTCTTACACATTTTGTACGTTTGGGGTGTTTCCGAAGAAAGCGTTTCATTAACAAATTAAAGGCGGTTTTGCAAAATAAATTTTGCGCTTTATCTAATAAGCCTCCGATAGACGCGCGCTATGGAGCGTCACAACGCATTGCGCACGTTCGACTACACTTGCCTCATGAAAATTCCCATGCACCTGCTACGATTTGTGAGTGCCTAAAACTAGAGGCGGGTTCTTCCTACGTAAGCAAATCGCCACGTTTTAAGACGGTCTATCTCTTTCGCACGTATATATACGGTAAACTATAGTTTACTTTTTCGTGAAGATTGCAGAATATAAATTTAATTTTAATTCTTTTTACGCACCAAACATTTGCAAATACCACATTGCTTATTTTTAGTTAACTTTCATGACACGTGTGTGATATCTACATACTTTTAGCTAATGATTCCATTTTGCAGAATTAAAATCGGACGATTTTTCGAGTTTCTAGGGCTTTTAACAGAGACGCAGTGTCGACTAACCACTGCATGCTGAACGTGCTCCACGCGAGGTCTCTTTACAATTGGTTTTTTTGAGAGTTGGTAAAAGTTTTCTCGACCATTCTACACCCTGAATCTTGTGGACTGTTACTCTAACGATCCTTATAATTCAAACGACCTAAATAGTAACTTTATTTTTCGACTTTTGGCCAGCTTTTAGGTTTTTGGCCCCACTGTGCGGCGCCTTTACGACAAACACCTGCTGATAAAACGTTTGGACTTAGCAAACTAGAGTGTTATTGTTTGTGTACATTATCCCTTGTCTATTTAATAAAACATAAGTATTTATTTCTAAATAGGACTAAATGTAAATATCAGCAAAATTAAATACAGACTAATTTCTGCATCACAAAGAAGAAGGAATCTATATATAATTTTTGTATAGAGGATAATTCATTTGATGAACTTAATAAGTTCAGATACCTGGGTAACACGATAGATAATTAAGGGTCCATAAACACGACGATACACGACAGGATACAGATAGGAAATAGGGCATATTGTTCCAACAGTAGACTGTTGAGAAGCAAACTCATTAGTCGTAACACAAGAATAAAAATACATAAAACACTTATCAGACCGGTTGTTACTTATGGAGGCGAGACATGAACATTATCGAAAAAGGAACATGAAACACTAAGAAAGTTCAAAAGAAAGATTGCAAGACTTGTTGTTTACAGCCTGGTTAAAGAAGACGATGAACGGAGAATAAGAAATAACCAGGAGATAGATGAGCTAATGAAGCACGAGGACATTGTAAGATTCGTAAAGGCTCAACGAATATAATGGCTAGGTCACCAAGAGCGGACGGATGATCAACGTATGCCAAAGAAAATCCTGAGGGCGCAAGTCTATAAAAGCAGAAAGAGGTTGGATAAGTTGGTTGGATAATGTGCTGGAAGAACTAATAAGAGTGAATGTGAATGGTTACACTGAGAGGGCAGTGGATATGAGACGTTGGAGAAGATTGGTGATATAATCCAGGGCTCACGTTGGGCTGTAGTACTAAAGAAGAAGAAGTATTGATTTTTAGGTTTATTGTAAATCACGCTCAGAAGTTATTTCTAGTCCACGATCCAAGCGACTTTACCGCAAACATCGAAATATGTTTTTAAAAATGCTTCTTCTTCTTCTTCTTCTTCTTCTTCTTCTTCTTCTTCTTCTTCTTATTATTATTATTATTATTATTATTATTATTATTATTATTATTATTATTATTATTATTATTTAATACCCTTCGAGGCGCGCGAAGCCTCCTACAGCATCCTACAGTTTCACTTTTTGAAAATAAAATTACAGTCACATCGACTAGGCGGCGACGGAACATGATTATACACGATCGCATTTGCGATTCTTCATTTACTTCAGCATAGTATTAGCTATTGTAAACGAGTTAATGAATTCATTTTCGGAATGTATGGATATTTACGCAAACAATTCAGAATCAAGAATTTTCACTCGTACAGGCATAATAGGCTTATGTTTGTGTACTGCGAGCACACGCTAGAGGAATAACTATTACGTAATGAACAAGTCTTTACTAGGAACGGCGATGGAATTTATGTTTGTGTTATAAACTATTACGATTTATAGTCACGAATCAGCTAGTCCCTTACATTTGGAGGCATTAAAGATAGTGAACGAGAAAAACATGTTACTACAAAAGATGGATCTTGGAAGCTGACATTCATAGGACTTACCGTACAACATAATATCTTCATAAAACACTCTACAAGGCAAGATCTTAAGAAGGAAACCCGAGGGAGACGTAGGAAAACGTGTTGAGAAGAACTTGGAATAAAAATTTCAATGTGAGAGTTGCCTCCAGTGCGTAGTAATAGGATCGTGCTGACGATTTACAACGGAACTTTTTCCTTCTTGGCGGTACTGAAGTCATATTTAACGTGCAAGTCGTTTATGTTCACTGTCAGTGGACAAAATCGAGAGAGTTAGCCTTTTTATGGCAAAGCAAATCCCGTGTCGGTGTTTATAAACTCCAGCTTTGGTGAAAAGCTCTGTTGATGCAGAACCCACTGGCATTTTTAATAAAATACGAAAACCAAGAGTCTGACGTCTGAGCTACCGAATTTCTCGCCCGTATCTTTAGTACTCTATACACTCAGTGCCACTGTACGCAATGGACTCCACCAAGGCCTCAGGACGGCGGGTCTGTGACGCCGCTGGTAAACCTACTCATTTTGAATGGTCGACCCTTTGTCGGTGGGAGGCATTCCGTTCTTAGCAACGGGACATATAACTGACTCCTCGGGAGATCGGGGCCCCAGGGGCAGTTACACCCGTCACCTGCCCCGGTCGCGCAAGATAAGGAGGTCTGGAGTGATCCGGATCCGACCATACTTGACGTTGGACTCGAGGTGGTTTGCGGCTCCGGGCTTGTGTGGCATTGCTGCGGGGCCTTAAAGGGGTATACCCTTTGAAATGTTATGGACTGTTAAATCCTAGGTAGCGGGTATTACTAACTCCACGGAGGGAATACAGCTGCGCGTCTCATATTTCCAGGGGTATCGACCAGTTCAACGTCGGGCACTTAGCGTTTTAGGTATTAGGCTACACGCCCACAGGGACCAAAGGTTGCAGATAGGACATAGTCCTGGACCTTCGCTTGTAAAACAACTGCCTTTCTTCTATCACCGTAGGCAGGATCAAATATTATTCAGTCACGTAGCAGAGACCGTAGCCAGCCGTTCGATAGATCTGCAGCTGATCGTATACATCGGTATTCGAAGTGAGAAGAATACTTATGCAAATATGTCGAAATTGAGAATTTGTATTCTTTTGCAGTTCTTAATAGTTAGTATAATAATAAATTAATCACTGGAGGGGGGGGCGCTCACGAGTAAGCGGACGGTGATGCTGCTGCCACTGATGATGATGTATAAATGTACGTGTGTGTATATTCTGTTGTGCCTAGCGGTTTACCGCCGTAACAGTAGCCGTTTCAGAAACAGGTTAAACATCGACTGAAGGTGAAAGTGACCGGCCAGTAAGTGAAAGTCATTAGCCGAATATCGCACGTAACCGTACACATTACACTGTGGATTTTTTTTAGCGTTTATGACAACCGTTTTTTTAGTTCTGTCTAGTAATTTAAGGGCAGATAATAGAATAAGAGTAAATCAAAAAGACGAAACGGCGATATCTGAGGGCATTTAAGATTATTTATATAAAGAACAGTGGAACAAGCGCGGAACATACGACAATAAGTTTTATTATTTAATTATTCTTTATCAGGGGCTTAGTAGAACGATGGGTATGGCGCCTGCCAACCAACCAGGTTCGATTGCCGGGCGCACCATAAAATCAAGATGCGTTTTTGTCCCCCAAGGCCGATTTAGCCTGTGGAAGTGAGTACACGGGAAACGTCCTGGTGTAATGATGGGCGGCTGAGGCGCCCACACTAGTGCTGGCCATGGCCACATCTTCCTTGTATGCCAAACAGCTCACACAACCCTGCGTAACTTCGAGACTGCGTAAGCGGTAAAAAAGGAACCATTATTATTAGTATTATTACTAATATTATTAATATTAATATTATTATTAATTATTAATATTAATTATTATTAATATTAATAATAATGTTATTATTCTAATCGAGCTGCTGGCGCAGGAGCAGAAACAGATTTATAAGAGGAAGGCCAAAGTAGATAAATTACAAGCTCACCGAGAGGCCAGGGCCCATACTATGGTTCAGGGTATGGTACCCACACTGTGGTACTATGGGAGGAAAGATGGACTGGTGACACGAACGGAAGATATACCGCTAGGCTCATAAAGCAGTTACCTGAGTGGACCAAACATGGATAGATTAATTACTTCATAACGCAATTTCTAACTGGTCACAGCCTGTTCTGGGCTTACCTATATATGATTGGGAAAGTAGACAGACCGGACTGCATTTTCTGCAAACAGGAACTAGACGACGTGCACCACACGTTTTTCACCTGTGACAGACAGAGAGAGGAAAGTCAAAAGCCAAACCCTGGAAAATGCAGTGGAACAGATCTCGCCCGAAAATATCATCAGACTAATGCTGCAGAGTGGACACCACTGCGATCAGGTAACAGCCTACTTATAGAAGATATTAAGGCACCAAGAAAAGGAAGCAGAAAATGATCTTGCTAGTGCCGCTGAACGAATAGCAGAAAACAGGTAACATGGACCTGCTGAAGGTTTAAAACAGGTGAACATCTACAGGACGAAGAACAAATGGCCCGCCTTGATGTATTGCGAAAGCTAAGTCCCGAGGTGGATCCAGACCATGGACATAATGTAGGAGAGTGCAGACCTTCCTGCAGCGGACACTAGTTTTCCACAGAATCCCTCATAAAAAAAAATTATTATTATTAGCAAAGAAAAATATTACATTATAAATGAAAAGACCATCCATGTGCCATGTTCATTAAGTGGATAGCATACACATTTACCTAGGTTTTTATAGATGTCTGTTTTGCTCCATGATCGTAAAGGACTCTCCAGTGACAAGAAACTAGAGTTACAGGCAGCAAGTTGGGTGTGTAGGTACTGAGTAATGGTTTGTAAGTAGCAAGTACTGCTCCCCTAGAATTGATTGATGGAATCCTAGAAGATGTGAAAGTACTTGGAGTGAAAAATTGGTGGACATTAACTAAGGATAGGGAACTCTGGAAAATCCTGAGGGAGCTGAGGTCCACAGTGGGCTGTGGAGCTACTGATGACGACGACGGTGATGATGATGATTATGAAATACCAGTACCAAACATGCGTTTACACAATTTCCATTTATCCAGGTTAGTCATAAATTCAATTCCTGCTGAAAGTGGTGCTTTTTTTGTTTTAATAATGTTCTGGAAACATCTAAACATAGTGTTCATTCACTACATACCTGTTTCTGTTATAAATAATTTTCATTTGCATATTACTTTTCCACGTAAGTCTTTCTGCAATGACAACATAGTTATTTCTTTGGTGACCCGTGGTTACCGTGGGTAATTCTGGGTTTAGAAGTTCATTCTGTTCAAAGTTCACTTACGTACAACATCCTTTGCATTTGGGAAACATGACGGTTAGACAGTCCGAAATTAAATTTGTTTCTTTAATATTGTTGATGCAAGAAATAAAATTTTTAGACGTACAATTTATGCCCCAGTTGCATATCGTTTCGGATAAGGAAATCATGTAGCAAGAAAATCTCTTCCCATCAATTAGGGGTTGACTGTAGGAAAAGGAATCAGAAATCAGAGGTGTCCAAATTGAACTTACTTTGTTCTGATCTCTGATAAGTATAACAAGGTTTGCTTCGACTGTGCATTGTTCATTTTACAGAACAGAATATTCTTCAATGAATGTCACAACATAACACACAAACGTAGAAATGTGTTGGGGAACTATCTGGAGTATACGCTTCAAATAAATATGTAATTATCTTTTTTTTTATTTGTAAGTAGAATGTTCATATTTTTTATCATTTTATTTCAACCTTCTGCATGTTTCACAGAATATATCTGTATGTGTATCTTCAGAGGCTTCTATATGTAATTATGTAATATGTAAATACAACTATATAGTAAGTTTTCCATACAGTTATATGGAAAATTAGTTGCTTTTTTAATAAAACTACTAACTTTTAAATACACGAGTTTTTTGACACTTTTTTGCATGAATTCACGGAAATTGAAATATTATAATGTAAAAAAATTAACCCAAAACTAAACAGGATGTAATTTCTGTGCACAAAAATTGTAATAGATATTATTGGAATTTGCACATTAAAATTTCTTCTTAATATTACACCAATCTTATTGAAATACTAAAACCTATAATCTTTTTCTCTGTGTGTTGCAGGTCGCTATACTTCTGGACGCCAGAGCAGCACAGATACCCCCTTCGACCACAAGTGAGTATCTACAGTATATTTTTTTAACTGGGATGTTATTATTATTGCTGCCATTGTCCCCATCCACATCCCCAACAATGGCTTTCCTTTTGGTACTTCTATTAAGTCTTTCTTTGTATGATGTGCCTTTAGGTAAATTTAGTTTAAAGTTCAGAACAATAACCACAGAGCAACCATTACAGAAAATTAATCCAGCATCAAATTAAAAAAGCTCTTTTTCATACAGAAGCAAAATCCTGCTTTTAGATGGAAATAACCAACCTCAAAAAATCCCTCCAGTAAATGAAACACCCCCTTGGCAGTGGATACAACCAACAATAAAAACTACACTAGAAGACAGCGTAACAAAACAAAATAGTGACCCATTAATTCTGTGCACTATAGCACAACAAATAATAGCAGAGAACTACAACCAATATGTCCACATCTATACAGACATTTCACTGGATACACAAAGAAAGAAGTCGTGGGCAGGATACTTTATTCCTAGTACGCAAGTGTCAACACTGAGTTTCTGGCAGTCAATGCAGCACTGACCTACTGCTTCACCTTAAACAACAAAAAAGTATGTATGTTCACAGACTCACAGGCTGCACTATTATTACTACAACAATAAAAACCATCAGCGTACTATTTTAGAACAGTCCATATAATCAAAAAACTGGAAAGAAACAAAATTGAGTTAACTTTACAATGGATTCTCAGCCACATAAATATCACTGGTAATGAAAAAGCAGATGAGATAGCTAAGGACACAACTATGCTGTCCCCAATAGAGGAAAGTGTAACATCACTACTGGCTGCTACTTTGGATTTCAACAGAAGACTCACAGAGACATGGAAGGAACATTTTTAAAATCCGCCAAAGGTTCCAACATACAAACAGCACATCAGTACACAAGATATCTCCATATATAGAAACATCCTTAGAAGTGTTTAAACTTTCAGCTCCAGAGGAAGACTTGGCCATATCGTAACCCAGTCATACTTGTACAAATTCAACTTGACCCAAACTGCTACCTGTCTGCTTATGTCAACTGCATGAGGAGACCTTACAGCACATATTAGTGGATTGCCAGACAGACATCCCAGGAGTGCCAAGACTGAAAACAAATATGGATGTAATATTAAACGACAACTCATATTGGCGGAGAACATCTACAGAAGACATTGTGTCGTCGGAGAACAATCCAGAAATGCGTAATAAGAAGAAGAAGTATATTTTTTTAACAAGTAATTTTGCGAGGTTACAAAAAATTATTTTAACTAAGTGCTTACCACCTGATAGTTAATTAAGTGTTAGTACCGAATATTTAGATCGTTAGATACATATTTCATAAGGATGGTTTGGCTAACTGAGTTTGAAGGCCACTTTCAATATTTAAATTTTTAGACATATCTGACTGAGTTAGAAAAACACATCTGATATGGTGGGTAGCCTGAATTTACATAATGATAGAAATATATTATTAAACGGAGGACTGTAGGAGGGAAGTGGAGATTAAAACAAGAATTGGCATGGCTAATGTAAGGCTATGTGAAAATTCCACAACAAAGAAAAAGTCAAGTATCATTATATTATATGATGAATCAAGTATCATTAATTTAAAACCAAAAACATGTGGCAGTAAACTTGATCTACTAAACTAAGGAAAATAACAATAGTAGAAGAAATTTATAAAAGTGCTGTAATTTTCCTTCAACAAGAATAGTCAAACAGCTTCTCATGGGAACCTATGTGCCAGCAACTTTGGTTTTACACAAGTGGAAGTCTTGGACCCAAAATACCTATTCCTTCTTACCTTCCAAAAGAGATCTATTTGTAAGCCAGTTCCATGTGTTAAAATGAGGATTATAAATAGGCCTAAGTGTAGAAATAAAAGAAATTATAGTATTGTAAATTAATAAAATTAGATTAGTTTTCTTAATAATGATAATCGTTCAGTATTTTGCTAAATAACATATGTGTTTGCTGCCTTATATATACACTTTATATAATCTATTTATTTGGGAAGAATCTTGAAATTATCATTTGTCCTGAGAAAAAGGAGAGACCAGCTTACAATCTAGTCTCGTCCCCCTCCTCCTAGATGGTAATCTGATCCTTCCTCTGAAGGTACTCATACCCCCCACCAGGACCAGCTCGTAGTTACACCATGATGTACAAATATGTAATTGTAATGCATGTATTTTGTAATTAGCTTTATTCTTTACCCCACTATTGTTACTAAGCCAGTGAAATTAAATCAGTCACTAGGTTCCTTACTTGCTTCAAACTGGGTTATGTGTGTTCCCAACAGTCAAATGTTTTTATTGACAGATAATATCATAATCAAAAACAAATTATTTATAGTACACAGTCCTAAGTCAAAGGAATGGATTAATCACCATGTTGGAGAATCAGAGACAGTAACAAAAAGTAATGCAATATCATACTCTCACAGCGTCCACATGATATACCGCTGCAACTCAAGTGAATTCTCACTACAGTCCGGAAGATATGTTGGTTATCCAGTGTCTGGGATATGCCTAATGGTAAAGAACTCCTGTACTGTGGTTTCAGGGTATGTTGAGGTATCGCCAACACGAGTATTTGCTAAAAATCTCCTTGCACTGTCTGTCTGCCTTGTGTTCGCAATCGCCATGTCCGTACGGGTCTGAACGTATGTGAGTAAACTCTCGAGTGAGCCACAGAGCCAAACCTCAGATGAGAACCAGATAGTGGCACAGTACCCATATAAGCACATGACCTGCTTGTGCTGCTTCAGCTGGGGTGAGTCAAATGCAGGGTCAGACTTGTGCAACTCTGTCTATCAGTCTATGGTATCCTTTATGGAGGCTCACCTATCACCCACACCCTTGTAGTTTCAAGATTATGCGAGTCAGCTGCAACTCCGACAGCACACACAAGATAAGGTAGTAAGACTCTTCTGTCTGTCTGTGTTTGCTAGAACAAAACTAGTAATTTGTTTACATGAAAGAGCACCACTCATGTCCAACTGTGGGACATCAATAGAGCAGGTGACTAACTTTTCATGGCTTTGGCTAGCCGCTGAAAAGTGCCACTCACGGTATCCAACATTTTCTCATAGTTGTACCTACTAGGAGATCTGTCGGAAATCCAGAACCGAGGTCTATCAGAAATCCAGAATCCAGATCAACAGCAACACTGAGAATCCTCACTGAAATGTCAAGGTGGTTAATTCTGACTGGAATACATGAAGGAAAAAGCAGTACACATCATGAGGAAAAGTATTTAAAGGACTTCGGTGCTCAAGGTGTAAGTGCCAATTTAGGGTTATTCTTGATCTCAGTTGTGGCTGTCGTATTTGCACAGCCATCTCTTACATCCAGATTTTCCACCAAACATTATCATTTCCTCAGCAGTAATTTACGTATGTGGAGAATCATAAACGTGCTTGTTAGGTTTTGTACTATGCAAGAGCATAATTAGATTTTCCAAAATATTCTCTCAGCTGCAGGTCAGGAAACTGAAAAAGATTGGGACAGATTTAGAATCTAGATTACCAGTTGGATTGAGAATGTTCTTTTCTTTTTGTTACATTCTGTTCCTTTATTTTGTTTTCCACATGAATGTATCACCATTGTTAGACTATTGGCATAGCAAGTTTGACACACAGATGTTGAGAAAAATTACATTTGTTTTGAGTTTTGAATATAATAGAGCTTAAATTATCCTAAAATCGATTACAATATCGTTGACAGTGTTATCGTATGTACATTATGTATCATATGTTACTTCCTGTGCATCATGGAAGTAAACTGTTTGTATCGTTTACGCCAGGTTGTTTCTCAACCTTGTAGAGAGTGTGGCCCAGTAACTCCTTTTTTTATAAAGTGAAGACCCATTCCCAACACCCTTCCTTACAAATACCTATCCATTTAAGTTGAAAATTAATTATTTTATTGTAATAACAAGTATAATGTAAGAAGTACATTCAAGAGGAGCATTTTGCAATAAGAGAGCTCTTCTCAATTTCAGAAATAAGTCACTGGAAACCAGGCAAAATTTATAAATCGTTTCATTTGGTGCATATGCACATATGGCTCACAAACCTGGACTCTGAAGAATTTAGAAGGAGCTATCTTGAAACCATGAGATGGGGAAGTAGAAGGATGTGGGACGTGGATGGAAAGAGTGCCTAATTATTAGGTTTTAATGAGAGTGGGTGAAAGAAGGACACTGATTGGAACCATTTTAGAAAGAAGAAGTAGTATGGTTAGCCACCAACTATGCCATTCAAACAGTTCCACCACCCTGATCGAGGGGTTTAGTGAGAGAGGAAGGCCTAGACAGGAGTATGTGCATGAGTTAAGTGGAGGAAGAAGGTATGTGTTGATTAAAAGACTGTCTATGGAAGGGGAAAGATTGCAAACCCACCAATCTTTGGGTTGAGGAAAATAAGAAGAAGAAAGGGTATTAGTACTCAGGCAATTAACACTGTATGTGATTTTCAGCCTACTGAAGTGAGTGACTCCATATGTAATTGGATAGTGTAGCTGCAGAGTTATTTAGGTACTTTGAATCTCAGTTTTTCGACACATCCACAACTTCTCCTCAGAACTCTTTTACAATTTATATGTGAAAAATATTTTTTCATGAAAAATGCTCAGAAACCTGAAACGACAAATTGTAGTAGAACTTGTCACATCATGTTAAAACTGATGCCAAGACCCAGTACTGAGAGAAACTCTGGCATACAATAGCCAGATTTTTCAGATTTTTTAGGTGTTGGTTAAAAATAGGTAATTATCAGCTAAACCAAAAATTTATTTGCAAAAAGTATCTTTAATCGGTGTGTTTAGAGCATGTTTTTAGTTCAATAAGCAGGTTATATATTTGTTTATAACTGAATAAATAAAACCACATGACTTATTGAATAAAGTATATAAGTAATTAGCATTCTAAAAAAACAATAACCAGTTCATTAAGTGTAAATAGAAAACGTATAATTCCAGACTGATTATCTTCATTTTTAAAGAGATGTCTGAAATTAAATATTATACAAGAATTGTTTTAAACATCTGCAGTTACAAAGAGTGCCATATGTGAAGAATCAAGTGCTGTAGATCGTAAAATATATTGATGAATGATAAATAATATTATTATTTTTATATTTATATATTTATATTATTATCTAGATAACTCTGAAATACAGAAAACATGAAAGCTAGTTGAGATTAATATTGAACTTTTTTAGTATTTGAAATTTGTTACTAGTAATTGAAATTTGTTAAAAATTAGTATTTATTCTGGTCAGTTTTTATCTCTGGTAAACATTGTGTATAATTGAATTCTTTTGTTATAAAATGTTGGTTACATTAAATGTAAGAAAATTATTAGACAGTCTTATATAGTCAAGATTTAGTAATTTTCATACATTCACAAATATTCTGTCTGCATACACGTATGCATGTTTATGTATAAACACACACATATGTATATACAAACTACATAATTGATTTTCATTAAAACATTTGTTATTGGAATAATAGTAGTTGTTGTAAATTTACAATTAACGTAATTAAAATTTTTGTTGTAATAATAATCATATTTATTCACACACAAAATTAACATGTAATCTGTATAAAGTAGTCCCTGTGTGTGTGTGTGTGTGTGTGTGTGTGTGTGTGTGTGTGTGTGTGTGTGTGTGTGTGTGTGTGTGTGTGTGTGTGTGTGTGTGTGTGTGTGTGTGTGTGTGTGTGTGTGTGTGTGTGTTGAATTTAAATAGATTTACAACAGCAAGGTGGCATTTGTGTAGGTGATCATGAACTAAGTAAAGGTTGAAGACCCCAAGACTGTCCTGTGGGCAGCGTGCCTATTCACCTCTGTTAGAGATCGCTGAAGTTATATTTTAATACTAAACCTCCTCACTATTGTTGAACTGCATGCTCTTAAATCCACTATGTTCATTTCATTGCAAGTTACATGCATTTAGTATGTTTTTATTAAAAACGTGTAGTCTTTTAAATGAAAGAAAAACAATACATCTGCCATCATGATAATAGTTATTTATTAAAAAATAGTAGTATATATAAAGGAAAATAGTTTATATAAAGAATGCGGGTTTTGGGGGGTTGGGGGGGGGGCTGAAATAAGTTTGACTTTGGTTACTAAAGGATTTCATATTATTATTTTTTATTTTTATTATTATGTTAGAATGTATTAAGAAAAATGAAGTTAGAATATGTTAAGATGTAATACCATATATTTGGTCTACTTAAGACGTGTAGAAACTGTATATGAAATTTGGACTCAAATATTTTAGTATTTTATAACTTCTAACTGATTAAATAATTAGATCCTGATTGATAATTAATCTGATATATTTTACATTTGGTTACTTTATTCAATTCAGTTAGCATTTTGGTTACTAGAGGGGATTATTCCATTTTTGCACTTTATTTTAACAGTGTAAACAATATTTTTGCACTTTTGTGTTGCTGCTCACCAGTCCTTCTGTGATAACTTACATTCATTGTCCTTTCCTTCCATCTTGTAACTCTCTCTCTCTCTCTCTCTCTCTCTCTCTCTCTCTCTCTCTCTCTCTCTCTCTCTCTCTCTCTCTCCCCTCTCACTCTCTTTTTCTCACTCATATTTATCAAATGTTGTTTCCCTCAGTTTTAGCTTTTCCATCAATTTTCCAGTTACGTTGTGATATGACGATAAAAAACCAAGAAGTGATATGGGTGTGGAGGCCAAGAATATCACATTTCTACATACCAGACATGACTGATAACATATGGGTTACTATAAGAATTATTTTTAGTGTTTTTTAATCGTGCGTGCGCGCGCGCGCGCGTGTGTGTGTGTGTGTGTGTGTGTGTGTGTGTGTGTGTGTTACATTTTGTCACAGCAGGTGCCCGCTATTCAGTTTCATGTGTACACATTCATTATCTTTAATTTTCTTGCTGTCTTTCATACATTTTATATATGATTGCATGTGTATGTGTCAGGATACCAGCTTGCATAAAGACAAAGTTTCGTACTTCGTGAGTATAAAAATTAACAAATACCATACAATAGTTTTGAAAAATTGCTTCAGTCCAAGAAAATATTTGAAAATAATTGAAAAGGGTAGGCTATCAAGAAATATGTCATTACAAAGTGGAAACCAGTCTTGCTTATAGTACCTTATGAGTGGAAACATGAATTATATCATAATTAGTTGATATAATAATCCAATGAATTTTAACCAATATAATATAAAACTGTTAGTAATTTTGGATTTCAAATAAGTTTACAGTTACTTTAGACAGTACACTTAAACAAATTACTCAGTATGTTCTTACTGGTTCATTATTACTAATTCAAGAATCTAAAACTACTGGGCTGTTGGGCCGTGGTCGATTGCTTACTGATTGAACCGTATTTTTTCTATAAACATTTTGCCCCATGGCCCCCACAAGGGGGGGGGCTGACGGGGCTCTAGCCTGGGGGCCCGGGATTAGGGGGGCCCGGCGTGGTGGGTCGGATAGCTAAGTGAGATGAACAGAAGACAAAAAGCGACTTCTTTATAAAATACTAGCTTTTTCCCGCGGCTTCACCCACGTGGACATGAATACGCTTTAATTTCATTATTGTCAGTGGAAGAATTAATAACCCTTTCGCCGCGTAATTCGACTGTAGTGGAATAAATTTGTCTCCGTTCGCTGAGCAATTTACCTATAGTCCACATCGTTTAAAAAACGTTTCCGTTTGCTGCGGTATTCGACAACATTGTCCGTATGGTATGACATCGTTAGAAATGCTTTGTGATTAGTGCTGCCCTCTCTGGAAGCCTTGAAAAGTAACAAAAACAGCTGATGTTTGCCTATACAATGCGTGTTTACTTACGAATGTTTACGGTATGTGAATATCTGTGGGATAAGCTCTGCTAAATGTTTATGTTCAGTTTGAAAGTAATCTGCCACGTGGTTAGTGTATTACTTCATTGTTTTGTTCGCCGGCGCGCCAAAAGTTTTTACAGGTATGTTTACTTCGTTTTTTTCTTGAAACCGCGTACATTTTTTCGTCCATCCTAAAATCGAGTAACCGGAAGTGCCACTTTACTCTTGCGATTTTTAATTTTTGTAGACGTAACATTATTTTTATCATCTAGAGGTTTAGCTTTTCAAGGAGAGAACACAAAGATTGGAGATGTTCATAATGGGAATTTTTTAGGAATTTTAGAGTTGATTGGAAAGTACGATGAAGTGACACGACAACATCTCGCCAAAGTTCAACAAAATCAGGTGGAAGGTAAAAGTATGAAAGGACATGCACATTATTTGTCGTGGTATTCTCAAAATGAGTTTATTGGCCTTTGTGCAGACAAAGTTCTCCAAACCATTCTTGACCAAAGAAGAGACGCAATTTTCTACGGAATAATAGTAGATGCAACACCAGATATTTCTCACAGTGAACAAAACGTCCTAATTCTCAGACACATATCCCAAGACCAAGACTGAAACGAATTCGAAGTGAATGAACGTTTCATTGAGTTCATGAATTTTACTGGAAAAACTGGAGAAAAAATAACTGATGAAATACTTGCAACTCTGGAAAAAAACAATGTACCTCTCCATGATTGCGTTCGCAAGGCTACGATAATGGCGCAAATATGCGTGGCGAAATAAACGGCGTTAAGTCCCGCATCTTAGAAAAGAACAAATGTGCCTTGTTCTCTCCCTGCGGAGCACATTCATTGAATCGCGTAGGAGTCAACGCTGCAAAGCTCAACCCAGATGTTATAACGTTTTTCGGGAATATAGAAAACTTCTACTCTTTGTTCGCTCACAGTCCTGCACGCTGGGAAGTATTGAAAAAACACGTAACATTATCTCTTCAAAGTCTTTCAGAAACAAGGTGGAGTGAAAGAATTCAAGCTGTGCGCCCAATTGTTAAACATTATCCCGGCATACTTGCTGTGTTAGATGTCATTCTTGGAGAGATGGCTACAGGATTAACTCCTTCAGCACTGAACACAACTAAAGGCCTAAAAAAATATTTCAGATCTTATAAAGGTCTGCTAATGACAGTGTTTTGGCACAAAACATTAGCAAGTATTGACAACAAGAACGTTGTCATACAAAGTAAAGGAATATCTCTTGATGTCGAGACCGCACTTAGTGCAAGAGATGCAGCACTTACGTGACTCGTAGGAAAGTGTTGTTCAAGAAGCAAAAGTAGTTGCTGAAGCAGTAGGAGTGCAACCTTAATTTCCCGAAAACCGAAAAATTTCTATAGAACCTGAACAAGATTTCAGAATTTCCGTAGTTTACCCAGTATTGGATTTTATTATCAATGATTTAATGACACGATTTGAAGCAGCAGATACCATATGTGAATTATTCTCACCCATTTTGAGCTTCCAGAACTTAGACGATGGTCAACTTACCGCAAAAGCAGCAAAACTTGTTGAGAAAAATTTGTCAGAAGACTTTCTGCACGAAATCCTTCACCTTAAAAGTATTCACAAGACAGTTTTCGGTACTGAAAGAACCCCAATTAGACTTCTGAATGCAATTTACGACAAAAAACTGCAAGGTATATTTGCCAATGTCTGTCTCGCCATTAAACTGTTTTGTACAGTACCAGTTACTGTTTCTTCAGCTGAAAGATCGTTCAGCAGACTGGCAGATTCATTGAAAACATGGCAAAGAAGCACAACTAGTCAAGAGCGACTTAATCATCTAGCAATATTGTGCATCGAAAATGATTTAGCTAAGCAAGTTGATTTTACTGAAGTTATTGAAAAATTTGCGTCGACAAAAGCTAGAAAATATACTTTGAGATAATTTTTTATATTATTGTAAGTTTTTATTATGTAAATCCATAGAGTTTTTTAAATAAATATAAATATTACTTTTGTGTCATCATTTAAACTGACTTATTTTATCCTAAATCCTGTAGAACATTACGCTGCCCTTAAACTTAGCGGTAGGTAGGGGGGCCCGCCAAAGATCCTGGCCTGGGGGCCCGCTTCAGGATGTGGGGGCCATGTTTTGCCCTTTATCATTACAAAGTGGAAACCAGTCTTGCTTATAGTACCTTATGAGTGGAAACATGAATTATATCATAATTAGTTGATATAATAATCCAATGAATTTTAACCAATATAATATAAAACTGTTAGTAATTTTGGATTTCAAATAAGTTTACAGTTACTTTAGACAGTACACTTAAACAAATTACTCAGTATGTTCTTACTGGTTCATTATTACTAATTCAAGAATCTAAAACTACTGGGCTGTTGGGCCGTGGTCGATTGCTTACTGATTGAACCGTATTTTTTCTATAAACATTTTGCCCACCCATGAATATAATGTTTATACCTCAAGTTGGGGTATGTTCTCACTCTACCATCCCTTTCAGCCTGCCATCCTATGTCGAACATTTTTTGCTACCTGAAGAAGACCTCAGCTGGGTGGCCAAGATGTTTGTGTATGCATGAAGGAATCATCTGAGACTGTATAATCACACTTTCAGAGGTTTAAAGTAAAAATTATGGTTAGATTTTCTCATGACCTCCTGTCTAGTAGTCTTAGAAGAATGGTAGAAGGTAGAAGGTTGTAATTAAATTTCAAACCTTTCACTTGGTGCTGCATTAAGAGTAAGATAAATTTAATAATAAAAATGATAATACCAGGTCTGTTATGTGAGACAAAGGTGCTGAAAAGTATAAAGTCCAGCAGGACTTGCGACCACAGATGCATAGGGAGAGTATTGAAAATGACTAAAACACATTAAAATGATAGGAACTCTAACAACAAAAGGTGAGGGGGGACTGAAGATTGGGGAGACTTTATCATAAGATTAGGGGAGATTGAAGATTGAAGCTAGAATGTTATAGACTTCACATAAAAAGTTTCTGGAAACTACCCAGAAAATGAAAAAGACTGGTTCTGTGGACAACAGAAGGTCGAAAGTCAAAGCCACAGAAAAATATGCAAAAAAAGAGAAGTATGAATGGATCATTAAGTACATGACTACAAGGCTGTCATAGTTAGGTATAATTAAACACAATTCAATATAAATCAGTTCACAATAAGAGGATGTGTAATCATCTTTTATAAACTTTGCCTTTCTTAACAGGTGACACATAAGCAGTAAAATATATTTCCAGATTACTTTATCACCTTATATCACTATTATGTTCTTAATTCCAGTTTATAAGCATGGTTAATAATTGATTTCTATCCTCTTCTGCTGCAATAAAATACAGTATTCCTTGACAAACATACAATCATGTCTCTTTCTGTGTTCCGTTAACTGGTCTGGCCCTTCTTTTTTCTGTATCCCGTTTTCTATTCTTATATCGCTGTTGTACCATTACAGTCATAATCCTCTTTCTTTCTGATTAATTGTTTGTAGAGATTTAATTTTGCATATTTATTCTTTCATTAAACAAAGTTTATTTAAGATTGTATAAAACATTAACCTAACAATGAATATGATTATCTCACACTAGATTAAAAATTCGTCTTACAGTTTCAGCTCACAATTAAGTGTTTAGAGAAATTAATTTTTTAAAAAAGCGAATCCAGGAACAACTAATTTCATAAGAAAATTAATTTGTGTATAATTATTTTCTTTGCAGGTGCACCAGAAATTGCACAAGATGTGCGAATCGAATGCAACAGTAACGAAATAACAGTTGCGATAAAGACGAAATCTGGTGCGTTTAATGGAATGATTTATCCTAAGGGTTTGTCGAAGAACTCAAGTTGTATGTCGGAATTTTTTCACCAATTGAGTCCTGTTCACTACAAACTACCTCTACGTTCTTGTAATACTATGAGTACTGAACTTGTAAGTAATTTGAGTTGTTTCATTGTTATAAATATAAGCTTAAAATTATAATGTGATATTTAACATCTTCAAATAAATACAACTGCAAGTAGGTTTATTTTCACCTGACGCACATTTCACAGAAATTATTCTGTATCTTCAGAGGTTTTTTGAATTGTAATTGAATGTTTCGCTCACAATATAGTTAACAGATAATCGATTTTACGTCGATTCTATTTTCGATTGTTGTAATGTTTATGTAGTCAGTTATTTATTATATATTTAATGTTTTATTTTTATTATTCCAATAAATGTATGATTTTAAATAAATCGTCTTGTTTTTATTAGAATTTGTTCTTTAATTAGCAGAATATTATTATTGTGTTTGTAAATATTAAGATTTTTCCAGATATTCGTTTTGTTACTTTTTTGTATGTTTATAGTTAATTTGACATTTTGAATGTTTGGAAATTTATGTTTATTATTTAAATTTAAATTATGTTTATTTGTCTAAATTAGATTTGTAAATATTAGGTTTTAAATAGCTGACTACATAAACATTACAACAACCGAAAATAGAATCGAAGTAAAATCAGTTATCTGTTAACTGTATTGTAAGCGAAACAATCAATTACAATTCAAAAAACCTCTGAAGATGCAGAATAATTTCTGTGTAACATGTGTCAGGTGAAAATAAACCCACTTGTAGTTCTATTTATTTGAAGATATTATACAGGAAAACTGCAGGAAACTCAATGAGCTACTTACAAAGAAATAGTGTGATACTTATATACTATAATACTAATGTAATAAGCAAATTTTTCAAGAACTTACTGTCATTTTGTCTGGGGACTGGTTTATCATCTTCATCAGTGCTCAGTGCAAGTGAATTACTTTCATAATAATGGAACTGCTGTTCAACCAGTTGTTGTTGTTTCTAGTTTTCCCGTTTATTGCTGTTGGTGTGTATAAGTGTCTGTGTCTGTGTTTTATGCAAATGTCAATTTGTTATTTACTTGAACACAGTATTATGTCTAGTTTGTATCTCTACTCTATTTTTTGGAGGAATTAATCAACGTTTTTGTGTGATATGTGGTAAGATTCTCTAAGTTGTCCTTTTTTTTGTCTTTTCGTATTAATTTTATAAGTTGTCGATTTTCTATATCAATGATCAAAATTTTTTGTACTGACAGCATGTGATGTTAGGTTGCTTTCCTATTGGTTTAAGAAAAGCTTTATTGTGTTCAAAGTAGCAATAAATTATTGATTTTCCTCTGTATGTGTGTGTGACATTTGTTTATTCAGTGTGTTTCCTTAATTTTATAGTGAAGAATTTATTTATGACAGTTTTATTTTTAGTTGTTTCCTTAAAATTATAATTCTTATAAAACAACAAAATGTACCATACTACAAGAGAAATGAAGACAGTTAATTTATTTAATTTTTTATATCACACAAAGCTGTGTTATTTTTTCTTTTTAATGATTTTCTGTAACAGACGAAATGCTGCTGAAATGACTTTACTACTTTAAAGGTTTTAAATACTTTGAACCGTTACCTGGCAACGAGGCTGTTTTCACAGTTTACAAGTTGCCAAAATCCGCAGTCAGAAAGTATTATTTTATGAAAGCATTGTTTGAATACAAATACAATTAATTTCTCTGATAGCCTTTATGTTGCCAGTAAAACTGCTATTTAAGGAGACAACTTCTTGCTCTATCCATTTATCCTTGTGAGGACAGGGTAGTACTGTTAGGTTTTTAGTAAGTGGTTGTAACTGTATAGATAGGCCAGTGGCCATGGCACTTGGTGACTAACCTAGAGGTCCTGGATTTGACTCCTGAGCACACCATAAAACCAAGCTGCATTTTTGCAGCCTCAGGTCAATTCCTGGCCGCAGTACCGTACTTTCCTTCTGTCTACTGCATACAAGTCACATTAGTAGCCTATGCTTTCTCTCCTAATCCACTTAAGTTTTATAAAAATAAGCCTATTATTATTGTTATTGTTGGCATTATCCATTACCTATTATTCTTTCCAGAAATCTGTACAGTAGGTTACCTATATATCGTCATGTAATGATTGTCCCTTTGATCATTGTTTCTTTAACTCTACCTACCTCTGTCTTTTACTTTCTGCTGTCTCCTCTACTACAAGATTTGTGTTTACTAACTTTACTACCTTCTGCTTATTTTAATTTGGCTATGCATTCAGAGTAGGTAGGTATGCCTTATTATTCTCTCATAGTAACCTGATTCTTACCAGAAATTCTTGCAATGTAGATGCATTATTTATGTCTTATACACTGTGACACTCTGCAAATACATCAGTGTACCTGTTATTAAAGGATTTTCAGTTCTTCCTTTTCACATACATAAGGTGCTATTGGAAAGCATGTGGTGGTGGCAAAGTATTATTAGTCAGAGGCACTTTTACTTTCTTTGAAATTGTACGATCTTCCCATATTTTTATTACAGTTTCTACTGTAGCTGTAGCTAAGGTGACATATTTTTTCCTACAAATGTTTAAGATTTTTCAAGTACTAATGTTAGCGTCGAATCCATTTATACTTCCAGTGATGTTCTATATCTGATTAACGAGGGGATACAGACAGTAGGTAGGAGATCAAGAGGAAGGGAAAGGAAGAGATGGATTGAGGGTGTTAAGGAGGATCTTAGGAACACAAGGATAAGAAGATGGGAAATAATATGTGATGACAGGACTGACTGGAGAAAAATCATTGAAGAGGCTAAAACCCATACCAGGTTGTAACGTCAGTAAAAGAAGATACTCAGCTTGGTGTGGTTGAGTCATTACAGCGTACTGACAGTATGCCTTAATTAAAGAGTTTATTAAGCTATAAATGTGTATTGATCTTGTAGTTAGTGGTAGAAAGTGTAAATTGCAGTCTCTAGTCATGAATAGTGCACTGTAAATTTTTCAATAAACACCAGTATTAAATCATCGATAAAGTTGCACACAAACTGGAAGTATTGATGTCATTTACTGTATATCATTCCCTTGTAAGTTATTTTGTTACTTTACTTTGCAGCACAGTATTACAATGAATACTGCTGTGTATACATTAAATTTTATACACCTGATCCTCTATAATGAAATCATATAAAAGTATACCCTGAGTATAGCGTATGAATATATAATTTTGAGTGTTGGTTTGGTGAGAAATATGGCCTTCATAATCCATAGCAGTCAGCGTGATGATGACATACACGTTTACCTCAACCTTTGTGTTGTACTGCATACTGTTTACTGACAAAACTTAAATCCTCTATACCATAATTCCTATGCATAGGTTCACAAACAAGCACTTTAGTGCATGTTGTTTATTCAAGTATATACTTGATAGTTCATTCAGTGTTTCAATATTTTTGAGCAGATGGATTGTCACAAACAGTTAGTAATTTCACTAGATTTAAAAACTACTGTGTCATCACAGATGGTTTGAGAACTGTTGTAAAGTACCAGTATATAATACTCATTGATAATGTCAGAAGATTCAAAACTTATAATGGCCTCTGAATTATATTGAATAAAATTATGGATTAGAACCAATCGTTTTATGATTCTTCTGATTGATGTTTTTTATTTATGGAAATGAAACATTTCGAACATGCAGTGCCGGATTTACCATTAGGCCTACTAGTCCGCGGGCTCAGAGGGGGCCACAAGCTACAGATATTTTTTTTAACAGAAGTATTTTTATAAAAGCAGGAGGCACTTTGATTTATTTAAGTATGATTTTTTTGAAATTAAATGATCAATTTTTGTTAATAATACAAATGGAAGACAGTTCTTATTTAAATATTGCGTGCTTATTTTTAAGACGTAGGCATCCTTGAAATCTAATCATGGTTTGTACATATAAACCACTTATAACTGAAAAAAAGTGTGTTTAAATCTCTCGTAAAATATAAAAATGTAGCCTACATTATTTAAAAACAATTTTCTGTAGTTTTCTTTTCAAAATTTATAAATTTTCCTGCAGCATTTTTGTGTATGCTTTCCCCGACATTAATTCCATTAAGCTACATAGTCACTGACTATTCGTTTACCATTAGCTTGTTGTACTTTAGTAAAAAGAATTTTTTTTATTTTTTTTTTTAGTAAAAAATCTAGACCTATTTTTTAATTTTATAAAAGTTATAAGAAAAAAATTGATGTGTTACACCTATACAATAAAAAAGAAATTTTTTATGTTAAATTTCCGAATAAGCTTAGTTAAGTTACTCTACTTAAAAAATAAATTAATTTGCTCAGTTCTTTTGTATAGTTCTTAATATTTTGAAAAAGTTTGCTAAATGAAAGCACGCTTTTTTATAGTAGCCTACTGGTTTTAAACTTGATAGTATTAATCTGACATCAAGTTACTTCTGCAGTACATATATTTCTTCAAAGTCACAGCTGGAGGGAGCTGCTGAGAAAACTTGGCCTAGGGCTTCAAAAATCTTAAATCCAGCACTGCGAACATGCGTGCTTTGCCAGAAGGCCGGATTTTATAGGATGGGTAATTTTGAGTAGGATTTATGTTGAGTGATGTGTGTTACAACACAAATGTAACAACGTAATGTTACAATTACATTAAGCTTCGATCACAGGAAATTCACTTCATTTGGAGTCTTCTTGTTGAGATCTCTAAATATTTTATTCACTGTCAATATCCAGTGTCCACAAAGAAATGAGTGTGTACAGATGGTCAGTCACCTTTCCATAATGAAGTCTTAAAGGGTTCATTTCTCCTTGAAGCAATACAATATAACAAATTCAATGACAAAATTATAATTAGTATTAATTGAAGATGATCAAAGCCTGCTTGTAAAAACAGTAATCGAAACAAGCTTTAGAAATTTATTAAAAAAAAAACATTTTTCTGTCCCTGGAGGGTAATTAAAGTAAAGTTACTTCATTCTTCTTCCAACTGTATGCTCAATTTGAGAGCAGGCTATATCACCTGGTGTGAACCATTATACTGACCCTATAATATAACACCACTTGTACCAACTAAAAATTATTACTGAAATGTTTTGTGAAAAAATAAAAGTATCTTTATTTAATTTTAATTATTAAATAATGTTAATTGTTCAAAATCCAAAAGAGTCCTTGTTAAGCGGACTGAAAATCCTGAGGGAACGTTTTGGAACAAGTCTCTTAGTTCAATTATGTAGGTTGTGCTACCAGTATTGGAAATGAAACAGGACAACATTATTGAAGATTCAGATGGCGTGTGGCATCGTACATAGAACACTAAAGGATAAAACAAGGAAAGAAACAAAGATTAAATTTTATAAAACAATGGCAGTTCCTGCGTCAGTGTATGGATGCGAATCATGGGTGCCTACAATGAAGGTTATAAACCAAACACAAAGTTCTGAAGTGAATATTCTGAGACGAACAGAGGATTGTAGCCTACAAGACAAGATCTTGTGCTTAATGAGGGCATTAGGAATGAACTACAGGTATTGTCCATAACCGATAAAATCCAGAAATGTTGCCTGGACGGTCGCAACATCTGGACAGAATGGAGCATAGACGGTTACCTAAAGTTGCACATAAGTATATGACCCTTCGGAACAAGGGATGTAGAAGGACCAACAGCAAGATGGCGGGATGTAGGCCTACTGTGAAGACGGAATAGGCAATGTGCCTACTCCGTGTAGTGAAGAAGAAAAGTAGAAATAATGTTAAATATTAATTAGTAAAAATAATATAAGATTTATTTATCCAAAGCAATTAAATTCCACCTTTTGAAGTCATCGAAATAAAAACTTAAATTTCTCAAATTTAAGTAAACTTTAATTACATGGAGAGAAGTATTAAACGAAGTTGTGACTTACAAATCATACAATATCAAACAAAACTACAACGAAGTAATTATATGCTACAATTTATAACAAAACTCTGACTATGGAACATGATACAGTATTGAACTTAACTGTGATCAAGGAATCATATCGTAACAATATGCTTCAAAGTCAGTAAGGGTATAAAAACAAAGTTTGTTTGTCTTTTGACGACCAAAAGTGAGTAGTCGGAGCGATACTTCAGTATGCTCAAGTCGGTGTTTAAATTCTCTTAGACGTGATTAATACGTTGCAGGAAGTTTATTTACGGCGAGGATGGCGAACGGGACAAGACCCTAGAGGGTCGAAAAAGTTGACGAGGAACTTTGTTAGCCTCTTAATTTTTATTATTTTTTCAGTTGTTTACTCTAATATAGTATTATCTCTTTTTAAATATCCAAACAGGTTTATTACACAGCATTTGCGTACACGTGTGAAATATAAGAAAATCAATTCAGTCAATAAGTATATTCGGTGTTTCAATGAGGCGTATTTTTATCGTGTTATTACCGTTTACTTTAATGGGATTGATTTCATGATGTTATCACACGTTATTCACCAATGTTAAAGACAGTAATAGTGATTAGTCTTAACTTGTTTTTTCTTTTGTATGAAGCCGATTCGACCGGACCCCCCCCCCAGGCCAAATTCTAGATATGCTACTGGTCTAGATAAGCCTATAAGAAATGTTTAAAATTTCTGTTTACTACAGAATGTCATATTACTTTCGATTTAACTCTATAAAAGTGAACGTCCAAGTGAAACAACATGTATGACTGTACAAAGTAATCGATACCTTTAAAGTCATGGCTTTATCTTAAAACGTTTATAGAGGAATTCACTGTCTGCTTAAGGCATGTTTTCTTGCGTTACATGTTACGAAACGGGTAATTTGTACAACATAAAGAAAAATATCGGCATAGAGAACCATAGTCTACATGACTTCCATGTTCTAAGATGTATATTTAAAATAATTTTCGAAATAAAATATTTCCATAGACACTACTTCTTTCTACTTGTTGCTTCAGCCTTAACCACAGTAGTGTGGTCACTAACGTATACCACCTCACGTTAGCGCACTCGATTTTCACTGATGATGGCAGTCGATGGCACTACCGAAACGTCTGGTTTTGCAGAAAACATTGGATCACGGCCAAATAGCCCGGGAAGGAATATTAACAAACTTCTTCTTTGTTGCCGATAACGTAGTACACAAAAAATTATCCCCTCACCCTTCAACTATTATTTTTATTTATAGAAAATTACCCCCCCCTTCAACTACCCTTTTTATTTATAGATATTTCATCTACCATTCTACAGGGGATTAGTATGACCTTCTTTTTAGATACTTTATCAAAATTAAGTACTTTACTCTTGTTAAAATACAAAACGTTTGAGGTAAACTACCCCTTCCCCTTAACCGATCTTCACCAAAATCAATAGGCCTTGAGTCCTGTACAACTCAGGGACATATGCAAAAATGTATTTGATTCTGTTTGAATTTACGGCAGTTATCGTTCGTCATAGAGAACATTCGACACACATATATAGACACAGACGCTTTTCGAAAAATGACTTTTCTTTATGTTTTGAGGGTAGTACAATCAGAATCAGCCCTTATCTCGAACACGATTTTTTCAACATCACCATACTTCCATTTCCTTATGGAACATGGAAGTAATTAGAGCGGCCGTATGTGTCTGTTGATATGGTTTACCAGGTTTACACAGATAAAGTAGGACTTATTCCTAACAGCTGGGTAATCGTGTAACAAGAACGAGAAGTTAAATCTATTACGACGTTGGGTGAACACAACAGTACGCAGTATTAGGCCCCAAAGGATTGTTCGGTGTAAACATGTGCGCGACGATACTGCAGGATGACGCGCGCGTGTACGTATGAGTCACCGGATGCTATTCCGCAGCCTTTGCCCACCAAGAAGATCGCAATTTCATGGCCTCGTCGTATTCTCTAATGATTAATTCGGCTTTCCGTCCCCAAGTAGGTATGGCTCGCTGCTCGCACTCAAGGATGTCTTTTTTAAACCGAGGTGGATTTTCAGACGATACTTCAAGTCGACTGTACGTTCCGAGACGGTTATTAAATGTTTAGGCGTTAACTTTATGAATATAGCATACCTGACGAATCGTACGTTTTATTTACCAACTTAAAATTAATAAAACGAACAGATAAATCGACTTCGAAAGAAGACGATACAGTAACATAAAAGCGTAAATAAGGAATACGGCGTAATTTGGATTAAACGATTCCGCGTGCCAGAGCATATTTTAAGGAATTTGCACTAGGCGGCACTAAACCAACCAATGATTCTTATATAATATTGAAAATTATGTAATTTGAATGTAACTTGACCGTGATCATGTTCATTCTTTACTCGTGAAATTAACTGTAAAAACAGACACAAATGCTTTAGACATTAGGAAAATTTAAAAAAAAACACCACAAACACTCAGATGGATACATTATAACTAATTATGTAATATTCAATAAGCACATTACAGTGTGATGTGCACATTAATACTACATGGAGGCCGGTTACAAATTCAAAGCCTTTATCACTGGTCTACTTAAAAATATATAAAGTACTGTAATTAGGTATATAGCCTATATATATATATATATATATATGTGGATAGAGCCTGAGATTGGCAAACGCTTAAACACTATAAGTTTCTTTAATTTTAAGTAAATTTTTAAAATGAAAAATGCATAAACATTCATATTAAATTGCTTTCCAACTAAATAAGTTAGTTAAGAAAGAAACAGGGAAAAGTATGCTAGCAACAAAATATTTCCTTAATTTACATCAAAGGTACAAACTTAAAAAATAGAGCTGATTTCTCCCCTTTTTTCTTACTTTTCGGCACCGGCACTAATACCTGCCACGTGGACCAGAAAAAATATCGTTGCAGAGAGAGTTAGATTTAGGATACGGTGCAGTATCCTTCAAGCCAGAGATATATGGTCTCCGTGTATCCAGGGCGCTAGAAAGTTGTTTTAATGCCGATATTAAACACAGGAGGACCTGTTCTTGCAACACCATTTCCATCACGTACATGCCCCGAGAATATGGGTGGGGCATGCCCCATCCCAAGGCACTGGCGTTAAAATCCTCAGCTACCCCGAACGAACTTCCTTTCCTTCCTTTCACTTCAATAGCAGTCATCTCATAATTAAAAACTACATTGTGTGGTTCTCAATTCGTACACTTAATTCATAGGCGAATCCTCAGCAAGCAACACAAGCAGTGCTTTCCAATGAAATTCAGACAAAAGTGAAAAAAATTTTACTTAACAAGCATCATTACTGTTGTCACCAAAAACTGTTTCGCATGCCTTTTTATCTGTCGTCTTTTGAAAATAGGGGGCTCATTTGTCCACTGTCTTCCGGTCAGAATGATGTCGATGACTTGATTTGATCGAAGTCGTTAATATCACTTCGCTTCCAGTTCTGTGCTCTGTTTTAACAGCTGACTGACTGCTCCGCCCCCAAGGCAGTCTCTTCAAAAAATGCTTCGCTGCACTAACTATGAGTTGGCCATAATTTCAGAAATCTTAGCATTTAGAGTATTAGGATTTCACAACTACGCTTTCATTATCTGGCCTTCTTTTTTACATCAGGCTACAGTTAGAAATACCAAAACTTATAGCAATCTAATCCACGAGGATAGTTTACGTAGAATGCTAAACCGCACAGCACCTGGCTCTCACAGACACTCTGTAGTAGTGCTCTAAGCCGCTGGCAGTGTCCCGGCTCGGTGAAAATGCGGCAGTTTATTCTCTTGTTTACTGTTTTGGTTGTCGCTGTTTGAGGTGAGCGTCCGTTAAAATTAGGAAGTAGAATCACAGTTTCTAAATGCCACTTTTGTATTCCTCATACTAATTAGACTCGATGAATACTTTTCTCACATCGGCAAAAACAAGTGCATATCTGAATATTTTTTAATGATTTTCTAGTACTGGAATTTTATGTACATGTGCTTAGATTCGATGCTTGCCCTGCCCACCGGGTCAGGACTCGCCACTGATTTAATTCTCACAAAAATACGAGATTTGCAAGTACAGAACATAAACAGTTCCCAAAAGTAATAACTAGATTAATTAATCTTGTGTCCCGCAATGTATAACACTTACGTTTTATGTACAGTACGCTGTAAGGTTAACTTTTATGTACAGTACGCTGTAAGGTTAACTTTTATGTACAGTACGCTGTAAGGTTAACTTTTATGTACAGTACGCTGTAAGGTTAACTTTTATGTACAGTACGCTGTAAGGTTAACTTTTATGTACAGTACGCTGTAAGGTTAACTTTTATGTACAGTACGCTGTAAGGTTAACTTTTATGTACAGTACGCTGTAAGGTTAACTTTTATGTACAGTACGCTGTAAGGTTAACTTTTATGTACAGTACGCTGTAAGGTTAACTTTTATGTACAGTACGCTGTAAGGTTAACTTTTATGTACAGTACGCTGTAAGGTTAACTTTTATGTACAGTACGCTGTAAGGTTAACTTTTATGTACAGTACGCTGTAAGGTTAACTTTTATGTACAGTACGCTGTAAGGTTAACTTTTATGTACAGTACGCTGTAAGGTTAACTTTTATGTACAGTACGCTGTAAGGTTAACTTTTATGTACAGTACGCTGTAAGGTTAACTTTTATGTACAGTACGCTGTAAGGTTAACTTTTATGTACAGTACGCTGTAAGGTTAACTTTTATGTACAGTACTCTGTAAGGTTAACTTTTATGTACAGTACGCTGTAAGGTTAACTTTTATGTACAGTACGCTGTAAGGTTAACTTTTATGTACAGTACGCTGTAAGGTTAACTTTTTCTTGTTTGATCGGACAACTTTTAGACATTAGGCGGAGACGTATAATGTGACAGCGTTAGAGTATACTGTTGTCAGCACTGTTCAACGCCAAAGTCGCAAACGGCAGTCTGTTTCACATTTTTTTGTTCAGTAAGACCAAAGTGAGCGAGTGCGCTAGTCAAATGACAGCGACATCTCTTCCTGGCTCTTTCACGATCGTATTTCTTACTACTAGAAGGAAAGTACATTAACTTGAAAAAAAAAGCAATCGCAACAGAGGAATTTATCGAGAGTGTCGTTAAATCGATAGGAATTTACATAGTATTAATGGAATTCATCCTGGAACCACAATATTTTATCGCTGTAGCGGCTATTACCATGTACTTTTGCTATTAACACCGGCGTTAGGCAGGGAGAGGCACTTTCAACAGTCTTATTCAATCTGACATTAGAGGCAGCAATAAGAAAACTAGAATTGAGTGGTTACATTTGAACTAAATCCACTCAGCTCTGCGCTTGTGATGACGACGAGGTAATAACTTCCAGAATTAGAAAGGAAGTTCGATCGGGGTAGCTGGGGATTTTAACTCCAGTGCCTTGGAATGGGGCATGCCCACCCATATTCTCGGGGCAAGTACGTGATGGAAATGGTGTTGCAACAACAGGTCCTCTTGTGTTTAATATCGTCATTAAAACAACTTTCTGGCGCCCTCTGGCTTGAAGGATACGATGGAAAACTAGACACTGAAACATCTAAGAGAGTACTACGTATAACTGAAAGTTAAACAAAATACAAGCAAATTTTCGGAAATAATATTAATAGTAATGACTCTACGAACTGAAATGAACAAGACCAACAGGATGACTGCTGGAATTAAATCACTTATACAAAATGCCAATCGCTGCTACTACAGATGTATAAAATAAATGACATTTAAATTGATAGATCGAAAAATAAAGTTGATCTTAATGCAAACCTTAATAAGGCCAAAATTAACTTAAGGTAGTGAGGCATCGACCGTGACAGATAATGGCGAACACGTACTTCGAATGTTTGAACGAAAGATGTTATATTGACCGATAAGAAATATTGACGGCACCTGGAACTCGACCAAATTATAGGAGGAGCTGACGTAGTGAGATATATTAAATCACCTCGCTTCGCATAGACTCGATATGTTGCGCGGACGGATGAGAATAGAATTGTAAAATAGGACTACTTGTCGAAACCTTCCCAGGAAATAATGAAGGATAGGCCTAGGAATAGATGGAGAAATGACGCGGAGGAAGATCTGAAGGAAATTAGAGTACGCAACTGGATAGGAATGGCCAAGGAAATGGTAAAATGGAGGAGGATTGTTGAGAAGGCAAAACCCCACAAGGGATTGTGACTATCAGTTGAAGAAGTGGAGATTACCGTTGTGTGGAGATTTCACTGAAAGCAGTCAGCATTTTGTATAATGAGGGGTATGTTATACACATGCGCACGTGCTCGCTAGACTGTGTATCCTTGCCAAACTGTGAGGCCCGGTACACGTAGACGTTTGGGGCCCTATCACAATCCGACAACCCTCTGGATGACTAAAAATGGATTACTAAAAAAATTGAAATGACTAAAATACGATAATGTTGTATAATGTTTATTTATACTAAAATAACAACTTATGAACTATAGCCAAACAGATTTAAATAGTACTTTTCATTTCGGTACTGAAAATTATTAAAACAATTTGACTCTAATTTTTTTTTTTTTTGCACAAGAAAAATTGAATGATGCAAAACTTAAATACGGAAAATAATATCGAGCAAATGTCCGTTTTCGTCAATAAACTGCTGGAGACGGTCTGTGACACTTCTCATCGCAGACTGAAGCACTTTTCTTGGTATGGCAGTTATCTTTCGTTGAATTGCTGCCTGTAGTTCTGGTAGTTTTTCTATGTAAACTTTGGATTTCAGTTAACCTAACAGACAAAAATCACATACCAAAAGATGGGGTGGTCACAAGACGTCAACACGGAGGGAAATGAGACGTCCTGGAAATATCCTATTTAGCACTTCCATCGAAGGCATTGATGTGAGGGAAGTTGCCTCGTCTTGTCTTTGGTTCAGTCTGAGGCAAAGGAAGGTTTGCAGCATGAAAATATACGAGTCTGCGTCTACTGTAACTTCCTCAGAAAAATTTTAGGATAGGCTAATCGCCCGAAAATTTGCCATCCCACGCCACTCTGCTATCTGTTCTATGTGGAGTGGACGCTCGTGAAGCTGTCTCGGATCGGTTTCAAACCAACAACTATGTGCCAAAATTTCAGACGCTCCACATTCGAACAACGTTTCCGCAAAAACTCGACGTTTTTCGCAGTCACGAGGGGTCAATTCATGGACGACCATCATTTTGTTGCGATGGAAGTGTAAGTGCAAATGCAGAGTTTCTCTGACGGAGGCGTTTAAAGCGGAGGAACGCACCAAACGGCGAGAGCTTGCCTTACTCCTTCTGTGATTTCAGGAGTTTCTACGGTCGCTTATATAGACAAACCATATGCTCATTACCAGATCTAGGAGCAGCAATTCAACGCGAGATAACTGCCATACCAAAAAACGTGCTTCAATCTGCGATGAAAAGTTCGTAGACCGTCTCCGGCAGTGTTTCGACGAAAACGGTCGACATTTGCTTGATGTTGTTTCGCGTATTCAGTTTTTGTTTTATTCTTTTTTTCGTGTGGCAGAAATAATGGCAAACATACGGGGTTTTTGAGGAGAAAATTAATAGAAATTAACTCTTTGTAATTACTGTGTTATTTCATTTCAAAAACCATCAGATATTTTTGCCGCATCCTGTATTTTGATTTATTCGCTTTACTAAATCGTAGACGAGTTCTACATGAAGTTGGAACGTTGGAGGAATGGATCTGCTTGCAAACGGAACAGGAAACATTAAAAATTTTAATAAAGTTCGTCTGACGAACCTCACGTACGTTTATTCCGGGCAGAAAGGAACCAAGAAGTCTGGGTGAAGGCAGTCTGTATTAGTGACCTGAGTAGACAAAACATTTCACTCGGACAAGAGTAATATCTACACCGACAGGAGAATATATAAGACTTAAATTAGAGCATTGTACGAGAACAACACTTGGCTGCTTCAAACCGAAGATCGTGGCGGTACGACCCTATGGCCTATAGGTCTATATGGTCTATATGTTACCTATATGGTCTATACCTATATGGTATACCTATATGGTCTATAGTGTTGAAGACGTTTTAATGGAAAACCATTTGTTCCATAATTATTTACGCAAACATTTGCCATTCATAGTTGTATATTAAACAAGTAGGACGTGTTAGATTTCTGATAACAGCGCGCCTGTAATTGGGAGGGGCATAGCTATTGACGAAATTCATTATTTCTGCTCCCATTGCCGCGTTAGGACCACAAACCATACTTGGACTAATGGTTTCGTTGTTTAATTTCAAGCATTTCCATTTTATAGGCTATATTACTACTTTAGCACTACGGCCCAACGTGAGCCCTGGCTTCCAACACCAATCTTCTCCAAAGTCTCCTGTCCATTGCCACTCAGTGTAACCCCTCACATCCATTATTCTCAGATCTTACAGCATACATCCAACCATCATATCCTAGATCGGCCCCTCTTTCTGCTTTTATAAACTTGTCCCCTGAGAATTTTCTTTGGCATACACTGATCATCCATCCGCTCCAGGTGACCTAGCCATTGTATTTGTTGGGCCTTTACGAATCTGACTATGCTCTCATGCTTTAATAGCTCATCTATCTCCAGCTTATTTCTTATTCTCCATTCATCGTCTTCTTTAAGACACGTCTTACAGTCTTTCTTTCAGACCTTCTTAGTGTTTCTTGTTCCTTCTTTGTTAATGTCCATGTCTCACCTCCATCAGTAACAACCGGTCTGATAAGTGTTTTATATGTAATGATCGAAATTTTAAAAAAATTTTAATTCCTCGATCAAGTGACACGTTCCCACACTCAAGTCGACGGACACAAGCCCAGGTCGTAAATAATGACGAATCGAGGGCACGTCAAACCCGACGACAGAGCGAAGACAAAGAAAAAATGTCTGAGCACTGCACACAATGAGTATTTCAAGGCGTCACTGACAGCTAGCCGTTTGTCAAAATTTACAGCACCCAACAATCTGAAACAAAGACTTCGTCCAGCTGCCGAGTTACACGGAATCGAGATGGAACGCCTGCTGTGGAAGCAAAGTGTAACTGCTCAATTATGAAAGGCTTTACTATGTTACAAAGGAAGTACAGAGCAATTTTAACGGAGAGATAGACAATAGACGTAACTCAGTGAATACTGCCAGTGTACCCTGCACAGCGTGAAAACACATTCTTGACAGTTTACTGAAATTTACGACTGAAAAGTAGAATTTCACCGAAATGAAGACAACGAAGGGTTGATAATCGGCGGAACGAACGTCGTGGAACTTAGACAATTAACCAAGACCTGGAGTCTGTTAACAAAAGCTCAGTCAGAACCTTAGGGAAAGTCTAAACAAAGGATAACAGAAGGCCATGAAATTGTCCTAATTTCTTAGAATCTGTGCTACGCTCGTCACATGAAACACTCCGGGGATGACGACGACCAACCAGCATCAAGCATCTTCTAAGAGAGCTCGTGGAGAGAGTAGGAAGGGTTCGGCCGACGAATCGTGAAACAGAGGATGAGATCTACAGAAGGGTAGGAACTTGTACGACCAATCAAGAGCCCTAGAAGGCGTAGAGATCAAAACTTAGACTTATGGGTAAGATGTTCCAATAAAACTGTTTGGCGAAGACGCGGAGCGGGCAGTCAAGTAGTTAATCGAGAGTCAGTAATTTTCAATCAGGCAGTCAAGTAGTTAATCGAGAGTCAGTAATTTTCAATCGGGCAGTCAAGTAGTTAATCGAGAGTCAGTAATTTTCAATCGGATAGTCAAGTATTCAATCGAGTAGTCAAGTCGTTCAATCGAACAGTTAGTCGCAGTTAACAGTCAGTCGGTAGTCAAGAGTATGTAGTTAATAGTAGCAGTTGGTAGTCGCAATTAATAGTCAGAAGTTAGTGCGTACGATAGACAGACGATTGATTATGTCGACCGACCGGATTCACTAATTTGTAAATTCATAAGTGAACAAAGACATCGGTATAGTCACACTTATACACAATTCTGTGCGGAAATATAAACTATGAGTGCGTACGGGACTTGAAATCTCAACTGACGCGCACATAATAATATACTAATTAACATTTAAAGTAGAACAGTGAGTGTCACCTCAAACATTCTCACATCATAACGTATCACCATGTTGAACAATTAGTTGAATAAACTATACCAAACAATTAAGCACGCAGTACGCGATACACCCAAAATAGACGGCACAGTTAACCATGTACACAAATATGGCAAACTTTCAGAACAATTCAAGTTAATGACAACATTAACACCTCACTATTTGAACTCCGGACACTCGACATCAGCGGGTTACCACAATACCATACACATGACGGGAGTGGAGATTTAGTGGAGTGAAGTGAAATTATCAGTGCTCTGCGTAACAGTGATTATGATCTTCGACGAATCATCTAGAAAGTGTCTTCTCACGACGACGGAATTGGATAAACACTCTCAAAGATAAGCTTTATGTCTACTTAATCTTAGTAGTATATACTACACTACTGTTCTGTTGCCTCTTTTCAAAGAACTAACCCCAAGAGAATAATTACATATGAGTCATATGAATCATAAAATCTATAAAATAACACTAACGTAATTCGTTATCTGAGAAATAATGAACGCATTTTAGGTAGGAATAAGTATAATTGTTGATTGTTTATTATTCGTGTATGTTTTATATATGTGCATTATTTACTGCATTTGAATGTACCATGTGTTTATGTTTCAGGAAACATCGTATAAATTGAATAATTGTATTTATATCATGTGCTTTAATATGTATGTAATTTGCAGGATATAGTTACTTACTTCAGTAAGATGTGTAATAAATAAGTAGTTAATTTACAGTATTCATGCGTTCATTATTGAAATTTCACCTTTGTTATTGATGTATTTTCATTCTAAGTATTACACTAAAAATCTCATAACTTATGCTAAACATCAATGGATACAATAAACTCGACCATTGAAACGTCTGATTAATAGACTCATAAAATCGTATTTAATTAGTCACTGTATTGAGTCAAATCTGACGAATAGAAATAATTTTAGATATATCAATTTTAACGTATTACATAAATCTTTAATTAATATGATTCATAATTGTTGAGTAATTAATCCGCGCAGATAATTAGCACAGATTAATATTCACTAGATGTAAATGGTTTACACAATTAATTACCACAGATGTAAATTATACTTACACCACTAAATGTAAGTGGCTGCACAACGCTTGGCATTAAATGTAAATGGCATCCAGCTTTAGGGCGAGATACATATGAGAAAGTGATAAACTCACATAAAATCCCGCTAGTCCCATTTACTAAATGTAAATCATTTATATCACGATTAGCATAATAAATAAACCCCTTTATGCTAACTATAAAAATGGCGCCCATCGCATGGCAAAAGAGAGCAGACAGTAGTATTTAGACTAATTACAATAATATAGTACGTAAGACATTATTAAATAAGTGTAAGGTTAGCTTGACTGGTAAATGATAACGCGAAGCAAGGCTAAAATGGCTAGCGGTAGTTCTGATAGCATGGACTTTGACGTTAACAACCAGTTGGGCGCACCCGACACCAACGAAGAAAACTCATCAGTCACCGAACCAAATATGACGGAGGAGACGTCAGAGGTCAGAGCGCGGGGACAGGAGTCACAGCAACCACAAGAGTCCCAGCAATCACATGAAGAGGCATCGCTACGTTCATTGTTGATGGACTTCATGCGCACGAATAATGAAAGCTTCAAGATGATGAATCAGAAATTCGATCAGAAATTCGATCAACATAAAGAAGAAATTAAAGAAGAAATCAACCAGAAATTCAATCAAATTAATGAAAATTTTAATAATTATAAAGAAGAAATTACGCAACATATGAATGAGCAGTTCAAGCTGTTTCGTACAGAAATACGTGAATACAAGGATACCTGGAAAGTGGATGGAAACGAAGTCCAGAAGAAGCAAGAAGAAGTGATGAATGAGAATTACGAAGACGTACGGAAAGTACAAGACACTGATAACACTGTTGATTTTACGGATGTATCAGCTACTAAGAAATTATCAACTATTCGATCTAACGTAAGTTCAAGAAACAAATGGATTAAGAAGAAAAATGACTTTGTTCCTTTGTATATGAGGAAGTGGGAAGAGGAGTATCCAGACGTGGATAAAGATAGTAAAATTTTACTACCACCAGGTAGAACGCATAAAAGGTACAAATTAAGAAACGCGAGAATAGATACGGCATCAGTGAATTCTATGATGAAGTATCCAGCTTGTGAAATAAGCATAGATCGGCGAAGTAGTCGAGCTGCATCAATAAGAAGCATGAAGGGAAAGTTTAAAGTTGAAACAAATACCGCATGTTATAAGGCTAAAAGCAAATTTACACAGGCCATGGATGACATGAAACGGAAGGACCTACAAGATCCGTATGCATGTTCATCATGGACAAGAAACGTCATGAGGAAGAGGAGAAGAAAAATCTCTACTAGACGACTTAAAAATGTTGTAAAGGATCGTGATAGTACTGGAGGAAGAGTCCAAGCACTCGGGGTAAGATCTCTTAGGAACCTAAGAAACAAAATTTTATTATGTAAACACACGAGTAGTAAACTGACTGTCGAACAACGGAATTGTATACAGGCTTGGAAACGGCGGCAAAAGCAGAACGGCGCGTGTTTACTTAGTGAAAGCTACTGGAAAAAGCGGCAAAAACTACTCACTGTATATGTGAGCAATGGAAATACGGTTGCGAAGGGTTGTCTAAGCCAAGGGAGGCAGTTTAAAGCGTGCTGGCCTGAGGCAGACCGACAAAAAGGAAAGTGGGACACACCTCTCACTCACTCACATAGAACGAGACGGAGAATGGTCATAAATCTTAGGCGCGCAAGTGCAGCACATTGTAGCGGAATAACGGGGACGGCCAACCAGCCATTGGAAAAAATATGTTATACAAAACCCAAGGTCAAACACCTTAATGTTTACAAACAAAACGCGTGCGTTAGTAACAGCACGATAGTGACGGGACATAAAAGTATGTCATCACAAATGTAAATTAAGAATGAAAAATGAAAACGTATTAAGAAGACGATTTTAAGAATGTTTGAAAATGTAATGATGAAATTAGATAGTACTGAATAAAATACATTAAATACATTGGTTGTATGGGAATACATAAACCAAATAAAGTAATTAAAGATGAATATTGATGAATGAAGAGTAGAAGATTAATGAATGAAATTAAAACAAAGCCACGTATGAGCTTGTAGAACATACGGCAAATCAAAGTGCATTAAAAGGTATCATGAGCCAGCGAACGGAAGTATAGATAACACGAGTGGTAGCGACGACTCCCGGCGACCAGCAGAAGACATAGTTTAGGTAATTTGCTCGCGCGGCCAGTCCAGCTAACCAAATAATGATATGCATTTTACTTGTTGTGTTAAGTCTGTATTTCAATGCTAACTGTGTTTGTGATCAGCACATAATTGTCATTCGTTATGTTAATTAGACGTATAAATACCAACATATACAGAAAGTGATTTGTGAAATGTACCATGTGTCAGAAGGACAGTGTAATACTATGACACAGGACACCAAAGACGTTAATAATTATGAATAATAACTTGTTAAAATGTAGAGACTCGAATAATTTGTTTATGTAAATAATAATTCAAAATGGACGATTGTTTTATAACTTTAAGAGTATGCATCACGAAGTATGCTGATTCCTTAACTATTTAATTAATATGTATGTTTCTTTTACCAATGTAATCATTTATAACATGTTACGAATTGACCATATGTATATATTTGTTAGTATCAACTGTATTCTAGAGACAGTAATGACAAGTTTAAAAGTATTTTATTGCTATATAGGTCATCGACATAAGATCGATTAATATAATGGGTAGCTAATCTACAGCTTATCTAATACATTGTGTATAAAGAATAACGAGACAAACTGTCAAATGGACAAACGTCCATGTCTTAAATTCAATTATTTACTCGAAATCGTATTGTACAGTCCGCATATGGACAGACAAAGTGTAAAAATGCGTTCATTCACTCAGATGTGCGGCAATAAATTCATATGACCATATAAAACATTAAGATGGGGAATAACAATTATTTACTTCCTATGAGAGATAGATGTCAGTCAACCATGTCCATTCCGAAGCAGACATCCACGACTGGGACAGAGCGCAGAAATTGGATCAGATGTCTCCCGAAGTCCAACATCCAATCCAATTTGGGGACAATGTAATGATCGAAATTTTAAAAAAATTTTAATTCCTCGATCAAGTGACACGTTCCCACACTCAAGTCGACGGACACAAGCCCAGGTCGTAAATAATGACGAATCGAGGGCACGTCAAACCCGACGACAGAGCGAAGACAAAGAAAAAATGTCTGAGCACTGCACACAATGAGTATTTCAAGGCGTCACTGACAGCTAGCCGTTTGTCAAAATTTACAGCACCCAACAATCTGAAACAAAGACTTCGTCCAGCTGCCGAGTTACACGGAATCGAGATGGAACGCCTGCTGTGGAAGCAAAGTGTAACTGCTCAATTATGAAAGGCTTTACTATGTTACAAAGGAAGTACAGAGCAATTTTAACGGAGAGATAGACAATAGACGTAACTCAGTGAATACTGCCAGTGTACCCTGCACAGCGTGAAAACACATTCTTGACAGTTTACTGAAATTTACGACTGAAAAGTAGAATTTCACCGAAATGAAGACAACGAAGGGTTGATAATCGGCGGAACGAACGTCGTGGAACTTAGACAATTAACCAAGACCTGGAGTCTGTTAACAAAAGCTCAGTCAGAACCTTAGGGAAAGTCTAAACAAAGGATAACAGAAGGCCATGAAATTGTCCTAATTTCTTAGAATCTGTGCTACGCTCGTCACATGAAACACTCCGGGGATGACGACGACCAACCAGCATCAAGCATCTTCTAAGAGAGCTCGTGGAGAGAGTAGGAAGGGTTCGGCCGACGAATCGTGAAACAGAGGATGAGATCTACAGAAGGGTAGGAATTTGTACGACCAATCAAGAGCCCTAGAAGGCGTAGAGATCAAAACTTAGACTTATGGGTAAGATGTTCCAATAAAACTGTTTGGCGAAGACGCGGAGCGGGCAGTCAAGTAGTTAATCGAGAGTCAGTAATTTTCAATCAGGCAGTCAAGTAGTTAATCGAGAGTCAGTAATTTTCAATCGGGCAGTCAAGTAGTTAATCGAGAGTCAGTAATTTTCAATCGGATAGTCAAGTATTCAATCGAGTAGTCAAGTCGTTCAATCGAACAGTTAGTCGCAGTTAACAGTCAGTCGGTAGTCAAGAGTATGTAGTTAATAGTAGCAGTTGGTAGTCGCAATTAATAGTCAGAAGTTAGTGCGTACGATAGACAGACGATTGATTATGTCGACCGACCGGATTCACTAATTTGTAAATTCATAAGTGAACAAAGACATCGGTATAGTCACACTTATACACAATTCTGTGCGGAAATATAAACTATGAGTGCGTACGGGACTTGAAATCTCAACTGACGCGCACATAATAATATACTAATTAACATTTAAAGTAGAACAGTGAGTGTCACCTCAAACATTCTCACATCATAACGTATCACCATGTTGAACAATTAGTTGAATAAACTATACCAAACAATTAAGCACGCAGTACGCGATACACCCAAAATAGACGGCACAGTTAACCATGTACACAAATATGGCAAACTTTCAGAACAATTCAAGTTAATGACAACATTAACACCTCACTATTTGAACTCCGGACACTCGACATCAGCGGGTTACCACAATACCATACACATGACGGGAGTGGAGATTTAGTGGAGTGAAGTGAAATTATCAGTGCTCTGCGTAACAGTGATTATGATCTTCGACGAATCATCTAGAAAGTGTCTTCTCACGACGACGGAATTGGATAAACACTCTCAAAGATAAGCTTTATGTCTACTTAATCTTAGTAGTATATACTACACTACTGTTCTGTTGCCTCTTTTCAAAGAACTAACCCCAAGAGAATAATTACATATGAGTCATATGAATCATAAAATCTATAAAATAACACTAACGTAATTCGTTATCTGAGAAATAATGAACGCATTTTAGGTAGGAATAAGTATAATTGTTGATTGTTTATTATTCGTGTATGTTTTATATATGTGCATTATTTACTGCATTTGAATGTACCATGTGTTTATGTTTCAGGAAACATCGTATAAATTGAATAATTGTATTTATATCATGTGCTTTAATATGTATGTAATTTGCAGGATATAGTTACTTACTTCAGTAAGATGTGTAATAAATAAGTAGTTAATTTACAGTATTCATGCGTTCATTATTGAAATTTCACCTTTGTTATTGATGTATTTTCATTCTAAGTATTACACTAAAAATCTCATAACTTATGCTAAACATCAATGGATACAATAAACTCGACCATTGAAACGTCTGATTAATAGACTCATAAAATCGTATTTAATTAGTCACTGTATTGAGTCAAATCTGACGAATAGAAATAATTTTAGATATATCAATTTTAACGTATTACATAAATCTTTAATTAATATGATTCATAATTGTTGAGTAATTAATCCGCGCAGATAATTAGCACAGATTAATATTCACTAGATGTAAATGGTTTACACAATTAATTACCACAGATGTAAATTATACTTACACCACTAAATGTAAGTGGCTGCACAACGCTTGGCATTAAATGTAAATGGCATCCAGCTTTAGGGCGAGATACATATGAGAAAGTGATAAACTCACATAAAATCCCGCTAGTCCCATTTACTAAATGTAAATCATTTATATCACGATTAGCATAATAAATAAACCCCTTTATGCTAACTATAAAAATGGCGCCCATCGCATGGCAAAAGAGAGCAGACAGTAGTATTTAGACTAATTACAATAATATAGTACGTAAGACATTATTAAATAAGTGTAAGGTTAGCTTGACTGGTAAATGATAACGCGAAGCAAGGCTAAAATGGCTAGCGGTAGTTCTGATAGCATGGACTTTGACGTTAACAACCAGTTGGGCGCACCCGACACCAACGAAGAAAACTCATCAGTCACCGAACCAAATATGACGGAGGAGACGTCAGAGGTCAGAGCGCGGGGACAGGAGTCACAGCAACCACAAGAGTCCCAGCAATCACATGAAGAGGCATCGCTACGTTCATTGTTGATGGACTTCATGCGCACGAATAATGAAAGCTTCAAGATGATGAATCAGAAATTCGATCAGAAATTCGATCAACATAAAGAAGAAATTAAAGAAGAAATCAACCAGAAATTCAATCAAATTAATGAAAATTTTAATAATTATAAAGAAGAAATTACGCAACATATGAATGAGCAGTTCAAGCTGTTTCGTACAGAAATACGTGAATACAAGGATACCTGGAAAGTGGATGGAAACGAAGTCCAGAAGAAGCAAGAAGAAGTGATGAATGAGAATTACGAAGACGTACGGAAAGTACAAGACACTGATAACACTGTTGATTTTACGGATGTATCAGCTACTAAGAAATTATCAACTATTCGATCTAACGTAAGTTCAAGAAACAAATGGATTAAGAAGAAAAATGACTTTGTTCCTTTGTATATGAGGAAGTGGGAAGAGGAGTATCCAGACGTGGATAAAGATAGTAAAATTTTACTACCACCAGGTAGAACGCATAAAAGGTACAAATTAAGAAACGCGAGAATAGATACGGCATCAGTGAATTCTATGATGAAGTATCCAGCTTGTGAAATAAGCATAGATCGGCGAAGTAGTCGAGCTGCATCAATAAGAAGCATGAAGGGAAAGTTTAAAGTTGAAACAAATACCGCATGTTATAAGGCTAAAAGCAAATTTACACAGGCCATGGATGACATGAAACGGAAGGACCTACAAGATCCGTATGCATGTTCATCATGGACAAGAAACGTCATGAGGAAGAGGAGAAGAAAAATCTCTACTAGACGACTTAAAAATGTTGTAAAGGATCGTGATACTTTACATGATACAGACACCCAGGTATCTGAACTTATTAACTGTACATAAATTATTTAGATTTCTGTAGATTTCTTATCTTTTCTGATGCAGAACTTAGCATGTATTTAGTTTTGCTGACATTTACATTCACTCCCGTTCCATCGGAAGTTTGATTCAACTCCTTGTATACGTCAACCGGCCGTGGTCTTGATCTGGCTGTTATCACAACTTCGTCAGCATAAGCACATATTTGGCTTGTTTATATATTACTGTATATATGAAAATGAGAACCTAAGCAGTAGTGTTACTGATTTTTGAACTCCCCGGAATAATCCTCCCTTCGGGGCGCCTAGGATGGGGGTCTACTGGAATACTCTGTAAGGAAGAGTGGTCAGGAGCTCTCCTGGGAAAATTTTGAAAAATGAGTTCATCTGCTCTCTAAACTTAGCCAGTGCATTTTTACATTCTATTTACATTTGAAGACTTTACTAAAATGTGACCTTTTGTAGCTCTAAAAAAAGAAATAAACAAACATTTAGTAGCAGTCTTAAATATGCATAAGAACCTTTATTACAATGTTGAATGATTGATATGCATAAAAATCTAAATTGAATCAACTAAGAAACACAATTATAAATAACTAATTAAAATAAAAATCCAAGTATTAATCGTTCAAAAATTATTAACAAATTAAATGCAAATTATCGAATTTCTTTGTTAATGTTTCTGCCATGCAAACAGTAGAATGCCGATGCCCTACTGCACATAATCTATTAAACGTCACACGTAGAATAAAATTATAAAATATTAATTTCCACTGTTGTTTCACTTATTCTCCAATAATCCACTTCAGAAACAGTGTAAGATATATTATCCAAATGTTTGCCCCCCCCCCCCTGGAGCAACTGCTTCACTGTAAGTAGGCTAATACTCTGGGGCAGTGGTTCCCAAAGTGGGTCCGCGACATTGTTCCAGGGGGCCCGCAGACACTTTTAAGAAAATCTAGGATATACCGTAATATTCTCCGATTTTTTATGCTCTAAAATATATGCCTAAATCTAAATTTTAGAATCTTAAAACAATTAGTAGATGATTCCAGTATGTTTGTTTTTGGTTCAAACTAACAGTAATTGTAAAAGTAATTTCAAACTAATGGTTTTAATAATGTCTTTAAATCATGTCGTGTAGCAGATCTGTTTGTCAGCCGAACTGACTAGACCTCTCTCTTACACTATAAAAGATTCATTGGCAGACCTTTCAACTGACAGTTCATTAAAATTACAGTTTTCGCAATTACAGCTAACTGACTTCTGGTTATATGTAATGACTGTCTATCCTGAACCCTGAACTCGGAAAAAGAGCTTTAAAGTGTTTAACTGTGTTATCCTCTACTTATCTGTGTGAAACCGCAGTCTCCCTTCTTACGTACAAAGTCAAAGTTAAGAAATAAACTTGACGTCACGAGGTACTTAATATTGAAGTTATCAGACATTAAACCCAATATTGCAGAGCTGATTGTGCAAAAGCAGCTTCATTGTTCACATCAAACTATGTTTGATATTATTAATATTATGATTTGCAAGTCAAGAGAAGTTTAATTTTAAGACATTTATAATTAAAATATAAGAGTTTCTATCGTATTTACTGTTTGTTTTTATTTCAGAACTCAGACGGAGTCCATGAATTTTTAAATTTTTTTGGAGGGGGTCCGCGGACTGAAATGTTTGGGAAGCACTGCTCCGGGGTACTATCAGAAGGGTTAGGTGTCGGACTATTACCACCGTTAGAAATTTGCCACACAACGTTTCGCCCACTAAACAGTCTGTGGTCGTCTTCACGTGTAAGCTGTATTCATTGAATACAGACTGAGGCCTACTCGAGATTCATTCAAGCGTGAATCGTCAAAAGAATAAACCAAAATCAACCTACAAAATTAAACGCAAATAGACAAACTATATAAAATTACCGCGATATACCCTGTAAGTCCGCAGGACAGACCGGGAAGCACAACCACACTGACACAAGTTCACACAGTGGTAAATCTTTTAAATATACTAATACCAATTCGTATAGAGAGGATATTTACACTACCTTAGCGTGTGACGTCGATCTGTATACGTAAATATAACTTAGCGGTTATTCTAGTTCGGTGGTCCGTCGGGCTATATCATCATCATCTCCACATCGCGACATAGGCAAGGTGCTGCCTGTTCCGACTTTTCGACTTCAAAGATCCTCCAGCCGTCTCTTCCTTGGTCAGCCTTCAGTTCGATAGTTTTTGGCAGACATTCGCCAGTACTGAGGTAGACTATTGTCTGTTTACACTGAAGATGGCCTACGACGGTGGGGCCGAAACGTCTGTCACAATCAACTACCGCCTACTAACAGCCCGGCTGTGAATAATTTTTTTTTAATTTTTAAAATTTTTTTAACATGTTAAAACTGGTCTGTAAGGTCAGCCATCAACTTATCTCTAATACCTCTTAATACTGAATACATATCAACCGAATTAAGTTCAATGACATCCTTTAGTTAGTTCTGGTGTTCTTAACTAAACACTCTCACCCGCGCACAATGCTCTGCTTTTATAACACAAAACACTACACAAGTTCAAATGGTTTTGTTCTCTTCAGTCTTCGGAACACGTGTTGGTTGTCCACCAGCTGAAGAGCTGCGTTTTCGTGGAGGTGCAGCCTTTCTTCATGGTTCTTCGCAAACCTTTTAATCTCTTCTTTAATTGTTGGAATACCTAGATCTCTGTGGATATCGGCGTTTCTAACATACCATGGTGCATTCACCATGGTCCGCAAAACTTTATTTTGGAATGTTTGTATTATCCTGATGTTACTATCTTTCGCGCACCACCAGAGTTTAATTCCATACAGCCGGGTGGGTTTAACTATCTGATTATAGATCAGAGTTTTACTGTATAAAGACATGTTAGAATGTTTTCCTATCAGCCATTTATATTGTCGGAATTTTATGTTAAGTTCCTCTTTTGTCTTTTTTACATGCTCTTTCTATCTAAGTTTGGTATCCAATGTCATACCCAGGTATTTGGCTTTGTTTACATAAGGAGTTACCGTTCCATTTATGACCAATGATTTATTATTCAGTCTTTTATTGGTGAAATTAATGTGTCCCGATTTGGCTTCGTTAAGTTTAATTTTCCATTTTTTGGTCCATTCATATGTGGTATTGGTAGCGTTCTGCAATAATCGGGTTGAAATAACCTCATCTTGCCCTGTTGTAAGCAAAGCTGTATCATCAGCAAAAGTAGCCAATTTTGCTTGTTCTAAGTTTGGTATGTCACTGGTAAATCGTACATACAAGACAGGCCCAAGAACATTGGCCTGTGGTATTCCCGCCTGCACGTCTTGTAGGTCTGAATATGCTTCTTCTTGTTTAAGTCTAAACAATCTATTACATATGCACGAGGTAAGGATTTCTAATTATTGTCTAGGTAACATTTTATTTAACTTGTAAATTAATCCTTCATGCCACACCTGAATAATGTGTTGGCGCCGGCCGTGAAAGCTTGGGAATTAGTATAAAAAACGGACCTGTTTAAAATTCAAAGACGAAGTATTCTACTGACATATAATACCACAACGTTTTGTCTTGTTATCGAGATGTCGGAGAGAGCAAGTTTCCGTTGATTTAATTTTAAAAGTACGTCTGTATGCGACCTTACTGATCCAAACATTGCCTACGCTTCTCTAGACCCCTTTTTAGGTGTTCAACCTCGCGTAAGACGTCCGCTGGGCCCTAAGCTTAAGATCTGTCCAATATACAAATCTTTTTTTTATTAGCGGGGGTCCTACAGTCTATGCCGCATCCCGCATTTCGATCGCCATTTCTCCCTATCCTTCCAGTTTCTCCCTATCGCCATTTCCATCATCTTCAATAGCTCGATCTCTCATGCTTTTCCTAATTCCTGTTCTCCATTGTGTTGTCGTCTTTCTTTTCTTCTCCTGTTTTGTGGTGTGTAAGTCAATGCTTTATTTGGCCATCGCTTCTCCTCCATCCTCATTACGTGACCATACCATAGCAACTGTCTGGATTCTATTCTTTATGCTGTTGTAAATACACGCCCTGTTTTCCTTCTTATATCTTCGTCTCTTCTTAAGAAGTCCATTTCCACAGTCTCTTTATCTGAAAGTTGCCAGCATTAGCAGCCATAAGTTAAAATGGGCTCCACAGTAGTTGTGTAGATTGTCAGTTTAGTTTGAAGTTTCATTTTGTTTGACCAAAGTAACGAGTTTAGCAAACGAAATAGCCTTTTTTCCTGTTGTATCCTATTTTTATATATATATTGTTGTGTTCACAATTTATAAACGCGCAACGTAAATAAATATTACAGCGTCATCAGCGCCCAAGGATGAGACACGGGTGATGTATTATAAAAAAAACTCTTGGTATTCATAGGTATGATTCAAAGGTTGCCGGTAAGGTCGCATGATTTAATAATGTTTTTCTTCCTGCGAAAAGTATTTTTTGCTCATGACGGGAGTATGACGTCAGGAACAAGGACTCAGCAAGGCCGGAATGTTACGCGTGCTAGCATCAGATAACAATTAAGTGTATTTCTTCATGAAAATTCATGACGCTTCACCGTATATAGGCTACTAGGTAAAACCAAGGCTGTCTTTATCGGAGTGTTAAAATTAGTTTCTCATTTATGCAGATGCCTGCAGTATAATCACTCCGCTACCACCGTTGCTGTTATTATTTTATAATTATTGTTTTTTTAATTTTACGCTTATTGTGTTATTATTAGACAATTACAGTTGCTATAATTATTTTCAAGTTGGTAATGATAATGATGATTCGTTGATGATAGAAATCCTCTCCTATGCGTAACGGAATAAAACTTTTAAAAATCTATTTAAAAATATTTTATAAAATAGTTCCTCAACTAATTACCATCACTGTGAAATTACGTTGACTATTCTGTTCGTATAAGTATTATTATTATTATTATCAGATATAATGTATGTGTGAGTGTGTGTGTCCATCCATCATTTGTTTATAAGTAACTCGATGAGTTTCTTGCAGTATTATTGTACAATTTTATTTATTATCAAATTATAATTACTTCTGCAAGTAGTTGTATCTTATTTTTTATCGTTTTAATTGACCTGACGCAGGTTTCACTGACTTTATCAGGGTTTCGTTATTGATTCATTCAGAAACCTCTGAAGATACTGATACAGTCAGTGAAACATGATACAGTCAGTAACTATAATTTTATAATATATAGTATTATTTATATATTTATGTAGAAAAAATAAGTAGTTAGCGCTTTCGAGCAATTTAGCCCATCAAGATATCGTATAGAAACCAAACCTTTGGCCTGATTGAATGATATGATATCTGTCTGATCTGATTAGATGATATCCGATTTAATAACCATTCGAATTCTTTAATTGGAAGTCACTGGGCTAGTAGGTAGACATAGGCATAAAAAAAACTACAATCCACTAATAAACGTTCGTTATCTAAGTGACTACTTCTATCAACACTGAGCCGAAACAATATTGTATTCTTTTTTCGTTAGAGATATGATACAAGTCATATAAGTGTGTGAGAATATCTCACACAGTTGAACCTACGTGGAATAATCACACGACAGACGGAAACTACAAAAGCCGTAATCCAAAACTGAGTGAGGCCTATAAAGTTGTTAGACAACCAGTAACACTGGTATTTACGTCAGGTATCAGCCATAATCCTTCAGTAAATTCTAAATGTTCCGATACGATTATGTCTGCTTTATTTAACGTGAAAACTGTAACGTGTTATTAAATAACTTTGACCTACCAGTGTTTAAATGTTATCTCAGTGTGTGTCTACTATGTTTCAACCTTTGGGAACGAATAAATAGTTTAACGTTTCTTCGTATTCAAACTAAAAATACCAGTTTTACATTTCTGTTCAGTTGTAAACCTGTGGAGGCTAAAGTGGCTGAATCCAATTCATAAAATTTTAACCATTTCGGAATACTAAGTTATTGTTTAAATACGTTATGTTTTAAGTAATACGAATGAACACTCATAAAACATTACATAACAACGATGAAAGCGGAATATCAAAAACCACAAAGAAGCTTTAATGCGACTGACTTCATGTGACTTCGACTGTAGCTTCTGGTGCTCTTCCGAGAGGATTGAAGCTACTCAGCTGTTTAGAAGACTAAGCACAACCGACTTCGTCTTCACGTATTGATCTTTCTAACACGCGTTCCTAAGTCGCTATTAAGAACACGCGTGGTTCCGTTGTTGTCACTGAAAATAGGTTCCGATACAGCGTCAGTCTAGAATTGACAGCACTAAAATCTAGATCGCCGTTTGGGAGAGCGCGCTGCCCAAACCGTATCTGGGAACGCTGTCCATTAAGCACTCAGTTTTTCGGTGCCATAAACTTCCGACATCAGTGAAATTTGAAGCACGACCAGGACGCCAATCCTCTTGGACAAGTATAAGCTTTAACCTTCCAGTCAGCATCACGCTGGCCTATTCGAATGATCACGAGACAATATTTTAGCTTTATAAATATAGCACACCGTCGAATCAATTAAATGTGTGTGTGTGTGTGTGTGTGTGTGTGTGTGTGTGTGTGTGTGTGTGTGTGTGTGTGTGTGTGTGTGTGTGTGTGTGTGTGTGTGTGTGTGTGTGTGTGTGTGTGTGTGTGTGTGTGTGTGTGTGTGTGTGTGTGTGTGTGTGTGTGTGTGTGTGTGTAATCATTGGTGAAAGAAAAACAGAACGACGATCGAGAAAAATGTGGAAAGTGCTGGAATAGATCAGACGTCAGGAAGATTTCAAATTAGGTCGTAAGAGGTCAAGACAGTTATCTTTCCGACTACGTTACTGAAACCAAGAGGCTGGGTAAAGCACAGTACCGAGGTCCCCAGGAAAGATGTTTCATTGGACGAGGGACTGTTTGTAACTTGTAACGCAGACTGTGTGAGAAATCTAAGAGAAACTATAGGCCTAACCGCAGGGAATGAACTTACAATCGAAGCTCCTTGACTCGATATTCTTATTATTTTAAACCGTTCATGAACATTATTAGTAAAACAGGAAACTTATATCAGCAAAGTAAATGGATAATATGTTGGTTGATCTTCGTTATCTAGTGCGTAAACAGTGTAGACTATACCAACAGATACTTTCAGTCATTTGAAAGTTCTGAACCACCTGTGGTTCGTGCAGAACTGTGTACGATCTGAAGAGCCATTATCATAACTCGTCGAGGGGGTGCGTGCGGATTTTCAGTGGAAAAGGACGTTCCTGGTTGTTTCAGAGTTCACGTTTTGGGGCTTTCTTATTCCCACGACGTGAGGCGTGTGTTACCGACTAAATACTTTTACTTACACGATTGATTTTTCATCTTGTTATTTGAATTAGCAGTCTTCATAGTTACAACTTAGTCTTCGTCGTGCTTACTTGCTAAACCGTTATCTGTCGTGCTCCGGACGAGGCCTTTCAGTGTCATCACCATTATCGAGTCCTAAGCCTCGACTTGTCTGGTGGAACCATCTACTAACGGTGGAGACTCTGAAAGGCCTCGTCCGGAGCATGCAGATACCAGTTTAGCAAGTAAGCATGACGAAGTTGGAATGATTACTTTTGTAATTTATTTTTACAGAATTATGTAATTATATATAACTTGCATACTTTGAACGTTGTCTCAGTAGTGGTGGTAACGACCAAGAACTAAATAATTTGACTGTTTTGTAAGAATACTCAGAATCGGAACAGTCTCAAAGTACGGAAAGTTTACTTTAGAGGCAGGCTTTATTTCATCTTCAGCAAACACTGGGGATTCAGATTTATTGCTCACTCACTCTGTAATTTTTATTTAGATTGTAAGAGAACTACATCAACGTCTTGTGACCCACAATTAATGCAATCACTACAGCCTTCATGAAAACTGCCAAAAGTCAAATATAGTAATCCGTTAATAGATAATTGAAGACGGCGTTACTTCCCGGCACGGAGGAGCGAGTCCGAGCTGAATAACTGGTTTGCGGAGGAGGCTGGATGAACTCTGTACGCCGGTCAATCCTCTTGTCGTCGCCACGCGCGCACGCTTTAAGCCAGAAATTTACAGCTGATTATGCTGTTTACCGCACAATAATTATACGTAATGCACACATTCCGTTCCGTCCGCGGCATTGTTTCCCGAGTAGAATCACGTTTCTCACTCATCCCTGTATTCCAGTAATTTGAAGAAAAAAATTAATTTTCGCTCGGTTTCGATTATACACGGAGAAGAAACAGAACGTAAATAAAAATGACAAGCGAAACGTAACAGATGGTAATTTGGCTCCAAGTTGCTCCATTAACTGCACTACCCATTTGCCTTACCTCACTTGTCACATTTTTCTTGTGTTGTTTGTCAGTCATAAAACCCGAAATGGTGTTACTCACGTGGGCGCGGCATGTCATCTTCCCTGTGCCCCCTACTTTCTACAATACGTCAATACTGTTTAACTATTTGAGTTTTTTTACTTATTTTGCACTCTTATTTTACAAGTACGCTTAGTAACATTGAGCAGCACTTATGGCTGAAATAAATGTCATATGGAGGGCGCTTATCCCTTACTCTAATCTAAAATAAAGTCATCAAGTATGTTAACTTGGAGTTGGGTATGGGCGTCTGTAAAGCAGCAGTCGGCAACCTGCGCCCGTCGATAAATTTTTACGCGCCCGCGACCAAATTTTTTGAAAGCGGCTGAAATGAGATTTCTCAGGCACGTGGCAGGGTATACTCTCCATGATCATAGAAGAAACACAGATATACGGCAGGAACTGAATATTATGAGTATACTCGACAGGATCGCCCAGTATCGGCTGAATTGGTGGGAACATCTTTGCCGAATGGATGACTGCCGCATCCTCAAACAACTATGGAACTATTAGCCGAGGGGACGGAGAGGTGTGGGACGTCCGAGGAAGCGCTGGAGTGACCAGCTGTAATATTTGGCTATTTGAGACCGGAACAAACCATTCTTGGTTTAAACCTTGAGGATGATGATGATGATGATTTTCTTTTGAATTAAGGAACGCATCCGCATTGTACCTGCTTCGAAGTACTGTATTATAAAATAGTACCAGCCATTTACCGAACCGTGCTAAGTCTTCCCCCAATACGATTCTCGAGCTTGTCGCCTGTAGCCTGTAAACTCCTTTCTCCCCAAAGAAGAAACTTGATTTTTTCAAGTTTTACATTTTTGTGCACTTTATGAAAATAAATATATTGTTATTGTGGTCAGTTCTTTAATTTATTTTTAGTAAAATGTTTTCCTGTTTAATCATTTTTTTCGTTCAAAGTTTTGTTAGTTTTAACGTGCGTGTAGATGATGACCTACTCCTAATGTGAAAAATTGTCACTTTATATGAAAAATACTGCAAAGCTTTTTTGATTCGGTGTTCCACGTTATATATAAGCGCAAGGGTATTATAAAGCGACAGTTAATGTTTGTAACGTCCAGGTATTTAACTCCCCACCTTTCTATTTTCCGTTGATGGGGTGAGGAGGGGTGCGCCAATCGAACTACTGTAGTCCTCATTTATATATGCGCCCCTATAAATTTAAAGGTTGCCTATGACTGGCCTAAAGCGTCTTGTTTGTCTTGTGTCTCATTCAGCGCCATTCTTGCGGGCTCATTGAGGTGCTCTGTTGGCCTGTCTCTGTACCACGTGTAATAATGCTTAATTTCTCTCGAACAGGTGGCACCCCGAGATCCTTCTTACGATACGGCTCGACATGACCACTGCCCTGAGTGACGTGTTCTGGAAACGCTGCAGGATCCCTACGTTTGAAGTACTTGTTGTCTCCCATAACTGTTTGTCCAGATCGGTTTCAGAATTGTCTTATAGAGGAGGAATTTATTCTCCGAGCACGTCTGCGACCTCCTTCCGAACCACCAGTACACATGTATAAAGATATGTCGAAGCTGTTTGTCTTTTGTCGTGCGTTTCAGCCATATAAGACGTCTGTAATGCTTAACATTCGCTTGTTGGACAGAATTTACTTCTCCAGTTCATTCTCAGGTCTTTTTTCATGAAGCTGTGTCTTAAAACGTCACTTTAGATAGTTTTGCGTTTTCCATAATACCATTCCCGCCGCTCCTTCGTTTCACCTTCTATCGTTCTAATCGTATACAGTCTATTCTGTAGGCAGTGGCGCACCGACACAGTGTGCGGCGCATACAGGCGCCAGGAGAGTAAACGCGCCAAACATTTCAGGCGAGGAGGAAATATTTGAAAAAAATTATTCATTAATTTAATTTAAAATTTATAATTATATTACCTCAAGATATTCTTTTCCTTATTTGGAACATGTTTCGAGAGTTCCTGTTCTCTCATCTTCTCTAATCTGAACTCTCGAAACATGTTCCAAATAAGGAAAAGAACATCTTGAGGTAATATAATTATAAATTTTAAATACTTTATATACCTATATCAAGAAACGAACTGTAGCAGAAAGTGATTGAATTAATTTAATTGTAATAACCTTTTCGGTGGTCTGGATATAATTCGAGAATTTTCATTAATGAAAGTTAGAAAAGTTCAATTCACTAAATGATTTTTCTTTCTGTTTAAATGTTTACTTGCCTATTTCTTTACCATATAATCTTTATAAGTTGTTCCTATTTTATATACTTGTAAGTTTATGTGTTTCTTATTTATATGATATCTATACAAAGTACAATTGTAAAAGTGATTTTCTTGCCAAATAAAATATAATAAGTTTAATTGTATACCAAAGTATATGTAATATTTTTGTTTTTAAAAACTAAGTTTATCTGTTTATTTACGTAAAACTATATAAAGTGCAATTGGCAAATAATTTTCTTGACAAATAACATAAACTACTTTATTTTCTTCCGAATTATTTTTGATGTTTTTTTTTGTACCCTTTTCGTATGTTTATTGTTTTTTATACATTTTTTTGTAATTCCTGGTATTTGTTCAATAAAATTATAATTAATATATTTCACATTTCATTTGTACTCACTTATACGCGTTTATAAAGTGATTTTTATTTGGGGGGGGGGGGTGCCAACTAAAGTTCTGCACACAGGCGCTGGACACTGCTGGCGCGCCTCTGGTTTTAGGAACTCAGAATTCCAGTTAAAGTTCTCTCTTTACGTATCCAGCATTTAGTGCCACACAATATTGTCGAAAGAGCCATATTATTGTTAAGCTTTATTCGCCTGTCTTGCCAAGATTTGTTCCTCACTGTTCCACGCATCGATCCGTCGATTCTTTAATATCTTGCCACGTTTGTTCCAACGTCTGCTCAGGACCGATTTGACGATCTAAATAGCCGAAAGTTAAAACTTGCTTCAGACTAACACCGTGTAAGCAACATTGCCTTTCGGTTTAATACAGGTCGTTTTATTTCTCTTGAGGCGTCCTCAGTGGCTCTACTCGCCCCTATTTATTCAGTAAAACCTCCCCGTAATGTGATAAGACAGGCAATATTTTCCGCGGCCGATAAGAGAGGCGACAGCAATTTATAAAAATAATAATCACGTTAATAGAGACGACAGCTACAAATTGCTGGGAGTTTAGAAACTTGTTTTAAATAATGTGACAGAATAGTTATAATGAAATAAAATACATTTGCGTTGTAAAAGTGGTAAAATTGTTGTTACTGTGCTTAAATATTTCTTGTATCGTGTTTCATTAAAATAATTTATTGTCATTGTTTATAATAATTATCGTCTTGTTTGTAACACTGTAGGCGCAGGGGCATATTTATGGGCGGGGGAACGACCGGGACCCCCCCCCCCCCGAGGGCCAATTAAAGTTGACGAATTTTGTTAAATTCTGAATTTTTAGGCTGTTTTTTCAGTTGTGTAAGCTAATATGGTAACTCTTTTTTAAATATAAAAACAGGCTTAATACACAGCATCAGCGTATACGTTTGAAATATGAAATATAGGAAAATCAATTCAGTCAATAAGTATCTTGCAAACAATGTTTCAATAAGCCGTATTTTTATTGTGTTACTACCGTTTACTTGAATGGGACTGATTTCAGGATGTTATCACACGTTTTTTCAGCCACTTTAGAGATAGTAATGTTGATTACTCTTAACTGATTTTTTCTTTTGTACGAGGGCGACTCGACCCCGAACCCCCCCCCCCAGGCCAAATTCTAGATACGCCATTGTGTAGGCTGGACGTGCTGTATAAATAGGTATGTGTCAAGCTACTGAGGCTGCCTCACCGTAGTACGGACGAAACGTTTCGTTGTAAGAGAAATACGACGGACTTGTGTTAAACCGAAAAACAGTGTTGTTACTTCAACATCATATTCCTCACACACTGGAAATACTCTTCAGCAGAGGTTCCCAAACTTTTCAGTCCGCGGACCGCCCTCAAAAAATTAAAAATTATACGGACCCCGTCTAGTTATGAAATAAAACAAACAGTAAATATGATAAAAACTCTTATATTTTAATTAAAATGTATTAAAATCAAAATTCTCTTAACTTGAAAAATTATAACATTAATGATATCAAACATAGTTTAATGTGAACAGTCAAGCTGCTTTTGAACAATTAGCTCTGCAATATTAGATTTAATGTGTGTTAATTTCAATATTAAGTCACTCTCGACATCTAGTTTATTTCTTAACTTTGCCAACCTCGGCTCTCTCTTTCCAGTCACACGTGTTGAAATCCAGCTTCTTAGGCGTAAAACCAGCTATACGGAAAAAACGTTATGCTTAGATACAGTGCTTATACGCGAGATACAGAGCTTATTCGTGGACTAAAACAGCTCGATCAGTTCTGCGTTGATGCGGCGCTCTAGTTAGTTCGGTTGACAAACAAATCTTTTACACGACATGATTTAAAGACATTATTAAAACCATTAGTTTGAAATTACTTTTACAATTGCAGTTAGTTTGAACCAAAACAAAAATACTGGAATCTTCAACTAATTGATTTAAGATTCTAAAATTTAGATTTTAGACTATAAAAATCGGAGAAAATTACGGTATATTCTGTTTTTCTTAAAAGCGTCCGCGGCCCACCTGAAACATCGTCACGGACCCCACTTTGGGACCACTGCTCTTCAGTATCTTGAATTAAAAAGGCATCGTCTGCGCAAAGAGAAACTTTTAAAATACGTACATTGTCCGTACAACGTTCATACGAAGATGAAAATCAATTATTACACATCCGGTAGAAAATTTCGGTAGATATAAAGCGGGCTTTTTGTGTTCCGCAGACATACCGACGCGTACAGGATAATTTAATACACCCGCGTCAGGTTTGGACGTATTCCCTGAAAACGGAAATATTATTTGGCTACAAAACCCAACCGTGTAATCTGTAAATACTGCTCACACTCGACACCGAACGTTGTTTTTAATTCCACGTACAGTCGGCTCGCGCGGCACGTGATGAATTATTTTGAAACGTAAAAACAATTGGTGACTGTTTCCAGTGGTGTACCTAGGCGACTGGAGGCCCGGGCCGGATTTCTTTCTGAAGCCCCCTCTCATAAGATGGGTGTTTATAATCCATTTTATCTTTAAGTAATACGTAGCAAAAACACTTTACTGTTGTATATTTATTGTCTAATTACTGTATTTATACGTCTAGCTAGAAAACTTTATAAGAAGCTGTAGTAATGTTTGTAATAAAAATCCACTTTCATATTGTAAATACAAAGTTTAAAGACATAATAGAAGTAGTATTATTTATAGACTGCATTAAATTTATTACAATACTTTATAATATACAATAAACGTATATACTGCAAAACAAATTTATCATTGCTGCAAACAATACTTGGCAATTTTTATTTCAAGTCAGCAGTTTTAGTGCAAATAAGGTGCACTTTCTAAAATGGCCGTTTTCTAGTTTTGGCCTCGAAAAATTTTGTTATTGTATCATCGAAGCTTATTCTCCTTGCTAACTTGTTTTCGTTCGATAAAATTGCTAGTCAATTTAGTCTGATTCGGCTCATGGTTGAGCGCAAATAATTTTTAATGAGTTTCAGTTTAGAGAAGCCCTTTTAGTATGAATATATTTCTATTAATAAACGTACCTCTATAAGTTTCTTTTTAATATCTGTAAACGCTTTATGAGGGAGGGTTGTAAGGCAGATTTCATAATAATATGAAAAAATCTTTGGAATCGATCGATTAAATCCTGGACCACTCCTAGTGTTGCGTTTCAGGACGTGACAATAGAACATTTGCAAATAACTTAACAAATTTACTAAAAAAAAAAAAAGTACTTTGGGCTACTGACTGTTTCATCGAGTTCAAGGGGAAACGAGTGGATCTACTCGAAATAATTGGAATTAAAACAGCCGTTAAACAGACCAAACTTCACGATAGACTTCAAACCTCTCTTAACAGGCAAACGGTTATGTATACATTTGCTTAGCAAACCAGTTTGTAGTACGGAGTACAAAAACGTTTATACGCCACGTTTGCTGTTTTTCAAAATTTTGACCTCTCGCATTTTGCCGCCCCCCCCCCCATTTTTTGTGTGTGGATCGATTTGAAAACAGTAGAGCTCTGTGGGATAAAGGTATGAACGTGCGTCCCAAGTTTTACGAAAACCAGGTGATGCGTTCAAAAGTTATCGTGAAATAGGTATACAGACACCGCAGATATCTTCTTTCTCTTCTCCTTCTTTAGCACTACAGCCCAACGTGAGCCCTGGCTTCCAACACCAGTCTTCTCCAATGTCTCCTATCCGTTGCCATCTCAGCGTAACTCTTCACATCCACTCTTCTTATATCGTCCAGCACATCATTCAACTATCTTATCCTAGGTCGGCTCCTCCTTCTGCTTTTATAGACTTGCGCCGTCAGGATTTTCTTGGGCGTGCGCTGATCGTCCATCAGCTCTAGGTGACCTGGCCGTTGTATTCGTTGAGCCTTTACGAATCTTACAACGTCGTCGTGCTGTACTTCTTATTCTCTATTCGTCGTCTTCTTTAACCGGACCATAAACACGTCTTACAATCTTTCTTCCAGACCTTCTTAATGTTTTTTTGTAAATGTCCATGTCTAGCCTCCGTAAGTAACAACCGGACTGATAAGTGTCTTATATATTTTTATTTAGTGTTACGACTAACTGTTGAGAATATACTGGAAAACTCTACATTCATTCTTAAGTAAGTGTACCTGTCATTGTAGAACTGAAAGTTTGTGTTGTGCGGTGGGAGGTCGAGCTGCCTGGGCGGGGCCTCAACCCGCACACATGCGCGTGTACTGTGAGAGTGTAGAAAAGTAATGTTCTCGAAGTTTTAAATAAAAGGAAAGATCTGGAAGCTGTTTTTCTATATAAATAGAGATGCACTTGACAAGTTCAGTTTTAAATGTGCTCTTGTAATGTGTATTTCGTGTGTCCGTTTTATGTATACTTGCTACTAAACTGTTCCTTCAATAAAGCGTGTGTTTGCTGCTGTACTTAAATTATTCATTATTTTTACCCATACCTCAACAGGTTATGGGCCCAGTGGCATTTTAAAATCGGAGTGCAGTGTGTAATTGGAGTGCAAGTATAAAATATTTGTACAAAAATGGAACCGAATTTAAAAATTGAAAAACTTCGAGACAAAGATAATTGGCATCAATGGCGCTTCGTAGTACGCACATTGATGGAAGAGGATGATGATGTGCTGGATGTTTGCGAAGGAAGATTAGCCGAGCCAGCTGCAGGTGCAGAAGATCGTGACGCGTTGTTGGAAAAGTTCAAGAAGGCGGACAAAATTGCCAGAAAGTTAATTGTTACAACAGTGGAGAGAAAGCCTCTGGAACTTATAATGGGTTGTTCTACTGCCAAGGAGATGTGGGACAAATTGAATACAGCATATGATCTAAAATCTGATGAAAATCTGTCGATGATTCAAAAAAATTTTTTGAGTTTAAGTGGACAGAGAGTGAAAGTATTACGTATAATATTTCAAAAATAGAACAGTTGGCTAGAAAAATGAAAAATCTCGGGGGAAAAATTGAAAAGACTATGGTGATGACTCGTGTTTTAACATCTTTGCCACAAAAGTTTAATCATTTTCACAGTGCTTGGGATTCGGTATCTGACGATAAGAAGAATCTCGAAAATTTGACTGAGCGCTTGATGGCAGAAGAATTTAGTTTACAAGAGCAAAAGGAAGTACACGAAGAGACGACAGCGTTGCTAGCTAATCTGAAAATCGGTCATAAGGAACAGAAGAATGACTCTTATAAATATGAGAAGAATTGAAACAAGAGCAGTGTTATAATTCTGGAAGACAAGGTCATTTAAAAAGGGACTGCTTCAGGTGTTATACGTGCAAAAGAAAAGGCCATAAAAGTAACAATTGCTTCATGAATAAGAATAATGGACAGCGAAGATGGTTGAATAATCAAGAAAGAAGTAACTCGTCTTATGGACAGAAGAAATCAACATCGAGGATAGCACTAATAGGTGACAAAGGCAGCTGTGGCAATCGGGATGATCTCTGGATTGTGGATTCGGGTGCGACGGATCATATGTCGAAGCATCGAGAATGGTTTTCAACGTTCGAAGAATATACACCATCAGTCAGTGTAAGAATGGGCAACGGTATGACAATGTCTGCATATGGTAAAGGTAATATTGACTTTGAAACTTATAAAAATAGTGAACGAGTAGAAGGTACTATCTTATAATGTATTATATGTTCCTGATTCAATGTATAATCTGTTTTCTGTTAAATATGCGGGTAAAAGGGGTATAGATTATGAAATAACACATAATGCTACGAGATGTACTTTAAAGCATGGTAATGAAATTCTTGTAACTGGTTCCGAATATGAGCCTGGTAGTTTGCTAAAATTAGACACTCAAACTTTAATTCCAAAAGAACGTAACGTGGTAGAACAAAAGAGTAGATCGAGCATTGCCAACGGTAATGTTTTACAATTATGGCACGAAAGACTTTGCCATCAAAATGTAAAACATGTGAAGAATTTTTTGAAAAATCTATATATAAAATTTACGGATGAAAATTTCTTTTGTGAAGGTTGCGCTTATGGCAAAAATTATAGATTGCCTTTTCACAAAAAGATCGATCGTGCCACTAAAACTCGCGAAATAATTTATACTGACGTTTGTGGTCCTATGGAAGTAGAGTCTCTCGGTAGAAAGTTATATTTCGTTTCTTTTAAAGACGATTTTTCAAGTTATAGAGAAATTCATTTTATTCGAGAAAAATCTGAAGTAATAGAAAAACTAAAATCATTTTGTATCGGGGTTGAGAATCAATTTGCAACAAATATTAAAGAAATTCATTTTGATGGTGGTAAAGAATACGATAATAAAGCTGTGATCTCCTTTTTAAATAGTAAAGGTATAAAATATTCGATTAATGCTCCATATACGCCCGAACAAAATTCAATTGCAGAGCGCGATAACCGAATCATTGTAGAGGCTGCTCGATCAATGTTATATTCAAATTCAAACTTACCTCTATTCTTATGGGCAGAAGCAATGAATACTGCTGTACATGTAATTAATAGAACAGGCCCAACAAAACAAAATAATAAAACTCCTTATGAGTTATGGAATGGAAAAACAGCTACTGTTGATAGATTTAAAATATTTGGAACCATGTGTTATGTACATATATCAAAAGAAAAGCGTAAGAAACTTGATAAAAAATCGATGAGGGGTTATCTGGTCGGATATCATGAGGATTGTAAAGGTTATCGTGTATATGTTCCGGAAGTGCGAGATGTCATTATAAGTAGAGATGTACTTTTTAAACCTGAAAGAGTATTAGCTGATTCAATTATTTTGAATTCTTTGAACAATAATAATAAAGAAACTGAAGAAAATGAAATTATAATTCCTAAAAATAATGAACTTTTACTTAAAAATGAATCAAATGAGCTTGAAGAAAGAGAACCTTTACAATCTTCAAATAGCGATAACAATCAAACTGGACGACAATTGCGCGATAGAACAAAATTAAAACCTACAGAATATTATGGATGTCCGCTCACGTTTATTGCTGAAAAGTTACCATCTAATTATAACGAAGCAATTACAAGTAAAGAAAAAGATAGTTGGCAAGCTGCAATGCAGGACGAAATGAACTCTTTGTATGAAAATAAGACATGGGTATTAGTGGAAAAGCCAAAAGATAAAAAGGTGATTAACAATCGTTGGGTTTTTGTGAAGAAGCTCAATCCAGATGGTACAGAACGTTATAAAGCGCGGTTGGTTATTAAAGGTTATTCGCAACAGAAAGGTATAGATTATAAAGAAACTTTTAGTCCGGTTGTTCGCTTTGATACAATAAGATAGATACTTAGTATTTCTGCTCGTGAAAATTTACATATCGGTAAATTTGATATAAAAACGGCTTTTTTATACGGTGACTTAAAGGAAGATATATATATGAAACAACCTGAAGGTTTTGATGATGGAAGCTCACGCGTATGTAAATTAATGAAAAGTTTATACGGCTTAAAACAAGATGCTGGACTGAGCACTTCACTAATTTTCTTGTAAATTTAGATTTTTGTCAAAGTACGGGTGACCCATGTTTATACATATATAACAAAAATAATAATAAGATCTTGTTAGCAATTTATGTTGATGATGGACTTATTGCAGCTTCAAATGAAAGTTTGATTGATAAATTGTTGAATGATTTGAGTAAAAAATTTAAAATTACTAGTACTAAAGAAGTTACTAATTATCTTGGAATGGAAATTTGTAGATTGAATGATGGGTCTGTTTTCATTCATCAAAGTATTTATGTTAACAAAATCTTAGAAAAGTTTAATATGTCAGAAGCTAATATTGTATCTACGCCAATTGATTGTAATCATGATGAATATTTATCAAAAACTATTGTAAGTAATGTACCTTATCGTGTCGGCAATTTGATGTTTTTGCAAATTGTAAGTCGTCCGGACATAAGTTTTGCTGTAAATGTTGTATCTAGAGTTTTAGACAAACCAAGTGTAGCTCATTGGTCAATTGTTAAACGAATTTTACGTTATCTAAAAGGTACGATTGATTTTGGATTACTATATTGTAAGGATGGCAGCTTTAAAGCTTATAGTGATGCTGATTATGCTAGCGATACAGTTACACGTAAATCAACTTCTGGCGTAGCTTGTATGTATGCAAATGCTGCAATTATTTGGCGAAGTAAGAAGCAACAATCTGTATCATTATCAACAACCGAGTCAAAATTTGTAAGTGCAGCAACAACTGAAATAATGTGGTTAAAGAAGCTATTTAATGAATGCGATTGTAAGACTGATAAATATGATTTATGTATAGATAATATGAGTGCATTAAAACTTATAAGTAATCCTGAATTCCATCAAAGGACAAAACATATTGATGTGAAATATAATTATGTACGTGATTGTTTTCAAAATGGAGAAATTGATGTACATTATGTTAAAAGTGATGAACAAGTCGCTGATATACTTACGAAAGCTTTGTCAAAACCAAAATTTGTTTATTTAAGATCTAAACTTGGACTTAAGAGTAAAAATGAATTTTTTTAGATTAATGTGATTGTGAGAATGTAGAGTTTTAGGGAGGGTGTTGAGAATACACTGGAAAACTCTACATTCATTCTTAAGTAAGTGTACCTGTCATTGTAGAACTGAAAGTTTGTGTTGTGCGGTGGGAGGTCGAGCTGCCTGGGCGGGGTCTCAACCCGCACACATGCGCGTTTACTGTGAGAGTCTAGAAAAGTAATGTTCTCGAAGTTTTAAATAAAAGGAAAGATCTGTTTTTCTATATAAATAGAGATGCACTCGACAAGTTCAGTTTTAAATGTGCTCTTGTAATGTGTATTTCGTGTGTCCGTTTTATGTATACTTGCTACTAAACTGTTCCTTCAATAAAGCGTGTATTTGCTCCTGTACTTAAATTATTCATTATTTTTACCCATACCTCAACACTAACGAGTTCGCTTCTCAGTAGTCTACTGTTGGCATAATATGCCCTATTTGCAAACTTGTCATGTATTGTGTTTATGGACCCTTCGTTATTTATCATGTTACCCAGGTATATGAACGTATTAACTCCATCAAATGAATTATCCTCTATGCATAAATTATATAGATTTCTGATTTTCCTTTAGGATGCAGAAATTGGCATGTATTTAGTTTTGCTGATATTTACATTCAATTCCGTTCCAGCGGATTTTTTATTCACCTCTATATACATCAACTAACCGTTGTCTCTGGCTATTATCACACATCGTCAGCGTAAGCACATATTTGGCTTGGCTTATTTAAACACCCCAAGTAGGGTAGAGTTAAAACTGAGAACCCGCTTCGTTCGTTCAGCAAACCATCCTACAAAAACAGTTATTGTCTTAAAGATATGTGTAACTAAACCCTATTGTGTAGCAGCCAGTAATAACCGTATTGTATTTACTCAAGTCATACAAACGGACACGCACGCAGGAATCCTGACTGTTCCTGACTGAAACACCTCAGTGAAAGATTACATACTTCCTGAAGACACCGACTGTTTTATAAAGCAGAACTTTTTTACATAATTTATTATCGAGTTTTTATTCTTGTTAACAATTATTGAACGCGTCGTGTCGGATGGATATGTTACGCTGGGCCCACGATTGGCAAAGATTTTGCTTGTACTCACTGTTGACAATCGTATAATCCAGGGGTGCATTTACTGGGGGGGGGGGGCGAACGGGACCCCCGTCTCCAGAGGTTCGAAAAGTTGACGAATTTTTTTTTGAATCTCGTAATTTTTAGGATGTTTTTTTTCAGCTGTTTACTCTAATATAGTAGTAGCTGTTCTTAAATACACAAACAGGTTTGTTACGCAGAATTAGGGTGTACGTTTGAAATATGAAATATAGGAAAATCGATTGAGTCAAAAGGTATCTTTTTACAATGTTTCAATAACGCGGGTTTTTGTTGTGTTTTTACCGTTTACTTTAATAGGATTGATTTCCGGATGTTATCACGCGTTTTTCAGCCACTTTAAAGATGGTTATGTTGATTATTTTAAACTTGTTTTTCTTTTGTATGAAGCCGACTCGACCCCGGACCCCCCTCCCCACGAAGCCAAATTCTAGGTACGCCACTGGTGTAATCTGTCTTTACCTTTTAAAAAGTTACGCCTGTACATATTTCTCACTTGTACGTGATATGCAGTTTCATAAGAAATCGTATTGCTAGTTCCGTTTGTATCGAAGGGGAAATAAAGCGTAGCGCCATTCGGTATTCGTATGCGAATACAGTTCGATTCGTTGTTATACGCTTATTGAACATTTTAATTTACCGTTTAAAATGGATTAATATGTCTATGCAATACGTTTACTTTCGAAATAGTTTCTTTTTTTTTAATTAATTTTGTTGTTGTTTCGGGATCTCGGAGTGCCCTTACTGTTAACAAGCGTTCTCCACACCGATTATGTTACCTCTCTGACAGCCTTACGTACCTACTGTGACACAATATTCGATACGTACGTAAGTGCGTGCGTGTGTGTGTGAGGGAGGTAGAGGAGAGATAGAGAGAGAGAGAGAGAGAGAGAGAGAGAGAGAGAGAGAGAGAGAGAGAGAGAGAGAGAGAGAGATGGATTCAATGTATTACCCAAGTCTACTTGGGAGGGGAAAAAATATTATTTCTCAACGGTGTGTAAGCCTGCACGACGGAGCCTACGAAATGCGGGGATGCTGCTGGCGACGCGATAGTATGTAGGCTATTAAAGACGTTACACGCAGCAAAGGACAATAGAAGATGTAGACAGATGTACTGAGTACGACCTTGAACCTCTCCAGCCAGGGAACAATGAACTCACATTTCGCAGTTTCTCCAACGTCCGTTCGATTTAGGGTCAAAATTACTTACCCATATCGTCATCAGTGAGTCACTATTTAGATGCACGCTGTCTCAACGCTTCCTTCGTAAAAACTGGTCCGTTTAAGTTCCGAAAACGTTCGTCGTTGCGGACTCGCCCACCGACTCGTCGCCATGTTGAACTAAGAAATTAATATTTCAGAAAAATATAGGCAGAATACTCATGATTCGCTACGGGTTAGAAAAAAATGGAATTTAAATTATCAGAATTCTAATACATCTAGAATTTTACTACTGGAATTTTATTTGACTAAAATTTTGTTTGGTACTAATGTAGTACCAAAATTCGGACGTAACTTATTTTCTACCAGCCTGCAAATATATATATTTTTTAATAAAACTGTGGATTGACGTTATTATGTTGTACAATAAAGACTGCAAAATACAACGAGAAATATGTATAAAATCTGTAACACAAAATATAAACGCCCACGCGACTTCGAAGTTTACCTGATTTTTACAACCTACTTACAGTAAAATTTGCAATTATTTTTGTGAGAAAACTTTTAAAAAAGTACACAAAATAAGTTTATCAATATGTTCGTTAATGAAAAATCAGTAACTTTTAAAAAAGTACACAAAATAAGTTTATCAGTATGTTCGTTAATGAAAAATCCGTACAAATAAAAAAAATTCTGACAAAAACAACTTAACTTGCAAACATGAACATAACGTGAAAACGCCACTGTATCAGTAGGCCTACTGCTGGTATAATATCATGACAGTGCCAAAAATAACGGTTTTTCATGTTTTGATTATAAGTTATTAAGGTTTATTTTACATCTGTTCGATTTGTAGATCTAAGGATTGGTTCCTGTAATCTTAACGCACGTCGCACGTCGCTCTGATATGTCGGACGCTGGTAACCAAAGGGTTAATCTGCTTCAGAAAGGTGTGCTTCTGCATTAATGTGTGTGAAACATTTATTTATGAACTGCCTTATTACTTTGTTATATACTATTTCCTTTACCGTAGTATAAGTAGACAGACGTGCTTGTTTCCTTGAGCCCATTGAAAACCCAATATCTGCCATCGATAAACCGTCTACTGAATTTTAAAGAGCTGTCTGGTCGTAAAAGCTGTCTCCTTCGACGTGAGTGAGAGCTGCCCACAACGTTCTATTCCAGTGGTTCCCAAAGTGGGATCCGCGGACCGCTGGGCGTCCGTGACAATGTTTCGAGGGGTCCGCGGACACTTTTAAGAAAAAATAGAATATACCGTCATTTTCTCAGATTTTGTATGCTCTAAAATCTAAATTTTAGATTCTTAAACTATTAGTAGAAGATTCCAGTACTTTGTTTTTGTTCAAACTAATTGTAATTGTAAAAGTAATTTCAAAGTAATGGCATTAATGATGTCTTTAAATCATAACGTGTACCAGATCTGTTTGTCAGCCGAACTGACTATACCGCCGCATCAACGCAGAACTGATGGCGCTGTTTTAGTCCACGTATAAGGACTTCCTTCCTTATAAGTATCTTCCTTATAAGCACTGTATCTAAGCAAAACGTTTTTCCGTGTAGCTGGTTTTACGCCTAAATAGCTGGATTTCGACACGTATGGCTGGAAAGATAGAGCCGAGGTTGGCAAAGTTAAGAAACAAACTTGATGTCGAGAGTGACTTAATATTGAAATTATCAGACATTAAACCTAATATTACAGAGCTAATTGTTCAAAAGCAGCTTCATTGTGCACATTATATCAACTATGTTTTATATAACTAATATTATAATTTTGCAAGTTAAGAGAATGTTGATTTAATACATTTTAAATAAAATATAAGAGTTTATCATATTTACTGTTTGTTTTATTTCATAACTCAGACGGGGTCCGTGAAATTTTTAATTTTTTTGGGGGTCCGCGGACTGAAAAGTTTGGGAACCACTGCTCTATTCCATTAGCATAATTGGATGTAAAATTTTAATCACAGATTTTTGAAGTGACACCTTCATATGCGGCACTGTGGTGCCCAGCTCACTCCCGTACACCTCGCGTTCCTAGCCAAGTAGATTGTTTCAACGTGTAATGCAATATGCAACGAAAACCCATTGTTGCCATGTCAATCAAACCTTTTTTCCCCACATACCTACCCAAAATTTCTCCACTGCCACAAATATGTGTGCTTTAAGCAAAGAGTAATATTTTCAAGTATGTGAGCATATTCTAAATGTTTACATACTATTACAAGAATACAGTAATGTAAATATTAAAAATAATTTTATTTGTGATTAAAAATAATGTACTCACATGCTGAGAGATCGAGCTGAATACTTTTAAAATCCTGTTCTTGCACGTAGTTCATTATTAACCTAATGGAGTCTATTTACACAATTTTCCAATTGTGTAATTCATGAAAACAATTTAAAATCAGTGGCACCTATTTTTTATTATTATATTTATAGTACTGTCAATGAGAATGTTTGTGTACGTGTTCGAAAGAATAGAATTTTGTATCTTTGTTTACATTGTACGTTTTACAAGTTAACCCATTAGTCCGATTCTGCTTTTTATGTTGTACTTGACTGTAAGTTTTTTATGTTTTAAAATTCGATTTAGTTATTTAGCTATTTTATAATTTGTAAAAATAACTGTATTATTATGTTGGGTATATTAATTATAATATAATATATACCTGCTAATATAATATAACTTATAATTATAATATAAAAATGTAATTATTAGTACATTCTACTTTTCAACTAAATATTGCGTAAATCGTTTTGTTACATTAGAAAAAATTATTTGTTACATATTATTTGTATGTGTATGTGTACTGAAAATAAAACGACGTGTGATACGATTCTATTTACGTTCATTGTAAATATAAATTTCTTATAATAAAATACACATAAACACTATTTCTCCTCGTCTCATATAATTATGCGCTCACTCTTATTTGAATTTTAATTGTTTGTAGCAAAATCTCTCTTACTTCAAATACAAAGAGGAACCTTTTACACTTTGAATCAGTTCACTCACCATTCGGCATTGAAGTTCTCACTTCTGGCGTCTGTCCCACGACACACCTAAATTTTTTTACATTTTAGTTCATGGCGAAACATTGTAACAATTGTTTCAAATTAAATTAATCGTCACCTCGTAGAGGGCAAGCGTCATGAATTATTCTCAAAAAAGTGTTTCGTTGCTTCTGCGTCCACAAAAATTATAAACTTTTCATACGTCGGTATGGAAAAACGTTTTTAAACTAGTAGTCAGCACTCATGTAAACAAGTAAAGTTTCTACGAGCAGGTTGAACGTGGAGAACAAAAAACAAAAAAAGATACAGGATGTGAATAATTTTTACTACTTAGTAATGGAACAAAATTGAGTGTATTGTTTAGAACATTCGCAATGTTTTCAAACTAACTCGGAAAACTCGGTGGATAGTGAGGACTGTAAGTGAAATCTAAAACAGTAAATAAACGTTCGTTCATTTTGTGGTTAGAACTTTCATTGGACACAGAATACTGTATTGAATATAATTTGTTCTACTAGGGACAGTGTTCACCCGTAGTATCGCTTACTTTTTCTGACCAAATATAAATTTCTGTCGTGTAGGCGAGACTGGAAAAGGATCGATACTACAAGAAATAACTACTGTCGGAACGTTCTGTTTGTCGTCGGTCTGGTTGCAAAAATGACGTCTGCATCTTGCTTCCGCAGAAGTCGCATCCAGTCACGGAATAATGTCACGTTCAGCAGCCAACCTTGAGAGTCACGCTGTTCCCTGCTCGCGCGCCCGCTGAATTCTTTTCGCTAAAAAAAGACAACAATCCGCGGAAGACCGCTTCTTTGATGACGTGTAACTCGATATTACTCGTCGTCTGAATGATTTATTTTCTTCGTCAACTCCTTATGTCCGAAGAAAAACGTGACGAATCGCCAACAGCATCCTGTTCCGTGTCAGGTTATAATTAATCGGTGTAAATGCGCTGCAGACAAATGTTTCAGTTTCAGTCGAGCAACAACAGGAAATATTATGAATGTGACTTGCCCTACGAAACGTTTAGGGCATTACTATCATTTGCCTTCTGTGCCAAGCAGGGGCGAACCTAGGATTTCATTTCGGGGGGAGGGGGGATTTTTTCAACTACATATCGTTTTCTTAGAGTATTTTTTTTCTCATACTATAATGAAAATCGTATCAACAAATTAAAACTAATGCGTAAATAATGGGCTGCAATTCACTAATTTCATAAAAATCAATTAATAACATACAGTTTGACTTGGAAGCCAAATAATACCTTTCTGTGGAATATAAATACTTTAAAGGGAATGTTACAATTAAGAAAGTAAATTTTGTATGTGTATGTTTGTGTTTGTGTTGTAGGGTTAACACATACAAGAACACGAAAAATGTTTAAATGAACGTCTGTTTAATTTTACAATATTTTGTTTCTTAGAGCTAGGTAGAGTCTATTACAACAATCCATGTCCGTTATGAAAAATAATGTTAAGAAATTAAAACTCATTCACATTATGTGCTTTGTGATTGAAGTTATCAGCATGTAACATTAAGTTAAAATATAAAAAGATATGTCCCTATTTATCGTAACCAGCGGAAAAACGTATCCTACTCTCTTTCAAGCCGACTTCTTTTCATTTTGCACCGTTTATTTCAATATCTGTTATATTTATTATTGAGTATAAGGCTTATTATTGTAGATTATTTAAACTTGTCATTAGCCCAAATAGTAATTTTTTTTAATTGACAAAACTTGGAAATCAATTAACTCCATTTCAAAAACATAACCAGTTTAAAATTTTTTGCTCCAAAAATTTTTTCTGGGGGGGGGGGGGGTATCCCCATATCCCCCTATGGGATATATCCCCATATCCCCCCTAGGTTCACCTCTGGTGGCAAGTGCCAGGAACTTAAATTTTATCATTTTCGTTTATATTTTTAATCAGTTTTGCACAGTCAGTACGTGGAGTGGTCTCTTTTGCTTGGTAGTGTAGATGCAGGGGGCGCGGTTACTTTCAAAAAATTAGGATGGCGTACGCGTGATTGTCTACAGGAACGCTTTAATACGTTCCAACTCCGGTGTTCGACCGGTGTCTTGGAAGTGATAACAATTAATTGGAGTTTCTGATTATTGTCGTAAAAATGACGTTTTTCTTGTAGCCGACACGATCTTGATGTTGTTTCTCATTGCACATAGTGCGGACACTTCGTCTTCATCTTTGAAATCGTTAAAATCTAATTTAGTGCATCGTGGGTTATAGTCAGTTGGACCGGGCAGCGCACAATCCTAGCGGGAGCAGTCGTAAAGCTGCCGAGATGGAAACAGGAGGAAAGCATTGTATACTGTAAAAACGTTTCACGTTAAGAAGTTTACTTAGTTTTTATTTACATTTTATTATTTTATATCTCAATTTACATACTAGTTTTTCACTGGAAGCTGAAATTTGCAAATAATCTGGGAATATCGAATGCCTACAAAACTGACAGTTCGCGAATACTGAAGGCACTTCAGCGGACACGTGTATGTGTCTTGCACGCATGATTCGTATAGTATTTTCATTAAATGTTATGCAAATTTGAAATATATCTAGGGCCTGCCCCGAGTTACACTACTGTAAAGCTCAGAATCAACATACGTTATATTATAATTGTATAGAATAGTTTACGGTGAAAAATCGATTAACCGAATTAGTCTCCGAAATCTCCGGATCGGTGGGCGCGTATGACAGCCTACACAAGTAACGTTTTTTTTCAGGCAATTTACAATCTGACCAAAGCTGGTAACGGCTGACGCTTTGTAAACGCGAGTCCCATGTATATTTTTTTATTCGCTTTCATTAATCGCGATGTGTAAAACTGTGTGTAAGGGGGTCGTATCAGAGAGAGAGAGAGAGAGAGAAGTCCGTTTTAGATTATCCGAATAATTTCTATCGTTACATAGTGTTTTACTTAAATTAAATAGTAGACATAATTAAAATATTCCGAAATATTATTAATACAATATTACAATTTAATATACTGCTAATATGACAACCGCTTAATTATAATTATAAATAACTATAGGTGCAGGTATAATCGAATGTAGTACACTTACCAATATGTTACAGCCAATCAACATGTTATAGCTGAATACAGAATGTAAGGATGTTCGAATATGAATATTATAAAAAGTTATTATTTTTCAGAATTATCTAGAATTATCACAAAAGTGGAAGCGTAATACTCCACGTCATCCTACCCTTATCTCTTATCCTTCCTCCAAAATATTACTTAACACGACATCAGAAATTAAAAAACAGTTGACGGCACTCGACTGTTTTACAACTATTTTTGACTCTTCTATAATTCTTTTATCAGGCTTCTGACTTTCCAGTCTAGTGTCGTTTCTGTAATAATCTGAAACAATCACATACTTATGGAATACGGAAGCAGTGTCTAAAATAAACCTTGATTTGGTGGTGTTCCGATATTTTCACAAAAACTTTCTCTGTTTAAACGATGACAATAAATCGTCACTTAACCGGAACCAAAATAGTATGATGTTAATGTTTTGCACGAGTTTGCGTTTCGTTGTGCACAGACTGGTCGCTTTCGATGGCATTGTTTTTGCTTTATAGGTGCGCAGTTTGTCTGCAATGACATTTAGCATAAAGAGACAACAGTTTTGTTATCGAAAAGTCGTTTCTGTTCGCAGCAGAAAAGGTTTTCCGTTTCGTTTTTAAATCGGCGATATATCTGGTTGGGCCGAACGTGTCGTTACAGTGTACTAATTACTTTTGTTTTATTTTCACACGGTCTCAAGGAGAAACTAATTATTCTGGTCACCTTGAAACGCGTCTTGCTCTGTAGCAATGCAACAAGTTCTTCTGAAGCTACAGCCAATAGTCTACGCCAGTGGTTCCCAAACTTTTCAGTCCGCGGACCCCCCAAAATTAAAAATTTCACGGACCCCGTCTGATTTATGAAATAAAACAAACAGACACTCTTTATATTTTAATTAAAATGTATTAAAATCAAAATACTCTTAACTTCCAAATTATAATATTAATTATATAAAACATAGTGTAATGTAAACAATGAAGCTGCTTTTAAACAATTAGCTCTGCAACATTAGGTTTAATGTCTAATAATTTCAATATTAAGTCACTCTCGACACCAAGTTTATTTCTTAACTTTGCCAACCTCGACTCTATCTTTCCAGCCAACCGTCTCGAAATCCAGCTACTTAGGCGTAAAACCTAACGTTTTGCTTAGATGCGTTGCTTATACGCGAGATACAGTGTTTATAAGCAAGATACAGTGCTTATACGTGAACTAAACAGTGCGATCAGTTCTGCGTTGATGCGGCGCACTAGCCAGTTCAGCTGACAAACAGATCTGCTACACGACATGATTTAAAGACATTATTAAAGCCATTAGTTTGAAATTACTTTTACAATTACAATTAGTTTGAACACAAACAAAGTACTGGAATCTTCTACTAATTGTTTTAAGATACTAAAATTTAGATTTTACAGCATAAAAAATCTTAGAAAATTGCGGTACATTCTATTTTTTTTTTATAAGTGTCCGCGGATCCCACTTTGGGAACCACTGGTCTACGGTAATAGGTTCTTCCCTTCCCATTCCGAAGGAAAGTATTATGCCACTAGTAATTAACCTAGTAAAGAAGGCATTAACCCGTACAGCACGCCGGTTGCCATCCTCTGTTTAACATACTTTTACATCGTAACTCGTTCGTAGACCGTATATCGTTCACACTCTGATTGCTTGAAACAATTCAAGTCGGTTGCGTGGGTTAATTTTGGTCGCATCTAGCGGATCAAAGAATACTGTGTATGCAAGTATGCATTAAATAAAAAAAGCCGCAATTTTTTAAACAAAAGGAGGTTTTTGTTTCAAATATTGACGAGCGATCACGTGTGTAGTCAACTTTCGGTACTTTCCCAATGTCCGTAGCGGTACTACGTTCTCAATGCGATTGTATCGATATACCACGATGTGCAGAAGAAGAAGTACACTAATTGTAAATTATTCTGTTTCTTAATGTAAAGCGAAAATACGTAATGTTTTTATTTGTGAGGTTAGGCAATAATGGTTTTTGATTTTTAGATTACTACTTAAAGAAATAAAAGCCATGGCTGGAAACAATATGGCGTTTAATGTGTATATTCATAATGCTTGAAAGTGAGTAACAGCAAAAACAAAGAACATAACGTTTTTTAACAAAAACAGCAACAGAAATGTAATATGAAAAATACAGTTATTTCTGATTAGTAAGATTGAGACAAAAACGAAACAACGTATTAACAAAAGAAAACAAAATTTGTTATTCGTTAGGCGGCCAATATTCTTTTATGTTGTTCAGTAAAATCTTGAAAACTTCTTGAAAAATTTTGTGCGAAACAAAAAATGGGAGACATATGTAGCATCCCGTCTTACTTTGAGTTGGTTGCTTTTCCAGTGATCTTTATAAAAACGAGTATTAGTGGAAAAACGAGTACTAGTGGAAAACATGTTCTCTTAGAAAAAAGGAGACATGTAAGTAACAAGCAAGGAGTGGCGCTTCAGTCACCCCGCCTTACTTCGAGCTGTTTTTTTTTTTTTTTTACATGGATTTCACAAAAAACAAGTAGTATTTTAAAGGCATATTGGTTTCCATGTATAATTTTAGTTTGCTTGTTAACCTAGCAACGTCAACTTTTGGCGTCATGGGTACACATCAGAGATATATTATTGTTGGAAACATTTTTCGTAAAAAATATGACAATGTAACACGATTGAAGTCGCCAGAAAACTATTTTGTAACATATAAAAATAAATTTTCACGATTTCTATTATATAAAAAAAATATATATATGCCATATTCACTACGTATCGATGCCAGTAATCGAAATATCGAAAATGAATGTGGGTACGGTTATTGGAAAAGTACCCAACTTTCAATATTAACGGTACGTTTACGTTTAGCAGTGCGATGTTGACTGTAAATATTGACCAAGTGTTGTACGTTTGTAAATAAACAAACTAATTGTACTGCCAGCATGTAGGCGTACTGCTTATCGATATTCTTTGGATAACTGGGTGAAATGCAACAGGACACGCGTTTTATTAAATATTAATTAAATAGATACAGGCTTTATTAAATGGAGACAAAAGAAAATCGGTTAGTTCTGTAGTGCATTTCTTTTGTTGAAAGTTATTGTTGAGCTAACTGTGAGATGCACTTCTGGAAAAATTTATCGAAGACTGTTTCCTAGAATCCGAGAAGAATGATCGAAGCAAACTGGGTGTTACCGTCACCCCTGTGGGCGCTGGGGCGGTCTGAAAGGTATGTTGCTTATCCCAGAAGCAGTAAGGGGACGCAAAAAATTGTTCACCTAAACATTTCGGCTATTACGTTTTCTGACAAATTCAGTAATAAAACTTGGCCCTTTTACGTTTCCATATTGGTTTCGATTTCCATCATCCACTTCGATTCCCTTTGAGTGGAAATCTCGCACGATATATAAATTCCCTAAGGTGTATTAACCAAATTTCTCTTTCATTAGTCAGTATGGGGTCAATATCAGCCGTGATATCGCCCCCTCCTAAAGCCTGTTCGTCCATACTTGCCGTGGGTTTTCTTTGACTCTATAACCCCTATCTTTATTGCATGAAAATATTCTGTAGCAAAAGAAAGCGCACGTACTGCGATGCCACTAATTTAATTGCTTTGCAATTTTCTCTTCGCTTTTTCTCTTCCACTTCGCGCAAATCATTTTCTTAACGTCGTCAAGCCCTTCTGCTTCTTGTCTCTAATGGAGACAAAAGAAAATCGGTTAGTTCTGTAGTGCATTTCTTTTGTTGAAAGTTATTGTTGAGCTAACTGTGAGATGCACTTCTGGAAAAATTTATCGAAGACTGTTTCCTAGAATCCGAGAAGAATGATCGAAGCAAACTGGGTGTTACCGTCACCCCTGTGGGCGCTGGGGCGGTCTGAAAGGTATGTTGCTTATCCCAGAAGCAGTAAGGGGACGCAAAAAAATTGTTCACCTAAACATTTCGGCTATTACGTTTTCTGACAAATTCAGTAATAAAACTTGGCTCTTTTACGTTTCCATATTGGTTTCGATTTCCATCATCTACTTCGATTCCCTTTGAGTGGAAATCTCGCACGATATATAAATTCCCTAAGGTGTATTAACCAAATTTCTCTCATTAGTCAGTATGGGGTCAATATCAGCCGTGATATCTCCCCCTCCTAAAGCCTGTTCGTCCATACTTGCCGTGGGTTTTCTTTGACTCTATAACCCCTATCTTTATTGCATGAAAATATTCTGTAGCAAAAGAAAGCGCACGTACTGCGATGCCACTAATTTAATTGCTTTGCAATTTTCTCTTCGCGTTTTCTCTTCCACTTCGCGCAAATCATTTTCTTAACGTCGTCAAGCCCTTCTGCTCTATCTGCGTTCGGTAGGTTTGTTAATTCAGCCAATTTTTCGGTATGTTCTGTTTGATTGAGGCAAACTCTACCTCTCCGGAAAAGTCGGCCGTAGTCGCTTCCCCCGAATACGAAATATCTCTTTTCAGTCGCAGCCTCTGACGTCTTTGTGTATTTCGTCGCTAAATCGCGCCGTTGCCAGGGAACGTGGATTATACTTAAACCCCGATTCTATCGGTCGTGCGGAAAGTAAAAGGAATATTTGATCGGGATAAAAATTTCGTACAGAACGCAAATCTAATCTTGTGTACGTGTGTCGCAACATGCTTGAGAAAGTGTTCGAGCCAGAGTGTAAACACTAATTACCACAGTGTCAGGTCTTCACTGAAAACCTTGTTGTCAGGTTAACACCTGTTGAGTAAAATTGGTACCGTGTACAAAGCGATTATGAAACTTTGTTGAATAACAAGGAGAAAATAATATCTTGTTTTCAAAATCATTGTTAATATCATGACGAGATTATGAAAATTTTATTGACGTCGCTATAGCATGATAAAGTAGTCATTTGTAAATTGATATAATCAGGATATTGTTTGGTAACAACTCGCACATCCGCACGCATGCGATGTGCTGACAATTAATGCGTATGATATATGTTTCCAAAATAATATTTACAGTGTCTGTAGTGAATTATTGTGTTATGTTATAGTATAAACCTGAAACACCGTACGACCATTGAACTTGGGAACATTGCGATGGTGACAATACGTAAGAAATAGAATTATTGTGTCGTAAGTAGTTAGATACTGAGAGAGTCGCGTCAACGTGCCAATACATTTCCTCAGTTGACACGTTATTTTATATGGATTAATACTGAAGAATATATGGGCACAAAAAATATAGAGGCAGTAAAAGAGTTCGTATATCTTGGCTCCCAGGTAAACAGCACTAACGACACCAACATTGAAGAAGAATATATCTTGCAAATAAAACATATTATGGATTTAAAAAAGCACCTGGCGTCTAGCTTCATCTCAAGAAGCACGAAATGCAAAATTTACAAAACACTTGTCAGGCCAGTACTGTTATATGCTTCAGAAACCTGGACGATGACAAAAACCAGCGAGAGACTTCTAGGTTGCTTTGAAAGAAGGATTCTAAGAACAATATTTAGAGGAGTACGAGAAAATGGGATGTGGCGCAGGCGCTATAATTTTGAACTATACCGTCTTTATAAAGAGCCGGACATTGTCGGGATAATCAACATATACAGGGTAAGGTGAGTTGGACACACAGAGAGAATGGAGGAACAGCTTACCAAACGTGTATTCTACCAGAAACCAATGGGTAGTAGAGCAAGGGGAACATCCCGAAGAGATTCAAGGATCAGATAGAGGAGGACCTCAGAAAGCTGACCTTACGAAACTGGAAAGCCAGGGCACGCAATAGGGAAGAATGGAGATAACTCTTGGAGCAGGCCACAGCTGATGATGATGAATACTGAATATGGGGGAACAAAAGCTACCTCGAAGTTTCTGAGATGTGCCTTAAAAATACCGTGGTGCGTGGAGCTGGAGGCGGGCCTTAAAAATACCGTGGACAGATAGAATGCATAATAATGACATTTTGAGGAGAGTGGATGTAAGGAAGATTCTGATTAAAACCACTGCGGAAAGGAGAAACAGGACGGGTCGGTCAGTTGCTGCGACATTCAACTGGTTCACCACCCCTGATCGAGGGAATGATTGAGGGGCGTAGTGGGAGGGGATATGTGGGTGAGATAAAAGCAGGAAGAAGGTATGTGGTGATTAAGAGATTGTCTTCGAAAGGGAAGAAATTGCAAGCCCACCAACTTCTGGGTGAAAAAGTGAAAGAAGAAAGAATATGGGGAACAAAACGCTTGCAGTTTATTAAAGATAATAATCTCAACTCAATTCAAAACTTTTCCGTAGCCGTAGAGAAACCGCTGCCTGTAAAATTATAAAATAAAAAACTGTAGCAACATTGTGTAGAAACTTTGAAATTCCTCAAGTTCTGCAATCATCTGGGTTCTTTGAGACGCTCGAGAGAAAATTTAGCTTGAATTTAATTTTTAAGACTTAGTACCTGGAGAATTTTCGGCTGTTTAATAATATGTTATAAATTCATTACTGCAACACAGTAAAGGTTAAAGTTATATCTTGAATTGCATTTTCCACGTCACAGAAATGTATAATGTCAAACATCGACGTTCTTTGACAATCGATAGGGTAAAGACATCGTTGGTATTGTTTCATTGCCCATCTTCTTCTTTTCTCCTCTTCAACGATTAGGTTATATAAACCTGTTCCGGCACCCATCTCATCCTCGGAGGATCCACGTCTCTTCTACCAATGGCTTTATAGTTCAGTGCCGGTTTCGGCAATCGATCCTCTGTCATCCTTTGCAGATGATCCCACCATTGCCTTCTGTAAGTTGAAACAATTTCATTTAAGTCCTTTACTTCGAGTTCTGCTCTGATATCTTCATTCCTTATTCTATCTTGCAATGTATAATTTAAAGTATTTCGAAGAAACTGCATTTCAGCACTCTGAATCTTGCCGCTTTCCTTTTTTGTCATGACCCACGCCTCACTCGCATAAATCAACGTGCGTATTGCAATTGTCTTATAAAATTTGATCCTTGTGCTGTGTCTTGTTTTATTTCTAAGATTTCTATGAATCGTATCACAAATATTCCTAAATTTATTTATCTTCTCTCTTACATCATATTCAGATTCATAGCTTACTGCACAGCCGAGACATTTGAAACGGCTCACTTGTTCTAAAGTGCTGTTGTTTGTAACTATCTTAGACCTCACTGGATATTTACCTTTAAAGACCATGGCTTCACTCACGTCTCTTCTACGAGTGGCTTGATAGTTCAGTGGCGCTTTCGGCAATTGAGCCTCTGTCATCCTTTGCAGTGATCCCACCATAGTCTTATGTAAATTGAAATTTCATTTATGTCCTTTACTACTTCGAGTTCTGCTCTGATATCTTCATTCCTTATTCTATCTTGGAATGTGTAATTTACAGAAGACAATGGTGGGATCACTGCAAAGGATGACAGAGGATCGATTGCCGAAACACTGGCCATCTCTGCATCAAAGAAACAGTTAAAACGTCAAAGCGTGAAACTAGTTTCGTGAAACAAATTGCACATGAGACTGGTTTCACGAAACCAGTTTCGTCGGTGTGCGACTCGCTAAGTCGAATATACCACATCCGGAATTAAAGTCGTTGGTAAGATAATAAATTGCTCAATAACCTGTGCAGTTATTACGTCTGTGCATAATTATATTCTGTAGTTGTTCCTTGTAGGTATTTGTATTAGAGTAATAAAATCGGGCTGCCGATTACGCGCGAGTGTATTTCACGATTCTAGACCACGGACTCCTAACAGCCCGGAAAGTTGTGATAACGTAAACACCGCCCGTGAAACTCACGTTCGTTTATATTTCACGATTTTCAGGAGGGAGAAAATCCAAGATAACGACAAGATAAATCTCAAATAACCACCGTACAGAAGGGACAATCATCGTCATCATCACAGGCGCGAATCCACGGGTGGGGGATAAGGAAATCCCCCCCCAATGGTCACTTCAGACGATAATTTTTCGTCGTTTAGTGATTGTGAATATGATACAAAATTCATATTACGTTATCTAGGTCCATGCTTTGATTGTAAAATTACTTTAAATTGTAACTATTCTTTACCAATATGTTATGTTTTGTTTGATACATATCATAAAATTTTTCGTAGTGTGTATTCTAAACTGTAAGTGAATATTATTATTAGAATAATGAACTGAAAAAACTCAAGATATGTTTTTATACTAGTAACTTAGTAAACTTGTTGTGTTGTTAATAGTGATACACAACTGTTGAAAATGCGTTAAAATGAGATAATAAATTTTCCTATTTCTTTTATGAATTTGCTAACTGCTATAATTTTTTATTGTTCGACTAAGCTTTTCGTCATTACTGACATCTTCAGGTCTTAAACAACATCTTTGGTTGTTTAAGACCTGAAGATGTCAGTAATGACGAAAAGCTTAGTCGAACAATACAAAATTATAGCAGTTAGCAAATTCATAAAAGAAATAGTAAGGATGGCTGCTAATTTAAACAATACGAAGAATAAATTTTCCTGTTTAAAACCTCCGGGAGTAAACTGGCTAGGGCCGCAAAACGTCCAAATCCGCCACTGAGCAAAATCAACATCGTTGTCTCATTGAAGTCAACATTACAACATTACTGTTTTTAATACCAGTAGTGAGTGAAACATGTTAAAAATAACTTTTAATGATTACATAGTTGAACATCCCTTAATCTGTTTTTAGGTATAATATATTTTACTATGCTATATGTTGACTGGTATGTGTATAAACGATTTATGTACCAATCTAATATCTAATAGTTGATTATTGCTTTTATAATTAATTAAAAATATCATTACATATAGTAATTTAAATTGTAATAGTGTTTAAATTAAGTTCTGTGATTTATAATTTTCTAGTCCGATTTATAAATTTATAATGTCTTAAAGAAAACATTTGAAGATGTAAACAAACTATCTTAACTCCTTCACACATACAACGATACATACATGCGTTTACGCACACACACATACACAAACACGTTCACCCAAATTATTGTTCTGTTCTGTTTGACGTTTCTTTTGTATTCATACACAGGTCCTGACGATGACAACAAACATTGTCGAAACGTCGACACAAATAAGTTAAAATTTGTGTTTTATTTTTTTGACCGATCCTCACAACCCCTTCACTGAAAAAAATTACAATAATACAATATTGTAGAGAAAGTAATTTTTCATAGCTGCCTGTTTAAAATAATCGTATGGTTCGAACAGTTTATAGCTCGTATGAGGGAGAGGGAGAGAGGGGGAGGGAGAGTCTAATTCTGCTCAAAGAAAAGTATTATCGTTTAATATTGACAAATTCGGAAAGACGATGAGATGGGATGTCATGTACAAGCATCGGACTCTCGGCGTCTTTGTTATTACGCCGTTCTGTCCAGTGACGTTAACAAAAGTTAAACACTGTGGCCTGACAATAATCGAGAAAATCAAGTCAATTTAACAGTAAAAAGATGAGTACGTATTAAAAAAGTTTTACCGTTACGATTCGTTACGAACAGTAATGGGGTTTTTATTGCAACTAACAGTGTTGTGGTACGTGCTGCATCCTATAACGGATGATACTAAAAAACTGCTGTTAATGCCATTTTGCGAATATCTTTTTCCCTTATTCGAGAATTTTTTATGCTAACTTCACTACATAATAACGGATTTTCTGTTCTATTTTAAATTAAATTATAGTCTAAATGGGATTAATTTTTGTCAGGATAGTTCAGACACAATAGACTCTGTGTAGACTGTACATTAAATATTAATTTTAAATTCGACATTTAATTAATCTTTATTCCTCAATATTAGTTTTGCGATTTTAATAATTATGCATTTTTATTACTTCTTCTTCTTGTTCTTTAGGCGTGAGCTCTGGCTTCCAACACCATTCTTCTCCAATGTCTCCTATCCATTGCCATCTCAGCGTTACCCCTCACATCCGCACTTCTAAGATCTTCCAACACATCATCCAACCATCTTATACTAGGTCGGCCCCTCTTTCTGCTTTTATAGACTTGCGCCCTCAGGATTTTCTTTAGCATACGCTGATTACCTATCCGCTCCAGGTGACCTAGTCATTGTATTCGTTGGGGCCTTTACGAATCTGACTATGCCCTCATGTCTTAATAGCTCATCTATATTCTGGTTATTTCTTATTCTCCATTCATCATCTTCTGTAAAAGGCCCATAAACACGTCTTACAATCTTTCTTTCAAACCTTCTTAGTGTTTCTTGTTGCTTCTTAGTTAATGTCCATATCTCGCCTCCATCGGTAACAACTGGTCTGATAATTGTCTTATGTATTTTTATTTTTGTGTTACGACTAATTAGTTTACTTCTCGATAGTCTACTCTTAGCAGAATACGCCCTATTTCCTATTTGTATCCTGTCACGTATCGCCGTGTTTATGGACCCTTCATTATCTATCATTTTACCAAGGCATCTTAACTTATTAACTGCATCGAAAGAATTATCCTCTTTGCATAAATTATATAGTTTTTTTCTCCTTTTTTGATGCAGAAATTAGGACGTATTTTGTTTTGCTGATATTTACATTCAGTCCCGTTCCAGCTGATTTTTTTTATTCAGGTCCTTGTGTACCTCAACTAGCCGTTGCCTTGATCTGGCTATTGTGACAACATCGTCAGCGTAAGCACATATTTGGCTTGTCTTATTTAATATCGTTCCTCGCTTATCTATGTCTTTAATGGGACAGTGTAGCACAATAATATAGACGGTGGGCGATAACCCATCACATTGCTTGGTTTTGGTTAACTGGTTGATATAATATTAATTGGTTAACTCCCTTATTAAATGTAAAGGATTCACTCAGGATATTCTCATATTTAATTTTGGCTTTTGTAAATCTCATGGCCGTCTTCGTTAACTTTATAAGTCCCAAAGGAATTTCCATATCCCACCTGGCTTCATAAAGTTTTACCCTTCGCTGTCTATCAAATGCCTGTCTAAAGTCCACAAACCGCATGTGAACATCTATATCATTCTCTAAGATCTGCCTGACAACAATAAACTGATCAGAAATACTTCTTTTCAGTCGGAAACCACATTGGTATTCCCCTAGACTTTTTCTGTCCATTGTTTAAGCCTTTCATTAATTATCGAGGTCAGTACTTTGTATGCAGCGCTGAGTAACGTTACGCCTCTGTAATTGTTACAATCCAGTTTCCCTTGCATTTTTATTACTGGTGATTCGTTTTAGCTGTATGACGTTGTACGCAGGCGCCCCTTGACCCTAAATAATTTGGTCGAAGGATTCTCGTGTCTATAGCATCTCGGAACGAATCGCAGAAAAACGAATTTGATCGAATTCATGAACCAGCTGACAGCGAAACCTTTGTCGTGAATGCTGACAATGAATTTATACCAAAGATGGGAGTTCTTATGACCGTAAGGAAAAGGCAGTAAGTCTAATACAGGGGTCTCCAAACTTTTTCACTTGAGGGCCGAATTGAAAATCTTGGAAGTCAGGCGGGCCAATAACAACATACATACATGTGTGTGTGTGTGTGTGTGTGTGTGTGTGTGTGTGTGTGTGTGTGTGTGTGTGTGTGTGTGTGTGTGTGTGTGTGTGTGTGTGTGTGTGTGTGTGTGTGTGTGTGTGTGTGTGTGTGTGTGTGTGTGTGTGTGTGTGTGTGTGTGTGTGTGTGTGTGTGTGTGTGTGTGTGTGTGTGTGTGTGTGTGTGTGTGTGTGTGTGTGTGTGTGTGTGTGTGTGTGTGTGTGTGTAGTAAACTTATCTTTTTTAAGTTTACGAAATAATCAAATCAATAAAATAGGTATTTAAATAAAAGTGAGGGGAATAAGAATCTTCGGTTTAGGTTGATGCGCGTGAAAAGCGTGATCCATTCAAGGCAGCCAGACGAACAAGCACATTAACCACGTAAATGTTTTAAACTTGTACAAAATATTATAACATTTTACTAAACTTATTTCTTGTTTAGTTATTTAGTAAAATATTATAATATTTGAAGTATTTTGACGATCTACTTAAAAACTACACGGAGAATCGGCCGGGTTGCCGCAGGCCGTAGTTTGGAGACCCTTGGTCTAATATTATAGACATGGGTGTTGTAGTCTGCCAGTGATGTATAGGCTCCATGCACTACCTGTACTTACAAAACGCTTTACTTGTGCAAGATACTTCAATGTTTTTTTTCATCTCATAATAATTCTTAGAAGTTGTTGTTTACGTCCAAGGAGGATTATAACAAATCGAGTGTTAATAAAATTCCGGAAGCTCCTCGATTACGTCTGCTTTGTGGCAGGGTCCGAGGGTGAGGGTGATTTATTCTGTTATTCTGAGAACTGTCAGTGAGGAATTTCCAAGCTGTCGCTGCTGTAGTGTCATTGACTGCTGCCTGTCCTTTCCGAACTATTTCAACTCCCTCTCTGTATTGTCTGATTTTCTTGTTGTTTATTCTTGCTAAAATTCTTGTATTTTTGAAATCGAACGTATGTCCTGTGCGTCAGGGATATGTTGATACCGTCAGAACATTATTATTTACCTATTTCGTTGTCATCACTTTGAATTTGGTTTCGCTGACAAATAATAGTGACTAAAGGATAACAATTATAACAAAATCGTTTAGTAGCAAATTATTTTACTTACAAAGTAGGCTGTAGTTTATTACAAAATGACAAAATAGTATTTTAATTGTTTATAAAATATAGTTTTGTTTTAGTAATCATGGGTATAGACAGAAGAATGTTTTGGAGACTTCAATTATTACAAAAAAGCAGTAATATTGTGTCATGTCATTTTCCTTTTAAGGTAGCCTACATCTGATTTTTACATATTATACACAATAATAAATATGACAATATAATTATAACACGATAAACGCACAGTAACAAAACAGTGTAGTGATATAACACAATATAATAATATAACATTTATCGATATCGTAGTCCTTCAGTCTTCGACTGGTTTGTACCCTCCCCGCATATACCCGTGGTGCGTGTGGTACTGATATTTATCGATATAACAATATTAAGTAAATAAAGTAAAATAATAATGTAAAAATGAAGTAAGTAAGTCAGTATAACAACAATATTTCATACTATTATAAATAATTTAAAATTTTATTAACGTAAAATTAATTAAAATGCGCCAAAAGTGAAGAAATAGACCAATCTGGAAAACTTTTAGTTTCTTAAATAGAAAAAGTATGATTTATTAATAGAGAGTTAAATAGCAGGTAGTTGAGTAGTGTTAAACTTGTGTCTGGACTAATCTAGATTTTTTTTCTTTTTTAAACTTTTAAACGTCAGGGATGTCCTGTGTGTCTTCTTGTGTTGATACTGATAGTTCGTGTTCACGGACGCGGTGGCGTATATTTCTTCCAGACTGGCCGATCTAACATAGGACGTAACTAAAAACAAAACTGCGACCTATGTTGGGTTTTTGAGTTGTGTGTGTGTGTGTGTGTCTATGTGTCCACTACAATGCCTGTGTATGGTACATGTTTTATTTATCTCAGAACAAAAATTCTTCACCGAATAGCGAATTTGCAACGAACATATTACATGATGCTCGAAACGTGATTCGAACAAGCGGAAAAAAGTCTTGTTAGTACTTTTATATAATATTAATTTATCTATACCGCAAGAAGAAAAAACAAATCAACAAAATAGTTATTTCAACCCCTCTTAATGAGGAAATACTTACCCTAGCGTTCATGAAAATTGCAGAAGTAAAATGTCTCGGGCTGTGCAAAACTTCTTGATTATTACAATTTTTTTATTTCTTCAGACTTTATACTTTCGTCCAGGTACGAAACATTTTAACTGTAGACGATCAGGTGTATATTGGGGGGGGGATAATATATGAAATACCTTATCCTCCCCGAGTACCGTGATTATTTACCAAAAAGTTAATAAATGGTTCTCTCTCTCTCTCTCTCTCTCTCTCTAATTTTGTCCCACCAAGATTTGTCAGTATAATAGCAGAATACATAGTATACCATAAATTGATCAGACACAGTAAGATATGATATACTTTTTTTTTTAGAAACGCGTGTAAGAAGAGTGTCACAATATTTAAAGAGAAGGAAAGCTAACAAGCTGTTAGAACATAAATTATGAAGGTAATCTCTTATGTGGGAAACAATAAGAAAGAAAAATAAAGGGGAGGACGGGTAGAACTGGAGTATTCAGTGGTCTGGAAGGAGAAAGTTGTTATGGAGTAATGAAAAGTGATGCGTGGGACAGGACGAGTGGAGGCGTGTACACAGTTGCCAGTATTATGAGGAGAAGAATGTTGGTAGATTTTATTATTTGTCTTGAATTCAACTAAACCGTATATCTCTCGACTAGTTAGTAACACGAAGGTACTGTATAGTTCCTTGTGTTAAGTTCCTATTCAGTTCCACTGTATAAGTTACACCAAAATTTAGCCGCTTTCTTTTCCGCGTTTAGTAGTGGTATTTAAATTTTTTTATAGACTTGCACGTTTTTCACCTTTCTTGGACTAAAACTGCGGGATCCGTTCGCCCTGAAGTGGCAATCCATCGTTAGGGACGACTCGCCTCCGGACACCCGAGTCTATCGACCACACCAGCGGTTCTCTAAGCTCCTGCGTGCGATGCTTTAAGGGGGCCACGGAGACGCGCCTCAGGGCTGGCGACTGGCTGGAGCGATACTTCAACAGCCCCATGTCATACACGTGTATCGCGTATTCGTGGGCCGCTCCCTTAAGATCCTGTGCCGAGCGAACGACCGAGTTGTACTGAATGAAATTGGCGTTCATCGGGCTCCGGCCTGGACAACGCTCACAAAACGGGGCGCAAGACGCGCCGTGCATCTTCTGTCTGTTGGCAGTCCAACAAAGAAGAGGTCAGAGTATTTAAGTGTATCCTCTGTCCTACGTAATTGTGAAATGGTGATACTTGTTTCATGAAAAATCGTTAAAACAATTTGGAGGTTAAAAAGAAAAACATTACTGCAGATACGCTTGGTACCAACATTCCAACTTTCCCTTTTTAATGATACTAAATGCTTCGTTTTCCGTATTTTAAAATAACATCTAATTGTTCTGTTAAGTTGCTTTCTTCTTCGTAAAATTATGTTGTAATTTAAAATGAACGTGTAGTAATGTGTGTGTGTGTGTGTGTGCGCGCGCGCGCGCGCGCGAGTGAAGAAAATGCTTAATTTAGTACATCTTCGTTTCGAGTTTTATTTACACATTTATAGGTTACTGTAAAATATTTCTTTTAATTCGTGGAAATATTAGTTGCATTAAAACCGTTAACATTCGCTACAAAAACTACCACAGTCGTCTCTCCTTCAACCTCAATTAACGATTGGCAGGCATTCGCGCGTTAAACACGGACTAATATTGTGTTTGATAGTTTTTTCTTTAGTTACGTTGGTGAATCAGTCAAGTTTAATACTTAAAGGAAACTGAACTTACCTTGTGTATAGAATTCCTTAGCCTTTCACGGCCGACGTCAACACTGTTAGGCCATGGTCTAACGTTTCGGTGTCCGCGAATTACCCCAGTGCTGAGGTAGATACTATGAGTATGATGATCAAGGGCTGTGCGGGACGAAGGGCATGCCCGTCGCCCGCTCGTCTGCTGCGTCCCGAGCTTCAAATAGAGCTCCTGCCGCAGGGACCGGCAGGGCTGGATATTAGGGTGTGGCCTGCTACCGGCCGTGGGTTTTCAGTTAATTAATTAAGGGTGAGTTTACGCCGAGGCCGGGTCCAAGATTCACCTGGCACAGATTGGTAGCGACCGAGGGCATTAATGAGGTGGTTGCCCTGAAATCGGGCGGAGCAGCGATAGTATTTACGGGACAGTGTCCGTATAGAGGCGTCCAGGGAACGGACACGCAGGGATTCACGGATAATCTTATTTGATGTCAGGTAGTGGGCTTTGCACGCCCAGCGCAATTCTCGGTCCAGGAGTGACTGAAGCTTTCGCTTACGGGTCTTTGCCAAGTAGCCCCATACGGGGATCGCGTAGGTAACCATCGGCACCGCATAGGTGGAGACGAGACGTTTCCCTAGGCGGCGGGTCATAGCATTGCTGCATAGCAGGGGACGGAGTGAATATAGTCGATTGGGGGTCTTGCGGGCTACTTGCTCGGAGTGTGTCCGCCAGGTGAGACGTCGATCGAGGTGAAGCCCGAGGTACTTAACCTCTGGAGACCAGGGCAACGGAGTGCCGCCTACGTGTAGTCTGTCAGGAAGCCTGAAGCGCCTGGAGAAGACTACGGCTGTGCTCATGGGTGCGTTGATGGCAACCCTCCATCTCTCTGCCCACTCAACATATTCGTCACGCTGTTCCTGGAGCCAGATAACTGCTGTTTCAGCACGACGATCGACGGCATATACCGCCGTGTCGTCAGCGAACATGGCCAACTCGGTTCCTGGCAACTTGGGCACGTCGTTGACGTACACAGAGAAAAGCAGGGGGCAGGGGGTCCGAGGTACACCACCCGTAATAGCCCTTTCCGAAGGAAGGGTGTTTATCAACTCTCACGCGAAGGGTTCTGTTCCGAAGAAAGCTAACAATCAAATGAGTGTAGCAGAATCTCCGTAAGTCTGTACAGTAGGCCTGGATGCCAAACACGATCGAACACCTTCTCGACGTCAAGAAAACGGCGACTGTCTGCTCCCGCGAGCAACCGGCCTCGGCCACTGTCTCCACGAAACGCATCAATCGATGCGTCGACGAGTGCCCGGCTCGAAAACCGAATTGCTCGGGAACCAGAATGTCAAACCGTGTAAGGTGATAAGCTATGAGTATGTATCAGCACTGGGATAATTCGCGGACAACGTGCCAGTTGTTTCTGACACTGAAGATGAGCTCCGATAGTGAGGCCGAAACGTATGTCCTGCACACTAGCGGTAGACAACAGGCCGGCAAATATTAGTTCCAACAGTGTTGCCAACAGCGTAGTCTTATTGCTTCACGAAAACGTGATGATAATGAATTACCTTAATATAATCCGCCTAGCGACTTCGTGCATACGACATGTTTCGGGAACACGTCGGCGAAACTCTCGAGTTAACGTTATTACGCCGAGCAGTGTGCACTGTTTCATAGTGTCGCGTGTGATATGTGCTCTGTGTGTTTGTTCAATAATTCATATAACGACTGGTTTGAATTTCACCGACGAGTCCTCACGACAGGATAAGAATTTTAGGACCTGATGACGGGAACTTGTTGCTTGTTGACATATATATGTCATATATGTCGCGAACGGGGGACCGTATATAATGTACGCGGTGATAGTTGAATGTCATAAAATTAATTAGGCCCAGGGGCGTATTTACGGGGGGGACGAACGGGAACCCTCCCCCAAGCGGGTCGAAAAAGTTGACGAATTTTGTTAATCTCTTAATTTTTAGGCTCTTTTATTTTTTTTTTTCAGCTGTTTACGCTAATATAGTAGTAGCTGTTTTTTAACTATACAAACAGGTTTATTACACACCATTAGTGTATACGTTTGAAGTATGAAATAGCCCAGGTATACGAAAATCAAATCAGTCAATTTGTATCTATTAACAATGTTTCAATAACGCGTATTTTTAATTGTGTTATTACCGTTTGCTTTAATGGGACTGACTTCAGGACGTTATCACGCGTTTTTCGGCCACTTTAAAGATGATGATTGATTAGTCTTAACTTGTTTTTCTTTTGTACGAAGCCGACCCGACCCCGGACCCCTCCCCAAGCCAAATTCTAGATACACCACTGAATAGGCCTAAGATTTAATTTGCAGCCTTAATTTAACTTAAAACACCGAATTATCCGGTAAATATTTACCAGGCGATACGCGTATTAAAGATCGATGCGGTAAAAATAAAGATACGTTAGCAGATATAGGCTTTTGAGAGGCTTGTTTTGTACTATTGCATAGGAGAAAGTCTTTATATTGTTATTGTTGTTGTAGCTGCTCCTCTGTTAATCTAACCGCCGACGCTTCAGAAAAGTGCCAGTCTAGATATCGAGATACTGTAATAAGCTTTCGATTTTATTTAATGCACCACTGTGAGGTAATGTTCCTGTTGATTCTACCATGACCTGTAGTGATAGCCAACTTATACACTTGCTCCTTCCCCGGGGCAGAAACCTACCTTTCTCTCCGCCCTCCCAATATGAAGGACCTTTAACATTTCTCTGAATCTTTAAATTCTTTTCTACTTACCAAATTTTCATTTTAATGCAGACAGCAGACTAAGTTTATAATTCACCCTGCTAGGAATTTGATTATGGAAGAATCAAAACGCAATATTAGCTAATTTCAAATAAAATAATCTGTTTATGATAATTATAAAAAAAAAAACAGCATTTTACAGCGGCTGATGTTATATTAGACCTACGCTAGGTTCTAAGTCATACAAAAAGTATCCGTTTGGAAACAAGGAATGTACTGTATTTATAATAAGGTAACAAACTTTTACTTGAATGAAAAACTTAACTTACTTATCTTAGGATACTTAAGATGAAAAACTTGAATAATTACTTTTAAGATAGTATTGTTAGAGCTGAACATTCCATCGCAATATTACAATATCGCTACTTAAAAAATAATAGTTCGTTATTAACACAAATTGAAAATTGCAAATCAATATAACATTTTACAAAAAAGTAATATATGTATGTATGTATAACAAACAAACAAATTAATGAAAATTTGGTAAGTTTGTGTAATAGGGATATGTTCAAGATAATTTTAATCATTATTTAAAAGCCCTTTTACTAATTTTTCTATCAGCAAAAAAGTAAATCATTTTTTTAAAGTCTAGTTGTCTATCTCTTACTTTTTCGATCGACGATAATGCTTGATAACCCGTGTACGCTACCCGTTTCAACAAGACACGTCAGGACAACAAAATCCAAGATTGTAGGATAATCGTCGAAAGAGATTTTCGAAGAAATTTTGAAACTAACAGTGTACATGTTGACTATTACCAAAGCAAATAACGGTGAAATTTAAAAAGCGGGATATTTGAAACTCTAGACAGCGTGACGGGGATGGCTCTCCCGTCAGAAGGGGGTCGAATTGGAAATCTTTGATTAACACAGGCCATTGACATTAGGTATGAGCATTTTGAATTATGAAAGTTGTAAGCGGCACGTAGCGAAAACATAACTTTCTTCAATTCACATTAACGTGTCAGTAAACGGTGCATGTAACAGCCAGGAACGTATTAATGGGGGGGGGGGACCGGACCGCCCACCCCCCCATAGGGTCAGGGAAAGTTGACGAGGAATTTAGTTGATCTCTTAAATGTGAAATGTGAAATGTTAATCTCTTGATTTTCAGGCCGTTTATTATTTTTTTAATCGTGTACGCTAATATAGTAGTAACTTTTTTTTTTAATTATGCAAACAGGTTTATTACACAGCATTTTCATATAGGCCTACGTTTTAAATATGAAATATAGGAAATCAGTTCAATCTACAAGTATCTTGTAAACACTGTTTCGAAAACGCGCATTTTTATTGTGTTATTACCGTTTACCTTAATGGGATTGACTTCAGAATGTTGTCACACGTTTTTCAGTCACTTTAAAGATAGTAATATTGATTACTCTCAACTTCTTTCTTCGTTTGTATGAAGCCGACTCGACCGGATCCCCACAGGCCAAATTTTAGATACGCTACTGGTGGTGACAGCTCATCAAGATTGGTTCACAAGATGCAAACGATCGTTTGCGTGAGGAGAGATAGAGAAAGCGTGCGATCTTCGATGCGAAAACTTCACGAGTATAACGTGAATCAGCCCTTACGATAGTGAGATCGGCCCTCAGTGTTGAGCAAAAAGAAAAAAAATCATGTGGAAAAATGACGTCACTACGGTACCCCTGGAATCAGACAGCTGGTGAGAGCGAGCCGAGAAGAAATGGGGACAGCATGGGTGCGGCCGGTCTGTCTGAATCACGCGGGTTCCACACACTTTCCGTTTTTATTAAGTAATCGCACCATGTGTCTTAAACCGCTGCGGCCGCGAAACATTTGCCACGCGTTGCACAAACGTCCATGGACCTGCTGTCTGTTACATTTCGAAAAATTATTCACTAATTTAGCTGTTCATTTATTACGTATCTATATTTTGCCTTAAACATTTAAATAAATTACTTCAGACGTAATGTACGCGAGCGTTAATGCAGTATAGATTCTACATTGTTCTCCAGCAGGGGCGTATTTACGGTAGCGACGAACGGTATCGGACCCCCCCCCCCCGGGAGGTTCGAAAAAAGTTGACGAATTTTGTTACCGTACTCACTTAATTTTTACGTTATTTTATTATTTTTCCAGCTGTGTGCGTTTATATAGTAGTAACTATTTTTTTTAATATACAAACAGGTTTATTAAACAGCAACTTTTGAAATATTAAATACTTTATAGGAAAATCAATTCACCCAATAAGCATCTTCTAAACAATCTTTCAATAACGCTTATTTTTATTGTGTTATTGCCGTTCTCTTTAATGGGATCGATTTCAGGATGTTATCACACGTTTTTCAACCACTTTAAAGATAGTAATGTTGAATAGTCTTAACTTATGTTTATTTTGCATGAAGCCGAGTCGACCGGCCCCCCCCCCTACATCAAGACCAAACTCTAGATACGCCACTGTCTCCAGCCCGCTGTTCCTGTCCTACCGGCGTACTCTGGTACGGCATGCGCTGTGCTAGGACTGCGAAGCGATGTTGCCAGGTCCTCCGAAATTTCGGAAGATCTTTCGAATTGTATTAACATTCGACAAAATACGAAATTCGGTGGAAATTTCTGAATTTTTTTGTGAAGCTTAATTTCAATGCTATATCGCGTTCGTTTCAAGGTTTCGCTTTTGCGCATGACGTCAAATCCGGCGTTTCCGTCTGAACCACGATTAAAAATTGCTTTCTATATATAGCTTCTTCCTTCTGTAATAAACAGTTGTGAAGACCAACCAAACGCATGATGTAATAGGCATTTTGAAAGATGTTTATTTAGTTAAGAACTTTCTTTAGACTATGAGTCAGAATAAAATCCAAAATTGTTTTCGTTTTAATGCGTATTATTAATACATGTAAAAAATATGAATTTTGAAAGATTAAAACAACGAAAATCCATCGTATTTATTATTGATAAACAAACAAAAAAATTACTGGATACACTTTAACTGATTCGCGTATATAGTCCTGCACAGTCATCTTCCCGGTCTGAATTCCCAGCATGATTTCCATAAAGCAGCATACACGCGTGTTTGCTTTCATACGCGCTATTTTTTTCTTGAAAAACATGTTTGAATTGGTATCCAAGTCACTTATTGACAGATTTTATTTTTTTCTAGTAAAAGAACAGGCTTAGGATATAAGTTGGTAGGTGAAAGTTACTTGTTTCTAATATTTATACGACTTGACCATTTAAGTTTACTGCCATTTTTTTGTGATTTGTGAAAACTTCCGAAAGTTCAATAGTCTTCCGAAATTTTTAAGTCCAATCTTCCAAAATAATGTTATTAGAACAGGCGACACTACTGCGAAGTCTGTTCATTTCCTTTGCGTCTCGGTATCTTCACGAGTGTACACTATGGAATAAAACGTGTATTTTACTTCCATGTTCCGTAAGGCATTATTTTAAATAAAAAACGAAATCACACGACGGGTCTAAGGTAATTTATTAATTTATAGATAACGAAGTGAGTTGGATAGGCCTACCAATAACAATATGTATGTCCGTATAGTTTTCCGCTATGTATATGTTATGTTCTATAAATACCTATTGTATTATTCTAAATTATAAATTATGTAATTTCTATTCAGTACTGTACCGTTTAAATATACTATTTGTGTTCTATTTCACTTATACGTTTTTTACTTCCATGTTCCATATGGAAATGGAAGTATGGTGATGGCGAAAAAATCATGTTCGAGATAAGGGGTGACTCTGATTGTACTGCCCGCAAAACATGAAGAAAAGTCATTTTCCGAAAAGTGTCTGTGTGTATAATTTTTTCTATGGCGAACGATAACTGCCGCAAATTCGAACAGAATCAGATAATTTTTTGCGTATGTGCCCGAGTTGTAGAGGACTCAGGGCCGCCTGATTTTCGATGAAGATCGGTTAAGGGGAAGGGGTAGTTTACCTGCAACGTTTTACGTTTTAACAAGAGAAAAGTACTTAATTTTGATAAATAAAGTATCCTGAAAAGAAGGTCATAATAATCCACTGTATAAGGGTAGAAGAAATATCTATAAATGAAAAGGGTAGTTGAAAGGGGAGGGGGTAATTTTCTATAAATGAAAATGATAGAAGTGGGAGGGGATAATTTTTTATGTGTACTACGTTATCGCCAACAAAGTAGTTTCTATGGAAATATTTCATTTCAGTTTGTCAAACATAAAACTCGATTTACAAGGAACACACCTAACTTGTTAGAAATTATCGAACCTAATTCAAGTAAATGATTTTAAATATAAATCTTAGAACATGGAAGTCATGTATGGTTATCCATACCGATATTTTAATTTCTCTTACTGCGATTAGCCACTGCTAACAATTATTAGTAAACAATTTTAATTAAAACTTTAGCAATAGGTCTTCTGGTCTGTACCTTAAGGTAAGTGAAGTCAAATGTCGCAATGCTGTAGTTGAATGAAAATTTTTAAACGCCGTGTCACTGGTGACATTTCACTTTTTTACAAGCAATTAACAGATGAGTTTTCAAGAAATTACTATGACGTTATTCATAATTATTCTTCTTGGACTTGGTGGATTGCCCATGACGATTGGTTTTAAGGCCCCTATCTACAAACTTCGCGTGAGTTCTAAGTTTATTGGTGGACGTGTACGATCATGTAGTTAAGTTGTGAGATGCCAACCTCTACGTTGACGTACTCGACTTCTTTAGTGACAAAAGAAGTTTCAACTGACAGTAAAGGATGGAATTTTCTGACTGCATCTTTGACCTGCCACATTCATTTTGTGCTGTGACTTGTTAGAGGCGTAGTACTTAGAATGTACTGTGTCTTTTATTTTTTCTTATCACAGACTTCTTCTTACTAGACACAACAAATCACTCAGATTTATCTTTTCCTAGTGTGATATAGTAAGGTTCGATGAACCCTTCTATCACACTTGTTCCCTATTCCTCTACTGGGTGCCCTGTCCCAGTGGGTGGATCGGCAGCGTGTAGGGGTGTTTGGGAGCCCTGCAGATAATATATATATATATATGTCTGTGTGTTTTGTAATTAAACGAGGATTGTTCAATAGAAACACGTTTGGTCTGCGCAGCAGTGACTTCGTCGCCATGGCAACGGAATTCATTTGTTTATATTGTCTGTTTAAGTACTAGTGAGGCGTCTGTTCAAAATATTTGCAGCCGCAAGAATTTTACCAGCAGGGAATCTACAGATTACTGCAACAGTGGAACTCATGCCTTAATGTTAATGAAGACTTTTTTTAAAATCGTTAAATAAAAAATGCTTTACAGCCTCTAAACGTGTTTCTATTGAACAATCCTCGTAATTATTACTATTAAGAATGTATAAGCACTGTTCGCGAAACACTAGTATTTTAGATAAAAATTTAAAAAATTGTTTACCTTATTGCCTCAGCTAGCTTTAGCTCATCGCGAGCTTCATCAGAGGCTGGCGCTAGGAGCGCTGTCCATTCTGTGTTTGAAAATGGCGCGGTTTTCTAAAAGAGCGTTGTTATGTGTTTGTTGTGTAATGTGTTCTGATGATATAGCTACAGCCTCCTATGAAGGTCGCAATGAGCGAAATCTTGCTTAGGCAATGAGGTATAAATTTTCATCTAAAATACTACCGTTCCTCATCGGAACAGTGCTCATAAATTCTTAGTGATAACGAACACGTCATGGACAACAAAACTCACAAATTATTATTATTATATTTACAAAGTTTTGTTCATTACCCGAGGCGAATATTACGTGTGCAGAAAGTGAGTGTGTATACTGATGGTTTTTATTTAAGGCTTACGAAGTTTTCAGGGAACATTCACAACTGTGCTTTGTGAATGGTTTGTAAATGCCTTTTATATGGTTGCAATTTCTTCTTAACATCTTATGACTATAAGTTATATTCACATTCCCATTTCTTATGACCTATAGCCTACATATCGTGTGCTCAACAGCCACCAGTTGGTACCGTATTTTCTTTTCTTCTCAGCAATACTTACACAAGCTGCAAGACCAATATGTTTTGTGTTATTATATAAGACAGAATGATATAAGATCTGTTCGCTTTGTCTGCTCTATCATTGACGAGCATACTGTTTCGTAGAATGAGCATACTGTTTCGTAGAATCCCCGTTTCCTCGCTGCTGATTATTTGATCGGGCCTAAATTCAGATTACGGTTGCTCAACTCTTCCAAGTTGGTGGGCACCCGTAGCGAATGTGCCTGTATTGTCATTTGGTGTCAGGACATACTTCCGACTTAGTTACTCAGTCTCACCAAATAGGTTCCTCATTCACAGTCACTCAGTAGAGCATCTTTCATCAGCAGTGTTGGTTAAAGCGGCAACAAATCTGTCATTTATTTCCTGTCCAAGTGTTGCTATAATACTAAGCTCTAAACAAATATTGTTGTTATTATTATCAGTGGTTGATTTCTAAAATTATAAGTGCTGGATTGCAAAAATTCAAAAGTTGCACAGACACAAATATGCTTACATTTTATATTAGCATGTAAAGTTACATAAGGTTATTACAAAGGAGGTCTACATTCTTAAAGCCTTTTAAAATATGTAACATATGTATAGCCTAAACTTGTATCTAAAAAGGTAATAAAGTTTACTGATATTTCTAAAGAGCTTCATCGTCAGGTTAGTCACATGACAATTGAAAACATGTCACTCATGATGGCGTCATCCCGGAGCCTCAATTAAACTCTAAGTGATGGTTTCGGTGGTTCGGACATTTTAAAAAAGTTTCCATAGTTTCATCATTGTGTCATCATATTGTTTGTTCTTAACCTTTCCTTACTCTTTGTGTCCAATGCTGCATGATGACCAGAAATCAGCCCTCTCACATTCACTTGAAGATATTGCTATTGATTCAATAGCATATTTAAAGGTAGAAAGACTATCCGGAAAATTCTGGAATGTACATATTCTCGGAAGCTCCCAATCAGTTGCCTTTCATGTAGTTTTAATTTTGAAACAAGTTTCTTTATTTCATTTTCTCCATAGGTTATTGGGACATTTTTGGAACGATAGTATTTAAGGTTAAGATTAGTGTTGGTGTTTGATTTTGACAAATGTTTAGTTTTGTAGTGGGGCTGATGAGGGGCACAATTTAAAACGTAGTAGTAAATTTTTGTAATAATTAGGTTTTTATTTTCATATACAGTATTTTTTTCGGTAATTTATTTTTGGATCCAAGAGGTTCGGGAACGCTGGTCTCTGGCGCGTTCCCCCTGAAATCAGGCCCTGATTATTATTATTATTATTATTATTATTATATTGTTGTTTCTTATAATGGTGGTGATATTTGTGTTACACGCTTTAAAAACTGTTTATTATACAAAATCTTATTCTGTTCGATAAGTTACCTTTGTACATATTGTAATCAAACTTGAGTTCGGTTGCAACAGTAGCCAAGGAAAATGCATATACTATGTAAATGCAAGCATGTAAAGATTCTGTCTTTACTTGTCTCATTAATTTATGTTCTAGCTAGTTTTTATCTCAATATTAACATACTTTAATCTTTTTTTTTCCAGCTTGAAGGTGGAGTTGAGTACTTTAATACGATTGTAGTACAACCACATAGAAAACTAGTAACCAATCAGGGAAGAGGATTTCACATTCGTTGTCGCTATCAAACAAGAGACAAGACAATTACTAATGACATAAATGTGAGGTAAGTTACTAAAGATGAGACACTTATCTGCCGAGTTCAGTCTAATCAGAAATTCAAGCATGCCTGCCTTTTATTTGCGGCTCATTGCACATCCTTCGATTTCTTGCTAGATCTGATAGATTCGTGTATTAAGGAAAAAGGAAAGGCACTAGTTCATATTTCAGGTCTGTTGAGAAGCCGCTGATGTTACCAAAACTAAACACCTCTTCTTTGTATATCGTTAACTCATATATGACAAGTGCAGAAGTCTGCTCCTATCCCATGTAATCAGTAGACATCATTTCCCACGGAGATTCTTATCATGGGCAAGATGCGTTTGAGTAAAAATTTCGTGTAAGAATATCTATAAAGTTGTTAAACTATCATTAGTCCAGTATACTCAAGTCTTTCACCAGTTTATTTAGATAATCTTCATACTGAATATTTACAACCCTGATGTTCCATATATGCAGTAGTATGTCAATACCTGAATGTCAGTAATCTACACCATTAAAAAATCCTAACTCTTCAGCAGACCTGGTTTGAAGGCAGAAATTTAATTATTGTTTGATTAACTGTACCTGTATATACAGTAGGCCTAAACTTTTATCTTCTTCTTCTATTGTATCACAGTTTGGAGTTGAACCTTAGCCTCCATTTTTCCCTGTCCTTGGCACTTGATGTCCATTGTTTTATTTTAAGTAAAGTACCAACATCCCTTGCCACTGCGTCAATCCAGCGATGCTTGAGTCTTCCAACAGGCCTTCTGCCCTCGAATTTTTTTTATGTACAATAAAGTCAGCCCATAAAGAAACATAGTACAACATAGTAATTGATTCAATAATATTGTATATTTTATGTCTTACAATAATGGTGCTCATTGTTTATGTTTTGGATACAAAATGCATAAGTAAAATTAATTTACATTTATAATACATGTTTGAACATCGTAGAACTCACTTTTGTTTTTGTACTATTACTGTTGTATATTCATTATGTTCGAAAAGCTGAACAAATCGGTAATTCAGATTACCCCTAGTTTGGATTTGTTATTCTCTGCTGTATATATTTTACATGATAGAATCCCTTTGAATCTGACTAAACTCTTACAGAAACGCTATATAGAGACTTCAGCACTTGAAGTTAATTAGTTGTTCCTACCTTAGCTACCTAGCCTCTTCATTGCCTTGACTTCCTCAGTGATCAACAGCCAAATTTAACATTACCCTGCCAGAAGATGTTTTGCAAGCAGATTGGCCTGGAAATGGATTAGAAGTTTCTGGGTATACAGATGATTGTCAGTTAGGTCAATACTTTGCAACATGTACCACCAATTCATTGAAGATGACTACCATACCTGTAGTTAACACCATGTGGCACATGATTTTGGGCTACAACTGATGTTAAGCCAGTTGACGGCAGCCACAAATATATTCTCACATAGGCTTCCATAGCTGGTGTCCATTCTGTGTTTGAAGTCTTCTTCGAGTATGGACCACATTGAATGTTTCACCCATATTACAATGTTGTATCTTCAGGTCTATGTGTCACACATAGATCTGAAGATACTCACTGAATATGAGCGAATGTATCTTCAGCCATGTCTTGTGTGAAGATACAATATATCTATGTATGTGTCATACATAGATCCCAAGATACCCATTATAATGTGTATGAAACATTGTCGGACAATGCATATTCAGTGCAACCCATACTGGGAAAAGACTTCAAGTATAAATAACCAGCCATAAACTTTTGAACGTTTTGGTGATTTTCAGTTTAGCTTCAAAGTTAGTTTGTCAGGTATCTGACAACTTGTGTTTCTATAGTCATTTGACACATGGCAATAAATTCTGCCCCGATTATTGTGACATACGACCACAAGCTTCTGTACTCAGGAACTACGGTCATATACTATGACAGAACTACCTTTATATGTGTGTACTAGGATAGATCACTCTGTTTTTTGACTTCTTTTTCCTCCCATGTGTTTTGAATAGAAATACTAACTTTAAAAATTATTTCCCAAAAGGTAAATAAGTGCTCCACAGGAAGTGTTATTTTTCTATCAGTGAATCTGAATTTATATAGAACCCAGGTAACTGTACAACTTAGCGAATACCATCCTTATTTCAACAATTATTTGCTGTATGATCCTTTCCTGGTTTACTCTAAGGTGTAAGGTGTAGCACAATATAATTCAGTTTCAAATACAAATTAACTCCATACTTTCTTACATTTGTTAATCGTCTAGACCCTGTCTATATTGCAAATCATTGCTACTTCCTCGTCTCACATTTTCTTCAGTCTTCCCTGTGTTTCATCAGTTTTCACTGTTGCTTTCAGTAACATTTCACTGACATACTATCAGGCATCGTAACAAGATGACCATTCCACTTTAGTTATTTTATTTTCTATTCAACTACGTATTGATTCGACTTCCAGATTTCTTCTTGTTATGTGATTCTTATTAAATCTCTTCCTGTTATAAGTGTCACTTCTTTTAGATACTTTGTCTCCATCATTTGTAATTTATTTTTCTTCAGGTTAAGTGGTAGTCATTCATACTTCTGGAAATTAAGATTGCCTAAAAACTATTTTGATACTGTTGTTTCCATATTTCTACTCTCCTCTTTCATATAAATGTTCCGTGTAGACGATGCCACAACTGTAAGGTACTAACTGTCCTCTCAGTCACCTCATCAATAGCTTTCATGTACACTCAACAGTACTCTCAAGTGCCAGGAGAATCTTGGACCCGGCCTCGGTGTACTCTTACCCTTAATTAACTAACACTTAATTGACTCCCACGGCCGGTAGCAGGCCACACCCTTAATCCAGACCCAACCATCGTCCCTGCGGCAGGAGCTCTATTTGAAGCTCGAGATGCAGCATACAGCGGACGATGGGCATGCCCTTCGTCCCGCACAGCCATTGAACTTGAGTACTCCCAAATACACTGGTATATGTCAGCCTTGTAGTCCTTTTTTTGTTTAATACTCTTTTGACATCATGTTTAATTCTGCTTCATGACGTCAGTTATGTTTTACCAAACCCATTTGATCTTTCCTTCTTTTCCCTAACTCTTTTTCCATTATATTTTTCCACTTTGTAAGAAGGAATTTTATATATATAAATAATATTCATAATTACTCACAATTGTTCTTGTTATTAATAAATATTAATAATAAACAATCTATTTTATTTTTCACAAAAATGTTTTATTTATTTGTATTTTTACACTGTTTGATAGTTTTGATTTCTGCCATCTTCAGAAAATATAAATATACAAATAAATAATTAAGTAAATTTAAATGTAAAATCCGTAGGTAGCCAATACCAGCTCACTAGCAGTCATAACGTAACATACACAATTGGCTCTAATGCTGTCAGCCATTCTCTACTGCATATTATCAATAACTCATCATCGTTAAAAACCCCAGATCTGTAACCCCCCCCCCCCCAATGGAAAAATCCTGGCTGAGCCATTGGTTGTAAGTAGCCATTATTGATTTATAAATTGTATTATGTATTAAATGGTATTCATGTATAATTGTAAACATAAAAGTAATTTTTACTTCAATTTTTTTATGTTTTTAGCACAATGGAACCAACAACTCTTTTAGCAACAGCACCGATGCCTGGATGTACAATGAAAATTTTCTCTGGGGATCCATCGCAGAAAGAAGTAGCTGAGAATGTAAAGATCGGAGACCCATTGACTCTAGTTGTTGCTATTGACAGTCAGAATATATATGGTTTGAAAGTGTCAGACTGCTTGGTGAGGGATGGATTAGGCTGGGGTGAACAGAGGCTTATTGATTCTGACGGGTAAGTTTCTGTGTGTAGAAAATATAATAACCAATCACCTTGTTTTCTGAAAGTAGCCATGGCTATATCATTACTAGTTTATTGCAAATCTGTTTTTGATTGTATACCATCATTTCACTAACAGTAGGCCTACTACATAATGTAATAATGATGTGAGGATGTGAGTGGTAGGTCCATGGGAGAGGGACAGACCTTCACCTTCTACATTCAGAATATTGAGAAATTTTTTTAAATATGTAGTTTTAAAGAACAATAAATTGGGTAATCTTGTAAACAAGAAAGCGACTAGCCAGTCAGCACAACTGTATAGCACAGACATAAGTACATAGATTTTTGGAACCAAATCTATGATATTTTAAAAATTAGCATTCTTATTAAGTTTTCTGTCCACCACTGAGAGGGTGTCGGCTAAAAGTACCAGTATATTTGGTTACCAGGTGTGTCAGAGTTCAGTTTTAGCCTCCTTTTTAGAGTTAAAGTCTTTTATCAATTAATAATTTAGATAAAGCTATTTCCCCTTATAACAAATAGTACACACAACCAAGAGGTAATTCCTGTTTGAAAGAAATGATGATGTCGGTATACACCATTCGAAAGTACAGAGAATTTAACACACAGAGTTTAAGAAAATATTATAAGTGAAATTTATTCTCAACCTATACCAGTTTGTTTCTGCCAACACCAGTCACAGCACTGCCATTGAAAGACTGTTGGTATCTTTGTGTTTGTGCTATTGATGTTTACACACTGAACAAGTCCGCATATTTCATATATCAAACTTGATCATTTTTTATTACAAAATATAAACTTACTTGTATTATTATAAGTTACTCACATGAAAGAATCATTTAAACTTTCAGGTTTTCCCTAATATTTTATACAAAAAAAAAACTAAATACAACCCAAAATAGGTTCTACTAACAAGTAGAGGTCTTTTCTTGTAATAATTGTTCATAATACATTGTTTTAATAATATCATAAATAAGCCTATTTGTGTGTCTTTTTTGTAATGTCCTCACTTTGACCCCTGTTCTCATTTTGGTCACATCTAATTCATAAACTGCTACCTACATATACATAATTATGTAACATAAACGTGTACTTACATTTATGTTATTAAATGTCGTACGTTTTAATAATGTCTTGATTATTGATTTTCTTTCAACCATCAATGCCATCAGTTATTAAATAAAAGCCAGTACTTGCAGGGAGGGCCCAGCATACATAATATTGCTAGATTTTCAGTTTACACTAATTTTCAAATATCAAATCTATGATGTCATTATATTGTTCGTAAAGACAAGGTCTTACTGTTTTTATTACTATAAAGAAAATAGTTATGAAATAATACTAATTTATGTATTTTGTAAAAACTGTCACTGCTTAACAGGAAGCATGAATTTTTCTAATTTTTGTAATTTGCATGCAGTTGTCCAGTGGATCACGAAATAATGGGCTTGTTTGAGTACAGCCCAAACCAGACAACAGCGCTGGTCCATTTCCAGGCTCACAAGTTTCCGTACACTGCTTCAGTCTACTACCAGTGCAATGTTCGACTTTGCTTGAAGGCAGACAATGGCTGTGATGATGTGGTAAGTACAGGTGACCACACTTCTTGATTTTACCCTTCCTCTTCGATGTGCAGTACGAGTTTCAAGTTATGTTTTCAACTGATTGTACCATATGTACCAAACATGCCCTTCCTTTGTAATGTTTTCTGTCTGTTTTTCTTCAGTCGTTCTCTTCATAAATTCATCATACCCAAGTATGTGCCCAGTTAGCTGGTCTATTCTCCTTTTCAGATACTTTAAGAAGCTTGTTTCCATGAGCTCTCCAAAAACCTCTTCATTCATAAGCTTTTCTCTCCAACATATTGTTATGACGGTCTACTGATCATCATATAGTACAGTGGAAAACAAAATACAAGACACCAATGAAATCACTAAAACCCAGCTTTAATTATCACAAATAACAGTTTATAATCAACTCGTACAATAATTCCAGTCAGATTTGTCCACATGCAATAATAATAATGTCAAATATAAAGAATTCTGGGCTATAATCACTTTTCACTAACACACCACTTGTGACGCACTATGTGTAAAATCACCTGACATAACACTGAACTCTAAGCGGAAGGTATGGGTTATTTATAGTCTGTAGGGTTCCATAATATGCGTCTTTAACAAACACGTGAAAATACGCTAAAATAGTGAAGTATTCTAGAGAATACTTCAGCACGGCCATGGCAGAAACGCACACTGTTGGGCTAATCAAGAAGCTTCTAGAACGACACCATCGAATGCACGAGACGTTCCACATTACGTAATACTGCCTTGCATGTCAAGCGTCACGTACGCATTACAGCTGCAGGAATAGCCGAGAAAAGAGTAGATCAATGTTCAACATACCAGAATGTTCCATAATAACACTTTTTCTGCATTATGTAACAATATATTTATCATTCTTCTATAGCTTCATATTTGAAAGTCATAAGTCTTCTATTCACCCTCTTCTACTGACCAGTATTCACTTCCATACAAAACAATGCTCCAAACATATACCTTTAACTACTTATTCCTTACATTTAAAATGATAGTCTTTGAAATTACCAGATTTTTCCTCTTATTGAATGCATTGTTAGCCTAACTAATTCTATTAGTATGCTAATGTGTGTGTGTGTGTGTGTGTGTGCGTGTGCGCGCTATAATTATATACTTTGCTTTTACACATTTTCGTTTTTGTATACTTATATGTACTATAAAATAACTAACTGTTACACTGATTTTAACACAAGCCACTTCTCTAACACTACGTTTCTTTGATTTCAACATTTATACACACAACAAACAAAAATGCCAGTTGATATTGAGATAAAATCAAATTATCAACTGAAAATTCTGGCAAACTGGAAATTCTTTTTAAGCCATCGTACATTACTGGCTGTTACACACAGCCATTTTCGTCGGAGACTGCAGTTATCTGCTGTTAGTCGTATCATTTTTCTCAGGCCGTTTTCAGATTAGTATGAATTTGCCCAAATTGTCTACAAAAAAATATCACAAAGTGTGTCAGAAGTGGTGTCATGTCACCACAGTAATATCTGTTTTGAAGTCATATGCGAGTTTTCTAAACTAATTATCTAAGTGGTCAGCTCTCCATATTAAAATTCTCGATATGCTTGCCAACGTGTTTTCCCAGACATGGCAGAATATGTGATCAGCCACAGTTACTTGTAGTAAGATTTTCCCAAGTCCAGTTGCTTATGTACAAATTATTGGAATGGGGAAATTTTCTCAGACTCTCCTTAAAATCAGCATTCACATTAAAATATAATTTTTGCTTACTCCAAGCAAAATACCTCTGAAACAAAGTTTTAATAATTTATTATTTTATAATCATTAGGTAACAACCATAACCATAAGATTTTCAAAAATACCCATGTGTAATTATGTCAGTATGTCTGAAAACATAGTTATCTGATAATGCCTCAACTTGAAGTAGTGTTTCAAAATGAAGCGTTTTCCACATCTTAAAATATTTTAATGTCTAATTAATTTTATAGAATATTAGATACTTAAATTGATATTAATCTATTAACTAAGATCACAGTATGCAAGGACAGTGAAACATGAACTCATATAATCATATACAGTATTAAAATTATATAATTCTTATATTTACTGTTGCCAAATAACTGTATGGCTGAGATGAAACTGATGGCAACGGGAGTCAGTACCTTCTTCAGTACAATAATTCTACAGCACAGTTAATACATTTATTCATCAGAGGACAATGTCATGAGCATAGCAGCCTAAAAGTGTGACATTAAATACACATTATAATCTGTATACAATAGAGTAGTGTTTATCCAAGCTTGTTAATCTGAATTAGTTCAGATTAACCAGAAATAATTATATTTTTACATGTAGAGAATAATTAAGACAGTAGACAGGAACAGGCTTTTAACATATATATTTTTAATGCTCTTTTATGTTTAAATCCAATTTTAAAAACAGTTCAAGTATCAAAGAATAATTAAAACGAAGTAATATTAATTTTATGTAGGGCCTACTGTCTTTGTATAAAATATCTGCACCCTACAGAATCACAATAGAAAATCCTAACAGTAAAAGAACACAATAAGAAAGAAAAAGAATAATTGCTAAGGCTAGAATCACTTAACATAATCTGTAATTTGTTTTTTCTTCAAAAACTTATACAATACTTATGTAATCTGTATACATATACATATACTTACAACATATTGACACCAAAATTCACAAAATTATAAAACCATTTGATCCAAATGAATATGCATAAGATGTGCGGATGATAGCCTATACATTTCTGACAACATAAACATAAAGAATTTATAAGCATTAATTGGATGTGGAACACTAGTATTCTAGTAATACTAGAGTTGCGCGTCAGAACAGTTAAACAAACTGCTTATTAAAGAATTTATAAGCACTGTTCTGACGCGCAACTCTAGTATTACTAGAATACTAGTGTTCCACATCCAATTAATGCTTATAAATTCTTAATGATACTGAACACACCATGGACAACAAACCCCAAGAAAAGCATAAGTACAGATGAAATTAAAATACCTTAACAACATACACCCAAACATACATTTTACAGAATAAAAAGGAAAACACAACAAAGTCATGTATTTAGATCTAACTATTACAATAAACAGCAACCAGCTATAATATGCAATATACAGAAAACCAGCCATTCCCAGCAATTCAAACCATCCATCACAATAAAAAACAGCAGCCTTCTACTAAATCTTCAGCAGAATGTCCTCTTGACATTACACGCGTAAATTAAAAAACAAAATAAGTATAATTTACCAAATTGCCAAAGAAAATGGGTACAGTAAAAACACTGTTAACAAAATAGAAAATAAAATAAAGGCAGCACATTTAAGAACTTATCAGAAAAATCATCCACAAATAATAACAACTACTCTAAAAATATGAGATATCCCAAAAGACTAAAAAAAGGACAAAATGGCTTATAATGGGCAGTCTTGATGTCCAAAACATGTTCCAAGTTAGAAAAAACAAATCTTGATTGTAAACTAAAATTATATTAAGTAATATACGAGGGGGTACCCAAAAATAACCAGAATAGCGCTGCGATTGGCGGAGCTTACGTAGTACGCATTTCTCCCGCTAGGCGAGCGTAGCGCAACTCGTTCCGAGTTCAGTGCCGTCATTGTTGTCGCCTGGGAAGTTTGCGTCCGGTCACAGTAATTCGTTTTGTAAAAGCAGTTTCGCTTGCTCCTCGTTTTTTGTCATGGCGGATTTAAGTGAACAGCGCACTGCTGTGAAAGTTTGCTTCCTGCTTGAGAAAAACGCCGCAGAAACTGTTGTGATGTTGAAAACAACTTACAAGGATAGTGCTATGGGAAAAACTCAAGTGTACCAATGGTTTTCTTGTTTCAAAGAAGGTGAAATGTCAATTGATGACAAACCTCATTCTGGACGTCCGTCAAGTTCATGCAACCGTACTTGAAGACCGACGACAGACCATTGAAGAGATTAGTAAGTTATCTGGAATAACTTGGAGCTCGGTTCAGCGAATTTTGTCAGAAGATTTGGGGATGAGAAGGGTCACTGCAAAATTTGTGCCTCGGGCCTGACTGAACAGCAAAAAGAGAATCGAGTTGAAACATGCCGTGCATTGAAAGACCAGCTCCGAACCGACCCAGATTTTTTTTCCAAGGTCATTACTGGTGACTAGTCATGGTGCTATGGTTACGACCCCGAAACTAAACAACAGTCAAGCCAGTGGAAAACTTCATTGTCGCCTCGCCCAAAAAAGCTCGTCAAGTGAAATCAAACATCAAGACGATGCTCATTTGTTTTTTCGATGTGAGAGGGGTAGTGCATTCTGAATTCATCCCACCAGGTCAGACTGTTAATCAGGCTTTCTATTTGGAGGTTTTAAAAAGATTGCGTAACAATGTGCGACAAAAAAGGCCCGATTTGTGGCAGACGAGGGACTGGTTTTTCCACCACGACAATGCACCTGCTCACGCAGCCATTTCAGTGCGCCAGTTTTTAGCAAAAAACAACATGACTCCCTTGCCCCACGCTCCTTACTCACCTGACCTCGCTCCGTGCGATTTCTTCTTGTTTCCCCGAATGAAGAGGGACATGAAAGGACAACGTTTTGACGACGTGGAAGCGATAAAGAAAAAAACGAGGCAGGAGCTGTCGGCCATCACAACAGACGAGTTTGAAACATGTTTCCAGTAATGGGATCGCAGATTGGACAAATGTATTAAGTGTAATGGAGAGTACTTTGAAGGTGATAAGTTTGTTTTGTAAAAAAATTAAATACATAGCTTTAAAAAAAAAATTCCGGTTATTTTTGGGTACCCCCTCGTATATACAGATCTCTAGTATTGTGCCTTATGACACAGAAAATGCAACAAAACTGCCAGTATATTAGTTTGGCAGACATATTTATTACTTTTTTTTAAGTTAGTCCAGATTAGTTGTACCTGGATTTACAGGACTTTACCGTACGTAAAATTAGTAACCTGTCATTCAGTGTTTATAACAATATTGCTAATGTTTGGTTGTTGTTCATAACTTACACTGTATACCTATATAAGTTGTGTATATAAATAAAGGTTAAAATGGAACCATTTCTGTGTCTAGCTTACAGTTATAATACACTGGGTTGTGACAGTCATTATCCTGAATACATCTTCAATAGAAATAAAAGTGGATACAAATGCCACAGATATTACTTCCGTGTTCCATAAGGAAGTGGAAGTATGGTGATGGCGAAAAAAATCCTGTTCGAGATAAGGGCTGATTCTGATTGTACTACGCTCAAAACATGAAGAAAAGTAATTTTTCGAAAAGTGTCTGTGTGTAGAATTTTTTCTATGGCAAATGATAACTGCCGCAAATTCAAACAGAATCAAAAATTTTGTACATACCTGCCTGAGTTGTAGAGGACTCAAGGCCTATTGATTTTGGTGAAGATCGGTTAAGGGGAATGGGTAGTTTACCTTGCAACGTTTTACGTTTTAACAAGAGTAAAGTAGGCCTACTTGAAAATTCATTTAAACTTTTTCAGTCAATGGTAATTGTTAAAAATAAAATAATTTTGTTGCCAGGCAATAAAATTATAATTTTTTCATTTTAATTTAAATCATGTATGAGTGAAAATATATCGTTCCTGGCAGGCAAGCAAGCATATCTCAATTATGTAATGTTTACGTTTCCAAAGTTTTATTATTGTGATTACCGCAATAAAAAGGCAGGCAGGACACACACACACACACACACAATTTGCATTATTTCTGGCCTCATTCATGTTTATTTTCTTACGTTTTCGTGCTTTTTAAATGGAACGTGCGGAAACCCACACCAACACAACGCATGCAAGCCGAAAACGTGTCCAGCGTGGACAGCAATTTGCTTCCTGTGGATCGCTGGCCAGTGTAACTGCACATATTTACAGAGGAACGGTTCATAGACAGATTTTTCATCTTTAGGGAATGAACCCTCTGCAAGATGCTCAGGGTTCATGAGAGACTTCGGAGCACTCCTTCTTTTCCGCTTGTTTGTTCTGTGAAATGTACACTGTAGATTCGCAGCTTTACTCTGAGCAACGCTCCATAGGGAATGTTGAAAATTTTTGTCCATGGTGTACCCTCATACACACTAAAACCTGCTCTGATGTTTTGATTACGGACATCATAATATTAAAACTTCGGAAACTTGAGCACTACTTAATGGAGATCAAACATTAACTTTTATAAGCCATTAAATTATATGTGTACTATATTATCGACAACAAAGAAGTAGTTTGTTGTTAAAATTCCTTCCCAGGCTGTTTGGTTGTGGTCCAATTTTTTCTGCAAAACCAGATGTTTCGGCAGTGCCATTGACTGCCAACATAAGTGAAAATCGAGTGCGCTAACGTGAGGTTAGTGACCACAGGACTGTGGTTAAGGCTGAAGAAAGAAGTAGTTTCTATGGAAATATTTCATTTCAAAAATGATCTTAAATATAAATCTTAGAACATGGAAGTCATGTATAGTTCTCCATACCGATATTTCTTCTGTGGCAGTGAAGGAGATAATTAAAATGATATTTATACAGCTCCTGATTGGATAATTGGTTTTGTAGGTTACCCTCTCATCTGAATACATGTTTGGCAATGAATCTAATTAGAAATTAGTTATTAATACACAGTAATTGAATTTCAGCCACCTTCATGTCATGGTGAGAGGCGGCGCAGGAAACGAGATAATGACGAAGATGGGGAAGGAAGTCCAGCAACAATAGAAGTGTATAGTGGGCTTTACGTCAATGAAGCAACTGAACTTAGTCGACCTGATCAATTGGACCAAGTTAGAGAAAAAGTAAGATTGCATTTTATATTATGTAAAACAGAAATAAACTCAATTTCAGTATAAGGTAAATAATGTATGGCTACTATTAAATTATTTCTTAAAAGTTATGTTATTTGAAACTATTTCAAAGTATCAATTATTTATTTATTTATTTTTTTTAATGTATTAACTCCATTAAAAGAAATTGGGCCTTACCATCATGAGATAATACTGATATTATAATTTTCTATACACGTAACTCAAAATTTCTTGCAGCACTTATATAATATTGTGATATTATTCAATATAGTTTATTTAATTTGATCAACTTAAATTGATTATTCAATATTTTACATTAAAATCAAAACAAACTCGATTATTCGTTAGTTTCTGTACTTACATAGAATTATTTTGATTATTATTAACTTAAAAGCCTCTGATGATGCTGATTTTTTCAGTTAAATGTGCATAAGGTATTGAAACAACAAAAACGCAATACTCTACTTGCAGGAGAAACCATATTGAACAATATCAGATATGATATTATAATATATTGTTAAATCAGAAACAGACCAGCCTAACCTAACTGTAACTTAATATTGTAAAGTTATTATGTATAACAGTTTATATATGTTTTGTAATTTTATATTATCTTGTTATTTCTACAATTAAATTATAATTTGTTTATTTTATTTACCTAATCTGTTTGAGCAGGCGCTGGATGATCCCAACAATATATGCATATCGCAACGACATTTTGCAATTGGAATTGCAATAGCAGGACTCATATTAATGCTGATGGTTGTTGCTGCCTTCCTAATATTATTAGCAAGGAGAAGAACTCGTAAAGATATATCAACAACGGGCAGTTCCATCTACAGCGGTCCTTACACCAATACAGCGTACAGCCATAGCAGCTAGGAGGAACTAGTTACTAATCAAAACGAAGCACAACGTGCCACAGAGTAGAATGAGTTTTAAGCCAAAATAGAGATTTTTACCGTATGTAAAACACACACACACACACACACACACACACACAGAAGTACAAGCTTTTGTGGCTGATCTATTTTTGTTAAATGCTATCGTCAAAGTCTGTACTGTATAAAACAGAATTTGGATATTTTAGAAAATTAGATAGTTAAAAATTTATAGCAATATTCACACATAAACACAAAGAAATCTCTATGTACTGAACAGTTATTGGCTTATTTCTCATACAAATTACTCTATAATTTATTTTTAAATTCTTTTCTGAAAGTCAATCCCATTTAATTAGGCAGTGGTTTTAATCTTGGTTTGTATTTAACGTTATGTATATTGAGAGGATGTGAACTTCCTTACAATTGCTATTCACATTTTGATTTGAAATCTGAAACGTGTGACACAAATTTGTAATGAATTCGGCTGATTAATTATGCGTTTATTGATGCAGATTCAGCAGATGCAGTATAATCATATTTCACTGTGGGTTTGACTCGCAGTTACTGTGAAACCCTGTCTTGTTTACTTAATTATCAAATACATCAAAGGCAAATGAGAAAACGTATACTGGATTAGATGATAATTTAAATTTTATTGAACTGTAAATGGTAAGTAGGTTTTTCAGTGTGAAGTTGTGTTAAATTATCATTGCTTTCATAACTTCCAGCAGAATTACTGGGAGTACAGTGTTGCCAAGTTGTGCCAAGAACCACGTGTTCCACTTCAGGCAGCTTTGCAACACTGGAGAGACACTTTATTTTTAGTCTGACAGATTTCTTTGTATGAAGTTATACACATTTGACAGTCTGAAAAACTGAAATTTTTGTTATTTTTAGCGTCATTAATTTTAGATTTGATTAATTTTGTAATCTAATAATTAATAATATCCACTGTAAATAAAAGCATGTTTGTTCAGCAGTTTGGCAGTATGAACTGGCAATATTTGTGTGTTTGAATGGTGAGTTAAAAGAAGCCAAATCCCACTACTTCTGTGTTGCCAAATGTCAGAATTGAAGATATATTAAACAGACTATATTGTCTTCATGCTGTTTCAGTAGCAACAAGAAGATAAGAAATATTAAACAACTGCAATTTTTTGGTTTAATCTGCTACTCGTTCGTTTGATTGTTTCTAAATTGTTGGCTTAATTAGCCCAAACTTTTGGTAAGCTTGAATGTAAAGTGCAGTATTTATCTTGTGTAACGTTAAGCATTGTTTTGGTCAATATACATAATGTTGAATACAAATAATTGAGTACTGGGCTTGCGTCTGTACTTCTGTCTTGTTTCAAAATCATTGTGTCATTACAGTAAAAACTGAGTTTTTACAAAATATGTTTTGTTCTATTTAAAAAAATTTTATAGCTCAACATCTTATGTTAATATTATCTTTGTAATTCTATTATATTTTAATTTACTTTTAGGAGCAAAATGTAAAACTTAAAATGTTCTATTTAAAAAAATTGTATAGCTCAACATCTTATGTTAATATTATCTTTGTAATTCTATTATATTTTAATTTACTTTTAGGAGCAAAAGGTAAAAATTAGTTTTTACTGTATTATTAACTGAATATAAAATTAAGAGAAAAACTGTGGTTTAGAAGAAACATAATTCAGCTGAAAGACGGTTCAGTTTACATGTTTGAATAAGTCATTAATACAGTTGTTAAATCTGTCTACAAAATAGAAACTACAAGGTTAATAGACTGTAATTAGGGGGCTGTAGGAGACATTCAAATATACATTAAGTATACATGTGTTTTAATGACCGTGATACAAAGATCAGTTTTTTTTTTTTGAAACCCAAAAATTTATTCACATCTTTGGTATGGCATATGACATCTTCAATATGGGAGATTTCCAAAGACATTGTGTTCACATGTCCAGAGAAAATTGTGCTGTGTGTGAAAACATATTTTCAGTGACATGGGTTTCAGGTAACCGGAAATGCACCTTAAACCACAATTTTTCCTTAATTTGTAAAATTGGACAAAATAATAAAGATTACATGTAATACTCTTTGTGAGAATGACTGAATCTTATGAGTCGTGGGTTTTGGGAATATTACATTACAGATGGGGTCGTTTCTATGAACCTTGTAGTATAGAGTTCATAGAGACACTCCATTGTATCATGTCTGCAGGTTGTGTGACTTGTGCATTATAATCATATGACTTACAGATTAATATTATTATACATAATATACCGAACATAAATGTATAAATGGCATTGGTTCATAATATCATTCAATTTTACTTATATGTATGTTAGCGAATATGTTATAGTCAGCTTTAAAGTATTATTATTGTAAAGAATTAAAATTTATGTCTCCTCAAATTGGGCCTGTTTACAAAACTGCAATAATTATTATTTGTGTACTATAAAGAAATTAAACAAAATTTTCTTAATGTACTTTTTCAAGTTTGCAAGAATGTATTTTTAACTTTTACGCACACATTTCAAGTTACTAACATATTGTGAAATATGTTTTTTTTTAACTTCAAAGACAACTCAGATTTCATGGTGATAACAAATAGTAAAAATGTATGTGTAAGGTACATTTTGAAAGTATATATTTCATCAAAAACAATATATTTTATAACTGTGTTAAAAATGTACTAGGAAATAATGTACTGTGTAAATGAACACTCAGAATTAAAATTTTAAAAAAGATTAATTACATTAAAATATTTCCTCAGTTTCCCCAGTACTTTCGTAGTTTTTTTCAGTTTATAAATAGTGCTGTAATTCAAGAAAATTAGCCACTTTTTAGTTTTCCAATGTTTGACTCACTTCATACATAATAATTGCAATATGTTTATTCAAAAAATAAGCACATATTTCTTTCAGTTGCTCTGAAAGTAGTATACTATACCAAATAGTCAGCACAAGGATTATACTAGGACTGTATACATTATGTGTAACTCATAACATCTGCTTTCTAATCAAAATGTAATCAATTAATACAGTAAACAGAAAACGACTATTCTGTTCACTAGAAAGATAATTGAAGTTCAGTCAATACTAATTACAATCTTTCAATCATTTTTTGAATGAGTTATTCATATATAACCAAATAGTTAAGGATTTCCAGTTTCAGTTTCTTGAAGAAATAAAGCTGTAACAGTTGTTCTGAGTTTTTCATCAGTTGATATGTTAAAGTTTTCTAGAGGTGTGACATCAAGCTGAACAGGTGTAAAGAAGGAATATTGTGTTTCTTGTTATGTTTCATAGTTCTCATTGTTTGCAGCTCACTGGGATTTCTACAAATTATTTGCTTTTCGTATGCATAGTTGATTTTCACCTGTATTCTTCATTGTGGTAGTATATATTTTTTAATTTGATTTTTCCATGATAACGGTTTCAAGTTTGATAGTTACTTAGAAATGATAGTTACTTCAAAAACTATTTATTATCAGTCATCAGTTTTTCTTGTAGACAGAATTTTTTATTGTGGTAGATAAAAAATACTTTCATGATCTTCTGTGTACTTTGAAAGTTTCAGTTTGTCTCCTACTTGATAATTCAGAATTATTATTACTATGTAATTCATTATTTCCACCATGGTGTGGGCAACAAAATCCAAGAATACGAAATTATTACCGTATTCATCGATGTTCCTTCATCATCTGTTATTTATGTTGTTACATTTTTCTTCATTCAGGTACTTGCATTAAACATCATCCTATAAACAGAATGATGTTTAATTAGTATAAAATGATGTTGATTTTTTTGCATTGTACAGAGAACAAAACTTAGACAAGTCAGGGTTAAAAGCTCCTCTCAGGTCTAAATTTACCTCATTAAATTCACTTGATTTTTCACAAAGGTCTGTCCATTAAATCAGTTTTGTAAGTACACATTAATATAATATAAAAAAATAGATTATATTTTTATATGGGCTAGCTAATATAAAAAAATAGATTATATTTTTATATGGGCTAGCTAATATAAAAAAATGTTACTTGACTCCCTGAACAGTTTACTTTCCTCAAATTTAGAACCCGAGTTTTGAGTCTATGTAATTTTTTTCCAATAATTAAATTTGATTTTAACTGTTTCTTTTTCATAGTGGTCGTGCCCTTCTAAGGTAATATTTCATTATGCAGACTTTGTGGGTATTCCAGTACCCCTTAATCATGATTTTTGAACAATAAGGTTTGAATATATGCATTATAGATATTACACAGAATTGTGTTAGCTATAAAACAAACAGAAAATTGCATATTTCTAACCTGTGTATTCCTTACGTATTATTTTTACTTTTTGTTATTATTTTTTAATCATAACGTGTTATGGATGTAATTATGTAAATTACCAGTATTGTTTGATAATTTTAGTACTGATCTATTTATTTATCAGACTTTAGGCGTACAAGTAATTGTTTCTAAATAGGTAATAAAAATTTCAGATAAACTTAACATAATATGTTGTAATTAAGTTTAGATTATATATTTTAGCAATGCTATTCTGGACCTTTGCCAATGGAATTATATAATAAATAATATATATATTCAGATATATATATTTTGTAAATACTTATTTTTAATCATGAATATTTAACAAACTAGCCATAGACTATAGACTAGGTAGTTTTAAAAACTTCTCTTACACTTGTACTTGAGAAAAATGATCTTGTACTTATGATTAGTCCTATAAATAAACTTTTTAATTATTCTTATTCCTCTTGAAATCGGATGCTACTTACGTGCATGTCTAATGGAAGAAATATAAAAATTTAATTGATTTATTACATAAAATATATGCGTCACACACGTTTTACAGAACGTGATATAATTTAAAAAGATAATCAGAAATTTCAGAACACAACAATTGAAAATATAATTTTTGAAATTGTTTGCATATTTCTTCAGACGTTTTTATGGATGTGACTATCATGTTGTTTGTCAGAAATAGTAACAAGGAAAATATGTGTTGATAAAATGAAACTATTTTTTAATCAGTATTATTTACTTGTACAATAATAAGTACTGTTGGAGAAGTATTTGGCAGTATTTAGTGGAAATACTGTCCGAGCAGTGCAAAATAATAGGTGTTAAAAATTTGTATATGTAACATAACTGGTAGCAAATATACTAAATTAAACAGCATTGACACCATGTGCTTGATAACAGTAGGGGTATGTTTATATACAATTACACACACGCACACATGATATTTATAGTATATTTTCAATTAAACCTAATTTACTGTATGTGGAACGCTTTAGTCTTTCCAGCGCATTTGTTAATTTAGGCATAAGAATGAATATCAAAATGTTTGGGAATTCAAAATTATATTTACAGAATATTTCATTTTACATCGATGTAAGTGTAATAAACCAAATGCTTAAAAATTAATTCACTAATTATGGTGGTAAAATTCTGAGTAATCGAGTAAAATCAAGCACATACATCTCTCCTTAACTCTTGAGTCTGTGATTAACTTAAATATACATATGAACCTGTTGTCTGTTAACTTTGTGAAACATTACTTGTATTCGTTTTCCTGTTCTCTAAACTGTTACTTTAATTATAATAAATATGGTGCTTAATCATTTTATTATTATTGTGGAACTGTTAATTTATTTTTGATACATTTCATCCATCAAACCTGTTCCTTTCTAAAGTAGAGTGTCTTTTATACGGATTATGCAATTTTTCTCTGTGTACATATGGATGTGTTTACAGTAAAACCCAGTTATAATGCTTATCAAGAGACTGCGTGAAAACCGTGTATTAACCGGAGATGACTAAGTAGTATAGATATATTTATACTGTAATACTGTGTAGTCACATTTTTCATATATATATTAGAACTTTTATCGAAGTACTGCATTTAAGTACAACATTTTAAGCAAAGAGTTAAAATCTGTTCCAGTAACTTATTTCACTTAACATTAAATATTCAGTTATTTCTTTTGAAAAGATTCATTTATAGTTGTTTCCCTTGTACTTGAATTTGTGCAGGGAATACTCACATTTTCCATATGATTCAAGTATGAATTCACACCAACTGGCATTTCATCAGAATAAGCGCTTATAATTTGTTTTACCACTAACCAGCAAAAATTAAATAACAAGCATCAGGGTTTCAATGAGCAAAAATGGATGTTTATAGGATGGCCCTTTGATACAAATTGTTAAAGTAACACATCATCGAAATCACTGCTGACCTGTCAGCAAACGTCATAGATGGTGTTTATCAACATCAAACTACTTTTACACCTGATAAATAAGCTGGTAGAGCACAACAGATGTTTGCTGTTCTTGTGATCAAGTGGGAAGCAAATTTATTCCAAGTTCGTTTTTATGTTGCGAGTCTCAATTGAATCCCAAATTTCAACAGTCATTTAAATTTTTCAGAATCATTAAAACAAAAAAAAATTATTTTCAGCAGAGAGAAGTGAACACAGTTGACTTCTGTAGTAATTATTCAAGTTATTTTCTGTAGAGTTTCTTTAAAACAGCAATATTGCTTTGATCCATCAGCTCAAGAATGGATGTTACATTAGATGGCAAGAATTCAACAGTGAATGAACCATTTCCTTGCTCCAGCAGTTCCATGAAAGGATGTGATGGTGCATTATCTATCACCAATAGCACTTTTCCTTTGTCTTTGTCAGTGTTTTTGTGAAACTTTGCACTTCGGATATAAAGATGTTATCATACCAACCGACAAACACTTTGGTGTTCATCTACACCTTTCTCTGATTTTTTTTTTTAATTAAGGTGATTTTGCATTTTTTGAAACGGCAAGGTTAGATGCAAAACTTTGCATCCGGATAACAGAAGTCTGGGTAAGTGAGTTTCCACTGTATCTAATAACAGTGAAATTGTTATATTAAAAAGTAAATTGGTCACAAAGCAATGAAGTATATTGATAGATTATTGAATTTAAATCAAAACAGGCTGTCCAATCTGATGTATAGCATCTTATCAAAGGTGTTACTATTACTTATACTTATTAATGCTACTATTAACACCAAATATTTCGCCCATTTGATTATGTGGCATCCTCAGTGGTAATGGTATTTTTATACCTATGAGATAAGCAATGTGCAGATCATCGAAGTCATATTGTCTGGCAGTGATGTGTAGAATATCACTAATCGATACAGTCCGGAATTTGCCAGTGCTTTGTAGGCACCTGTGACTACATGATTATTGTCAACGGATCTCAGCTTATCACTCTCAAAAGTGAGAGAATCATCTCACAACCTCAGCAGCGGGAAATGAATACGCTTGTTCTGAAACCAGCTACCAATTGTTGTTGGATAATTATAAACTTGAAAAACTATTGTTAATGAATGTTTATTGTTGTTTTTGTATTTGAACTGTCATTAAAGTTGTAAGTAACAATTCCTCTCTGTTCAATTATTTTATTTTCGCTGTGTGAACATGACATCATATGTTTACACAATCGTCATAACAGTGATGTCAGAAGTGCGATAATATAGGACCTTTTGACAGTGGAACGAAAAAACAGTTATACCTTAGAAGAGTTTAATTAGCATGATAAGTGATTTGCAAAAATAGATACCAGTCAGTTGGTTGAAGCTTTCCATTAGTTATTATTACACACACAGGAACAAAGGGATGAGAAACACTGATGGGAAACAGAATAACCCGAAAATCGACATGACAAGAAAGCAGGAGAGTGGCAAAGACCACTATTGCTGATATCGGAGCATGACAAAAAGAGAAAGGTAAGCAGGAATCAGGGTACATCAGATCATTGATGCAAGAGAAGCAAAATGAGATGCAAGAACATCCCGTAGCAGAGCTGGGTCTATTATGAGATGAGCTAAATAATCAAGTTACTAGAATGTCTAAAGTACAAGACTCAATGACAGAAATATCTGACATAGAAGAAACAGTGTTTAAACAAAATATTTGAGAGGAAGCAGTTACAATAATATCTCCAATAGAAGATTCAACATTAGAAAAATATTTAAAATTAAATTGAACAATTTATAAAAATACAGCAGTGCTTTACAAAACAAATTGTTGAACAAGCTGTGCTGATAAAACACACACACACAAGAAGTAAAATAATAGAGCAGGTGGCATTGCCTACAGTCAGGCTACTACATTCAAGGCCCCAAGCATGTTATGATGCACTCACTGGGTAATACATCTTCAGCAATTTGAAGCCATTGCATTCAAAATTCAGTAGACAGAGAAAGTGAAAAGGCTGCTTCATTCTTGCTATACAAGAATCCACCACAGAGGTACTACAGAAAGTATCACCTGATAGCCAGAATACCTGTGATGAAATAATAACAGCTCTGGAATTATGGTATGGTAATCAGTATCTGTGCAATACATGCTGCTCTTAACCAAGGACAAGATAACAGCGTTCTGGAGAGATTCTTCACAAGTTTGAGCAATTATCAACAGGCTGATTAAACACCTATCTTGAAGCATGGGAGGATTTTCTAATGTGGTTTGCAGTGCAGATATTTACTGATGAAGTCAGAGATGGTCAGCTAGAGCACGTGTTACGAATCGCAAGACACCAGCATACTGCAGAGAGCCTTGTACATACACTAAAATTTGGGGCCAACATGTTAGCACCTGTCCTGTTAGGTCCTGTCTGGACCAATCATAAAGCATGCAATAAAAGATGGCAATGACATGAATTATGAAGAAGGAATAAAGGGAACAAAGACCCAATGAGCAGTGGTGGAATTTCTACCCTTCAGAAACACAACAGGAGCTCTTGATAGTTAATGTATTTGATCAAGAATGGCTAACCTCAAATGCAGTTGACACAGGTGCCACAGTTTCCACTGCATGCTTTGATCTATTTAACAATATCAAACGAATTTAGTGATCTTGAACCCCATGGACAGCTACTGGAAGCCCTTTGAAAGTTGAAATACACTTGCACTTGTGTTAGCTTTGAGTTTGATCACCAAGTACTCATCGCAGATGAAGCAATACTTGGTGTAGATGTTATGAACATGTGTGGGTGTATAGTTGACATCAAAAACAGTATCCTAACGATCGGGCAAGAAGAGGCTTTCTACACCAGATATGACAGAAAAATCAATAGAGGTGATAAATCAAGTTGCTGATTCTTTCAATCAAAACTGGATTCACTATCTTCTAGACTTTCTTCCATTACTGAAATCACCATACGTTCTGTAGCCAAGTCTCGAGAACATTCTTTCATGTAGTCATCCTTTTGAAGCTCTTCAGAATGTCGGACGCATTTTCTCTGCTCTTCAACTGTTACTTTAGCTATCACTTCGTCCACCATCAGTCTTTCAAGGTCGACTATTTTGAAAGTATTATTTTGATCGGCCACATATCCTTTCACCTGTGCCCACACCAACTCAATTGGGTTGTAATGGGCATGATAAGGTAGAAGGCGTACAACCTCATGACCCATTTCGTAGGCTATTTGATCAATTCCATATATTTTCAGCACATTTTTTATTTAATTTTTGTTTAGCAATTGGGCCCTTGTATCTTCCATGGAAAATTCAATTTTATGATTTCTCAGCCATTCTTGAATTTCCATTTTTCTCCAGTTTGATTTAGGAACTTTCTCAGCAAGTCCGAAATGATAACTCGCTTTATCCATTACAATGACAGAACTTCTTCCAGTAAATAGAGACGTTATAAGCACTTTTTAAAAAGTTCTGAATTCATTTTGTTGTGATAATCTGTATTTAATGAAGATTTCTGTCTGTGGAAAATTAATTTACATTCCATCACGAAACCTGTTTCAGCTGACCCCGAATGAAGTACAATTAATCAACCACCTTTTCCGACTGGCACTTTTAAACCACCCCTTTCCTCTGACTCCTGCCAAATAATTGGTTTGCTGTGATTTTGGTTTACCCATGTCTCGTCCAAATAAAATATGGGCCTTTTTAAAATGTCATTCCGAATTTGATGCATTTTTTCTCAGAAAAGTAGCACGAGCACAAGCAATATCTACTCTTTCCATTAAACATTTTCGGCCATCATTACACTTTTTATATTTAAATCCAATCTGTTTCAAAATTCGCTGCACTGATTTCTTGGAGCCCCTAAAGTTTATTTGTTCAGCCAACTGCTGCTGGATTTTTTTCCTATGTTGCGTATATTCTCCACGTTCATAAAAACTAAAAACACATCTTTGCACAACATCTTTGTCGAAGTTGCCCAAATTTGTTATTGTCGGCTTCTTTTTAAAATGCATCTGTGGCATACCAAACTTAGGTTCGTTTCCTTCACACTTATCAACGTCTCATTTTATGCCTTGAACTGTCAATCAACTTACTCCACCAACTTACTTACTCTTTAACCTTTTTAAAATTTAAATTTTCAGTTTTCTTTGAATCATCCACAAGACTCTGTAAAAGTTGTAAACATTGCCAATGATGTGTTTACCTTGTTTCCCTAAGTCGTTTTTACCAGATGTTCTTCCTCTGTTTGATGACACTGTAGGAGTTTGAGGAGCCTCAACAATTTGAAAATTATTGTCATCATTCATCATTAGTAAGCCTTATATAATTATTAAATAACAACAATAATTGCAATATAATAAAAATAATGCAAAAACTAAATGCGTAAAAACTTTAAATGCTTTATCCTAGACCTACTGAATGTAATATGTACATGGGTAATGTAGAGAAGATGGAGATAGTTAACAAGTAGCAAGTGGAATGACTTCTCAATGGAATGTGAAGTGTTTGCAAGAGACCTCCCCTCCCCGCCGATGCATACGCATAACCAAGTGTACCGTGTGACAACACTGGTGGGTGAGGAAGAGCTGTTACTACTGTGTGACCTCAAAGCTTATTATGGTAAGTTCCGCATTATAGTGTTGGTAGCAATAAGGATGGTGGCTTCATTTCTGTATAGACTATTGGAGGCTGAATGACACGACAAAGGCAGACTGCTGTCCACTACCTTGTTTTGATGATATTCTTAACACACTATCTAGGACTCAGTGGTTTCCTACATAAGACCTGAAGAGCAGATACTGGCACATAGCTATTCATCAAGAAGATATAGAAAATATAGTGTTCTCAACCCCAAGTGGCTTCTTCCATTGTACAGTCATGTCATTTGGTCTCAAATGCACAAATCCTGTCTGAAAGACTAATGAATATGATCCTCTGAGGCCTGACATGGAAAACTTGCCTTGCTTACTTAAAACTGCCCAAGTCATTGATAAATCTATTAAAGATCATTTTAAAAGCTGTAGGAAAGTTGTAACTAGAATTCGTTGATGCCCTACTGAAGCTGAGTCTAAGAAGTGTACTCTTTTCAGGAGGAAGTACAGGTTATGTGGTGTCAGCAGCTGGTGTTCCAATAAAGTAGACATCATGGAAAACTCGCCTCTTCCAATTACTAAACACTGCTTGGAGTTTCCTGGGGTCATGCTCTTATTACAGGCATTTTGTAAAGTGTTTCCTAGTACTGCTAAACTGCTACATGAACTAATAGAAAATAAATGAACATTCCAATGGTCTAGAGAGTATTATTAAGCTTTCTGGACTTTAAAACTTACATATGCTGAGAGCTGATTCTTGCTTTCCCAGCTTCTGAAAGAAAGTATATAATAGACACAGATGCAAACAACACTGGTCTAGGAGCAGTTTTGTCCCAAGTGCAAAACAAGGAAGAACTTGTAATACCTTATTATAGCAAGGGGCTTTCTAAAGCAGAAAGAAATTATTGCATGACAAGAAGAGCGTTTAGCTATTGTCTGAGCTTTGGAGCACTACCTCATTAATATGGAAGGAAGTGTATGGAAGGAAGTGTTTACTACATACTGATCATGCCGCACTTAAATCATGCTGGTTTCAGATTTAAAAATTGCCACCATCTTCCCCACAATGTAGAGGATTGGTGGCAGACATCTGTGAAACATGTGCCGCAAGCAAGGACCCACAAACTAAAAGCAAGGGAAAATGGGAGAGTATAAAGTTGGGCTTCCATTCAAGACAATTAACATAGACATTATTGAACCTTTCCCAGATACAGATGATGAAAACCAAGGTGGTTCCAAACTGGTGACTACTTTACCAAGTGAGTGGAAGCTTATGATATCCTAAATCAAGAAGTCACCACTGTGGCAAAAGCATTAGTTCACTCTTCTGTTGCCATGTTATACAGATCAACAGAGTAATTTCAAGTCGGTTGCCTTCAAAGAATTATGTCACCTACTTGGTATCAAAAAGACCTGGACAATCCTTTTCAGTCTTACAAGATGGACTGATTGATAATTCAACAGAAAACTACAGCAGTGTCTATTGAAGGTTGTGACAAGAACCAAACAGACTGGCATCAGCATGTACCATTATTCTATTCAGTACACAATACAGCTGGTTTGACTCCAGAAAAATTAGTGTTAGGGAAAGAGATTTTACTTTCTGGGAACTCAAATGTTTGGATAATCTGAGATTCAGCTTCAGAAATTGCAAAATTATTAATCAAAATAGTCAAGCCAAATGTGAGAAATAAACCTATGCCTTCAGAGGCCTCTTACGAAGCTCCAGGAGAGTGAAAACTGGTTTAGGCTATAAGGTAGCAGCAGCTCATCAGGGGGAGGCAAGGGAGGCTAAGCCTCCCCAACAAAATTTAGAAAAATATTAAAAAATAAACAACTAATAATAGTCTCTATTTTTTACTATAACAGAACATGTAATCACACTTTGGCATTTTAAATTATCTGATTATTACAAATAAATAATTAATCGTGCATTACCAATAATAGCACAGAATGGCAGAAGACTGAGGTAGCGATCTGAGTAGCCACCGTAGTACTGGTACAGCTACATGAGAACTCTGCCCGGGAGGTAGTGAGGGGACACTACTGCAGCTATAAACGTGCATGGAAGGCAATGAGTGAGTTAGCCTCTGGGCACAGTTTAATGTAGTTTGTGTTACTTTTACGCAGTCTTTACGTTCCCGTGGGGACACTACTGCAACTGTAACCATTCATGGAAGGCAACAAGTGAGTTAGCCTCTGGGCGCAGTTTAATGTATCGGTAGTTTGTGTTAGTTTTATGCAGTCTTTACGTTCCCATGGGGACACTACTGCAGCTGTAACCGTGCATGGAAGGCAACAAGTGAGTTAGCCTCTGGGCACAGTTTAATGTAGTTTGTGTTACTTTTACGCAGTCTTTACGTTCCCGTGGGGACACTACTGCAACTGTAACCGTGCATGGAAGGCAACAAGTGAGTTAGCCTCTGGGCACAGTTTAATGTAGTTTGTGTTACTTTTACGCAGTCTTTATGTTCTCGTGCTCCTTGTATGTGTGTATTATTATTATTTATCTCTTCTTGACAATTATCAAGATCAACTTAGCACCATTGCTCTAGTTTCAATTGAAAAAGTAATCCTCCGCAAATTGAAAAGTCAACCAACATGACATGATGTTATCAACAATTCTGCAAATAAGAATGGCCGCTAACTGAATTTGCTGTAGGCGTACAAGTAAATTCATCGCAGCTTACAAAGTATATTTCTACTCAGAAGTTTACTTCTTTGCTAGAACAAAAGTAAGTTAATCTACGGATTATCTTGTTAAAGATACACGTATATTTCTAAGAAGACATGTATGCTGTAAAAATCAGATATCTCGTAGCCTCCCCTTCCTCAGGACTCACCGGCCACCACTGCTATAAGGTAAAAGTTTTAACATTTTTTACCAATAAAAAATTAGTGATCCGAGTCAGTAGTGATATATTTATAATTGGTTAATCAATGGACATTAAATGGATAAAAAATCTAGGAACCTGATATTACTAAGTTACTGTACTGTAAACATAAACATAGTATGAATTCTATTTCGTACAGGGAGAGGGGGGAGACAATCTTTAGATCAGTGCAGGTTCGGGCTCATATGTGCTATAAAATCAAGTCAACAGGCACATACTTTCCACCCAACACTTCACATTCAAGATACAATTATACAGTAAGACTGTTTTGCCCAAGCCACTGTTTGTGGGATGAAATCACTTTGCCAAAGGCATTGTTTTTAGGGTAGTTTCACTTTAGTATCCAGACTGGTAGACAGCTTGTTCTATTTTTAAATCTTTAATTGGTCAAAAACTTTCATACTCTTTTGTATGCAGGTATTAAAAAAAATTCCTTTAAACAAATTCTTGTTAGCTGACTTATATGCGGTCGTAAAGCTTCGGGGTGGGAGACAAGGCAGACAGTATATAGCCAAATAATTTATTTATAAAATAGATTATTTGTATTTTGTCACCGGACAAAAGGCTTGCCGCATGACAAATGGCACCAATCGTACACTCTAGTGTTTTGGTGGCCCTAAAAAGGACCTTGTGGCGAGAATGCTGATGTTGGTTGTGCCGCGCTAAGATGTTCGGTGGCTGCGCCTGCTGTTCGTGGCGTACTACAGTCCTCCTCTTCTTTCGGCACCAGTTGTAGAGTCAGCTGCCGGCCCAGCGAAATCCATCACTGGCGCGGAACTGGAGGGCGAAGACGCAAGAACGCCGGTTCTATTCTTCGGCCGTTCCTTCCAGCTGACTCCGCGCCGATGTCGTCCGTGAGAAGATGAAGTGCGTCCGATGGCATGGCGATGAAGAGTGCTCAAAATTTTCTGCTGGCCCGGGTTTTATTAACTAACCGGGGTCGCTGGTTGGCTCGCTCCGAGCACGTTGTTGGATTGGCTCGCTGTGTCCACCGCTGGTACCGGAGAGCAGATGTTCACATACCGCTGCCGTCACAATTTATGAATTAAGTTGCCCAAGATACTCAATAAGGGTATAAGACTAATGTAAGAAGTTAAATATTACACATTACATGATGTCTCATAACCTTGTTGTGGGATCCAACTGTACACAAAGTAGATGGGTAGTTGGTAATGTCTTGTTGCATACTAGAGAACCCCCAACCCACATTCAAAGTAATGTTATGAATATTGTATAATTGGTGTATAATACAATATAATATTGTATTGCTGACCTAGAAGACAACAGTCTTTTTTAACATAGCTGGAGGTGAGAAGCCCTTCGGTGGATGTTAATGGGAGGGGGCCTGAGTGTGCAGTCTTAATGTGTTGTGTACATCACATCAGAAGACATGTCTCCCCTCACTCCAGAGTACAGAATTTTCACCTGGCTGCTTTGTGTTTCTTTTCACTGGATGACATGTAGTATTTGTTTTCGTTGTGTTTACAAATTATTTCTAATTGTGTATTTATTGTTATAGACAAAGCAATTTAGTAATCATTTATGTAATAATTATTTCATAACAAACATTTTAAGTGCTCTCCTTTAAGTGTTTTAATTACAGTGGATTCTGCTTTATCGGGACACCTTGGGACAATATCAAGTTGGCTCAATTAAGCAGCTGGCCCTATTATCCGAAATTTCTAAAAGTAAGCAAATCTGCCTCATAAATCAAAATTTCTTAAATAATTGAAAAACAAGCATAAGTCTTAACTATAGTAAACAATGCAATTATAAGATCTGTTACCAACAGAGTATGTCGAAGGAAATACAGTAATAAATATATACTAATACTATAATTATAGCATAATGAAGTAGCGTGGATAGGCCTATTTTTAAGAAAATAATGTCACATACCTATGATCATTCTTTTTCAAAAAATTCATCCTATTTACGTTGGCATTTTCTTTTTAATGACTGAAGCTCTACAACGTTTAAACAAATTTTCCATTTCTTGTATAGGGTTCTTGTCATTGACTTCCTGCATAAAATATTGCTGAAGTCCAGCTATGAACTTTTTTTGCATCCTGTATTGTTACCTGCTGAATTTCTAGTTCATCTTCATCATCGTCATTTTTGTCTGCCGTATTTAGGTCTACCAAAATCCTTTCTAATATCGTATCGTTGCATTCTTTGTTTTGTTAAAACATTCTATATTTTCATCACTCTGGATGAATTCTTCTTGATTTTTAACTTCTTGTAATGAGCAGCTGCATCTTCATCAGTAACTGTTAACTCTGGCAGGAGAAGATTTGCTTGCTGACCAATGTAAAAATCACAGTGGGGAAAGCAATTACTTACTTTCTGTCAACTGTCTGCCATAAACTGTATTGTTTGGAGTAATGTGATTCTTGCACCAAATTCTGTAGCTGTGGAGGATGAAGTTAAAACTTTTTCTTCTGTTTCTTGCAAAATTTGATTCACTAATTTACCTCTGTAAATTGATTTAAAATTTGTTATTATACCCATGTCAAGTGATTGAACCAGGCTTATGGTATTAGGTGGTAAAAACTTGATAGTTATGTTTTTAAACAATCTATGTGTGGATGTGCAACACAGATGTCTATAATTAGAAGAATTTTTCTTAACTTTTTTTGTAACTCTGAGTCCCAATTTACAAACCACTCCTGAAAAACTGTGCTTGTCATTCAAGCTTTCTTGTTAAAATAATAACGAACTGGTAAACTGTCCATTCTGAGTCATATAAAACATTGAGGCTTAGCCAACTTGCCTATCATGTGTTTGCCGACTTATGTTTATCACTACCAGACATATTTGTACAAGAGAGAATAGTGATATGGTCCATTGATTTTTTTGAGCCTGATAATTTTATATGTTTATACCACAGAGAACCATCTGGTGTGGCCCAATAAAACAAACCAGTTTTGTTAGCACTATAAATATCATTAGTCGAAAATTCTTGTAGCATTTGGATAGTATAATATTCTTCCAGTTTTCAGCACTTCTGACATCAGCACTAGCTTTTTCCCCATGGGCTTTCTTAAAATGAATTTGCTTCCTACTTTTGCAGTGGGACAACTAACCATCTGTGGCTTTAAAACCACCATGGTTTAATTTATTGGCAAATTCTTCTGCTTTAATTTTAAGCATTGGACCACTAACAGACAAACCTCGAGCAGTGACGGTGGAGAACCATTCATTTAAAGCATCTTCAATAAGTGGATGATCCTTTCCATCACGTTTCTGTTTTTAGAAGCCCCTTGAAGTCTGTCCCATAAAAACCACTCTTGTCGTAATTTTTCTTTCTGTAGCAAGACATGAAAAGTTGTAGTTTTTGGTATTCCAGTCCAGTAAGTTCTCTGAGTTTTCATTGACTGGTGTTAGGTGGGTAAGTTTTAACCATGTTAAGTAACTTAATTTTTGCAGTCAAAGTCAAGTCATTCTGCGGAAGTCATAGTTTAAAACAAAAATTGTTTGTTAGAAAATTCGCAAGACAAACTGACACTAAAACAAAGGAAGTTACTATATACAGTAATAATTACAATATAAAAAAGTCACCACACAATGACAAAACAAAAAAGTCACTACCCTCTGATATACGTAACAGTAACAAACTGAGACAGCATATGTTTACCCCAAATGATGAGTGATATAGAAATGTGTTATGTCAAACAACTTGTGTTGAAAATTTCAGGTAGTCGAAGAGAATGATACAAAGAGATTAAACAGCCCATTACTAGACATTACAATCCTGTAGGCCCCACTGCTGCCTGTAGTTGGTTTATCATATGTCAATAAGGACAAATACAGAAAGTCCAAAACTGAACACCTGTCATTGGGTTGTTATTAACAATGTAGTGTATTGTTATGGTCTGTCGCCCTCACTAAACTACTTGTGTAAATTACATGCTCAGTAAAAAATAAGCTTATTACTCTTGTTTAAGAAGAGAAAAACTGTATCATTACTGCACCAAATAACTGGCAGTCCAGACCTATTAAGCGGAGCAACTTTCTATGTATAACCCTGTTTTGTTTTTGTATTTTTAAGATTGACCCAAAAAAGTGGCTGGCCCCATTAACTGGAATACACTATATACTGTTTAATGCAGATTTGCTTGGGTTACACACACATTGAATTATTAAAAATTTTATAAAATGGTTGCATGTTTTATACTGCTAGAAGATATTGTGGAGAATCAAGTTGATAGTTTGTGTGTACAAACATTAAAGCTACTGAAATTAGTACTAAATATTCCAGTTACATAGGCCTCAACTGAGCGTTCAATAAGTACACTAAAGAGAATCAAAGCATATCATTGGAATGGTATGAAAAATAAAAGATTACCACAATTGGCTGCTTTGTCCATTGAAAAGAATGAACATTTGTGTTCATGTAGGACTTAACTTTGAAATAGAGACAGATATTTGTGCAAACTACAAGACGTAGCATGTGGAGCTCATTTACAAGAAAGAATGAGACATTTGTGTAAGCCTATAGTAATACGGATTTGTCACCATTTAAAAATGTGAATAAAATTTATGTTTTTGTAGTAATATTTTTTAATTAACATTCAATAACAATATGATAGTTTTATCTTGACATTTAATTATACAGTAAACTCTCTCTACAACAATCCTGTTGGGATCAAGCAGAAGTATTGTTATAGAGTGAGGCATGATATAACACGCTATTTCTATGATACCATGATAAAATTGTAGTTTATGCTCTCTTTAAGCGAAGAAAAAACTATAATGCACTTTAAATACAGTACTTAAGTTATTTTTATTACTGAATCCATGTAGCCCTACATGTTATTATAATTAGAGTGATAACCATAAAAACTACTATATTTAACTAAATTCACTGTTTTACTTTATATCATATCCATGAATTAAAAAATAGAAAAATACGTTCATTTAAAAAAGTCTGATATTTTTTACTGCTTTTGTTTTTTGTTCTGACTGAATTCTTTCTTAAACGATAAATACAAATTAGTGGTTAAGTCTAACTTATGCTAAACTTGTGTTGCTACCAGTGGCGGCTCGTCCATAAGGGCTGCAGGGCTGCAGCCCTCCCAAAAATTTTCAAGGAAAACTAATTACCGTATTTAAATAACTTTTTATTTAGGAAATTATGTATTCTTCAAAGATCGCCAGTATAAGAAAAACATTTTTATATTCGCGTTCAGCCACAACTGGTGGTCATGTAAATTGATGCGCGGGCTGTGCCCCACTTAGACAAGTGTGCATTGTGTCTGCGCTTGAGGCACGTGGTGGGAGAACGCTTTGTTAACAAGCCAAACTTGGGCTGCATTCAGTCCAGCCCGAGGCTGTCGAGAACTCGAACGTGTGCGTGCAAATATTTTGCTGATGGCGTGTTCCTTGTTTGTAGACTGTGCTAATTTCTATTGTTGCAATTTTAAAACAAATATGAATAAAAATAAAAATAGTGTTTTATATTTGCAAAACATCAGTTTTTCATTGTTATCATTAACAGAGAAGAATAAAACTAAGAATTTACATTGTGAGACTCCTGATTTATTAATTTCTCAGTCATCGTCAAGCAGAATTCAGACTTATTGTAGGAAATTTAATGTGTCCATTTATTCCAAACATAAGTGGTTGTATGGCTGTCCTGAAAATAATGCACTATTTTGCTTTCCTTATTTATTATTTGGAGGTGATGCAACTTAAACAAAGGTAGGAGTGAATGATTTAACACATTTTGGCGACAAAGTAAAAAAACACGAAGATTCAGCAGAACATATAAAGAATGTAATTGACATATTAGCTATGTTAGGCAAAATAAACATTGCACATCAGTTAATTGACGCTTACAAACAACAAACAAACAAACACAATGAAAAAGTGAGACAAAATCGAGAAATTCTCTCAAAAATTGACTGCGTCAAGTTTTGCAGAAAATTTGAGCTTCTGTTACATGGTCACAATGAAACTTCACAGTCGTCGAATCCTGGTGTATTTTGAGGATTGTTAGAATATGCTGGAAAGTTACATGAGTCTCTTAAAAGTCATTTTATGAAGTCAACAGTGTTTAAGGTAAAGTCTAAAACAATTCAGAATGTACTTCTGTACTGTATCCTTGAGGTGTGTCATGATGAAATACGTGCTGAAATTAAACAACCTAAATTTTTATCAGTAATGTTGGATGATATATCAGATCTGTCAGGTCTTACGCAGCAAGTTATTGTTTTTCGTTATGAATTGAGCAGAATTGTGCATGAAAGATTCTGGGGACTTTTTTACCCAAAATGGTGAAGTGTTAGCAGAATGCATTTTAGAACAGGTAAATATAGTCCTGAATGGCGACAGTGACAAACTTATAGCTCAGAATTATGACGGAGCTCCCGTTTTTAGTGGCAAAAAGTGAGGTGTGCATAAAATAATTCAACAGTCACACAAATATGCACATTTTGTGCACTGTTATGTGCATCAATTAAATTTAATTATAGAAAAGCCAGCATCACAAAACTCACAAGCTCGTATTTTTTTCAGTAGTCTTGCCATTATACCTGCATTTTTTTCGAAGTCCCCCTCACAATTATCCATTCTAGACAGTATTTCTAAATGAATACCTTGAGTATCAAACACAAGATGGAATTTTAAAAGCCTGTTAGTGAACACCGTTTTTGAAAACAAGGAAAGTCTAATAGTATTCTGTGCGAAACTTCAAATTGACAAAAATCATTCCACCGTGCAAGCAGCTGCAGGTATTCTCCGTATGCTGAATGACCAGGACTTCAACTTTTGGCTAGAATTTTCTCATCACATCATGTCTCATGTGGATATTTTATATAACCAGCTGCAGCATCATAATGCAAACTCCAGTAGTATCTATAATGCAGTAAATAAATTTCTTGAGGCAATCATGAATGAAAGAAATAGACTTCCTTCTGTTACTGACCAACAAGAAGACGCTCCACTCATGAAGAAAAGGAAAACATTATCGCATAATCTTTGAAGAATTACTCATTTATTGGTGAATTAAGTTGAATATTGTTTTTATGTGTTAAGGTATAATCCAGGGATTCGTTTAGTGTACTTTGGCAGAGAACGGTGTGCAAATACAAATAACAATACGCAACTCAAGTAAAATATAATATTATTTATTTTTCTTTGAGAACATAAAAGAAGAAATACAAAGGTTTTGTAAAATATATAAAAACACTTGGTAAGTTTCACAAATTTTTTAATTAACTCTGACAGCTGTTTCGACTAACTTAAGCCATTGTCAAAGAGCGAGTGAATGAAATTACTGAACACAGGATGTTAGAGTAGTGTAGGTGGTAAACATCTGTTTAGGGCGTATCTGGAACATCTGTGTTGTGATGGCGAGGGGTGGGGAGTGTGTGCATGAGACAAGGGAAGGTCTGGTGTCTTTAAAAAACTAAATACAATCTTGTTTTTTAAAAAACTATTTAAACAATTTGTTGTTTAAAAAACTACAAATACAATTTGTTAGAAATTTTAGAAATTAAAAAAGCAATAAAAAATAACAAAAATTTAACCAATGAACAGACTGAATTTTGTGTATCCCCTTTATTAAAATCTGTTATTTAGTTTAGTTTATTTTATATTATTTTGAATGTTCATCATTATTTTAAATTTTGCATTCAGTTTATATTTAGTTCAGTTAATTTTATATTTTGCATTCATGATTGTATTTAGTTTTTTAAAGACACCAGACCTTCCCTTGTCTCATGCACACACTCCCCACCCCTCGCCATCACAACACAGATGTTCCAGATACGCCCTAAACAGATGTTTACCACCTACACTACTCTAACATCCTGTGTTCAGTAATTTCATTCACTCGCTCTTTGACAATGGCTTAAGTTAGTCGAAACAGCTGTCAGAGTTAATTAAAAAATTTGTGAAACTTACCAAGTGTTTTTATATATTTTACAAAACCTTTGTATTAATATGTTTCACCAAGTGCCCAACGAGTCATCAATTAATATCGTGATAAAAGAAGAATCATGAATACACTTTATTAGAACGCTATTCAAGTCATATGAAGTCTTACTCAATAACTGAGTAATTAAATTTGTCCTTATGATGGAGTCAAATTTGCAGAGAACAATATACAAATACGATTAACACAATGCGTGTTTCGAGTAAAATAGAACACTAGTTATGTTCTCTTGAAAACATAGAAAAGATTATGAACACACTTATTTCGACTTAAAGCGTAAAACTGATTATTAACAAACTACGTATACCAATTACTACTACGTATATCAAGTTACGTAAACTCAACACTTCTTTTTTAGGCCTGTATTAATTTTGTCATTCACTCAATCATGCTCTCTTTCACACTGCTACATTTCTTTTTTATTTTATTGAGCTCAATTTGAAAATGCCAGTATTTAATTATATTTGGAAATGTTTACTTTCCTGTTAAATGCATATAAGTTCAACCCCTGGTGCGTCAACTCGTGGTTTACACTGTTGCTGTTTTATTTTCCCGTTGCACTGTTAATATTTTGGTCACTGCTGATTAAAAGGTGGCACACATCTTTTGATCACTGTAAACTGTTAGTCAAGTCATATTTTATACTTTTAAATGATTTCGGCTTGCGAGCCTTTCATGTTGAACCGGCCGTAGCCGCAGCTGTAGAACGACAGACTTATTTTCTGCACGCCAAGCGAGAAAGAATTTATTTGAACGTGACATTATCGTGAGACCGTTGGCCGATGTGTGCGCGTGTGTGTGGGAACGCGCACCCCTGTTGATAACTTTACATTCCTGTAACAAGCCACACCAGTCTCGAAGATATAGTCCATTCACAAAATATACTTGGGTCATGAAAAAACTTTAGATTACAATTTGTAATTTCCTGTTCCTCGTCAACAACATACTGGTGGAATTAATCACTGGCTATAAATAGATTTTCTATTAAATTAATAATTTAACCATGACCATATAAGGCCATGGAACTTACTGGCTCATTTACTGCAGACTCTGTGTCACCTCAAAAGGGGCCTCATCTTTACATGTTATAGAATTTATGAAATTACACAATAATAGTTAAATAAATTTAGACCCATTACATCTTGTCTCTGCAAAGGAGGTGTGTGATATTATTTGTTATCAGATAAAAGAGAGATTTTCTTTTAATAAACATCTCTCAGCAGCAAAACTGTTAAATTTCTCCCTCTCCAAAGACAATATAAGTTCTTTACCCGATTTTGCTAAAACTATTGAAGCTTACCCTTTCTTATGTAAAGAACGTTTGGAAACTGAACTACCTGTTTTGTACGAGAGGCAAGAATTCCCCAGTAATTCAGAGGTTATGAAAACTTACAAAATCATGTTGGATAGAGGAATTGCTGAGTCCTGCACAGAAGTGTTCACTCTGCTCCAAATAATTCTAACTACTCCCATGACTACTGCTGAGCCCGAGAGGTACTTCTCCACTTTGAAAAGAGTTAAGAGTTTCCTAAGAAGTACAATGACACAAGAGCATTTTGCTGCTTTATCAGTGTTAAGCACTGAGAAAGAAATGATTGAAAATATTATTAATTTTAATGACAAAGTTATCAATAAGTTTTCCAGTTGCAAAGAAAGGAGAATGGACTTCATGTTTAAATAAAATTGTGAAAGAAACAGTGATTTATTTCTGATTTTATTTAAGAACATAACTCACTATTATATTTTCATATGAAAATTTTAATGTCTATAAGTTTAATGTGTAAATTAAAAATTATAATTTGTTTGAATTTTAACGTGTAGGCCTTTAGTGTTTGGAACTTAAATCACAATTAATCATAATCATAAATATCATCACCAACAGCAGCAGCAGCACCAAAGAGGATTGGACCAAAGTTTTGTCACAGCTTCAGTTTCAATATAGGTAAAAGACCTAGTAATAGTGTATAAATTTCACTAATATATGATAATGGTAAATGCTGAAAATTGTAGTGCAGCCCCACCAAACTAAAATCTCACCAGCTGCCACTGGTTGCTACCACTAATACTCACTTACACTTACATGAGCGCTTTCAAGCCTCTCGGCTCATCTTCAGACGGAAACAACCTTTGCTAACAATGCCTTCTCTTCCTCATTAAAATTTATATTGGTAAGGTTTATTACACTTTTATTATAGTCAATCATAACTTTTCTATCTTTATTCCCTTCTTTTATTCTTATTAACTTGTTTAACTTTTCGGTCAACTTACCATTTTTCTTTTTTAGTTTATTTTCCATGTACATAGTCCCAGAGTTATATATTATTTCTTCATATGAATATATTTCGAGTAGCTCCATATGTTTAAAAAACAATTCTTTATTATATCTATTAACTAATCTGTATAACGATCTTATTTCTAACCTAACCCACAATTTTTCACTTTGTTCTTTCACTTTCTTGGCCACATTGTTGCTATTCTTTATATTCACACACACATATTTTGGCATAACATTATTATTTAAACACTGTTTATTAAACCATATTTTGCTTAACACTTTTTTTAACTTTACTTTTAATTTGAGATATTTAAACACTTTACTTACCCTGTTAAGATCCCCACTTTCCATTTCAGACTGCACATCTTATACACTTAAACGTTAAATACAATTTAGTGGTTAAATCTAACTTATGCTAAACTTGTGTTGCTACCATTAATACTCACTTACACTTCCATGAGCACTTTCAAGCCTCTCGGCTCATCTTCAGATGGAAACAACCTGAATGATGGTTGTTTCCATCTGAAGATGAGCCGAGAGGCTTGAAAGCGCTCATGGAAGTGTAAGTGAGTATTAGTGGTAGCAACACAAGTTTAGCATAAGTTGAACTCTTTCTTTTACACACATAGTATGCAATGCATACAAAGAATTTAAATGTTCTTCAGGAACGTTTTGTAAGGTAGGAATACATTTTTTTATACATCTATTGACTGTAGTTCTTCAGCAGCTGACTGCTGACTGTCATCACTTTCTTCTTTTTCTTCATTATCATCATCATCACCATCCATGTTACCTGAAAAATAACGAACCCCAGTTGATAAACCAATTTCAACTGACATAATACTGCAAAATGTAAATACAATATTGTACTGTATAAGATTGTATAATCAATGCAGTTATACATTACCTGCTTTGGTGCGGGTAGTTGGTTATATTACCTGTAACTTTAGCTAATATCCTCATCAGTGGCTTCTGCAAAATTACTATGTCACTGTCATTATCCACAAAATCGTTCGCATTTCCTGACAAGTTGTTTCCAGTGACAATTTCGTAGTGGGATGAGACCTGCCTCAAGCTCAGCCACACATTCATTCTCTTCCACATTTGTACCTTCAGGATTATCCCTTTACGTGCTCATATTGAAACCTGTTTTTCTCCAACAATTATGAATTGTTTCGTATTCAACTTTCCACCAAGCTCCAGCAATAAATTCACATGACTGTTTAACATCAATTTTGAAGGATTTGGTTGTTTCTGCTTAACATTAAAGATAATCATTTCACTAAATGTTTTCTGTAGTAACTTTGAAAAAACATTAAAATGGATACAATAATGAAAAAAAATGACTAGAAAATAAACTGTACAAAATTAGTTGGGTAAGAATTAAACATGAGAATTAAGGGTAGAGTCCAGTAAAACAGGCCTACATAATTCAGTACATAATATGGCTAGTAAAATAGCCCTACAGAACACAGTACAACTAATAAAGAAAATCCACAACTTACTCTTAAAGCAATTAATAATGCCTATATCCAGAGATGGCATGATTGAAGTGCAGTTTGGTGGAAAATAAGAAATTTAAACATTCTGCAATTCTGGCAATGAATTGTGAGCAGTACAGATATTATTACTAGAGCTATATTTTTCTTTTCCTGCATCATTTTATTGCCTAACTTTTGCAGCCACTCACCCAAAATTTCTGGTGTCATCCATACTCTAAAACATCAACTAAAAAGCAGAAAGGGAAGAAAGAGAGCATTAATATGGTAACTAACAACAATTTTATTTAGCCTACTGTATAACAAATAACAATATATAGACAGGCCTAACATAGCAGTACACACATTCAATTATCATGTTTAAAAAAAAAATTAAACAGAAAAAATTTCTTACCTGGTAGTGTTTTGATATTCTTAAAACATTGTGGCTTAAATGACTTTTCAATAACAAGATGCTTTAATTTTTGACTACCAGTGATGTTCACATTTAAAAGAATAGTTAACCTCTGTTTTGATTTTTTTTATCGTCTTTAATTTTTCACCTTTAAAGGCTAGTGTATGTTCAGGCAACAGTTGAAAAATCAGTCACATTTCATCAGCATTAAAAATGTTTTCTGCTGTATACTTTTACCATTTTTTTCATCTCTCACTTGCGCCACGAATTTGTATTATTTACTGGAGCAGAATTACTTTTTCCATAAACTCCTTGAACTGTAATTCCATGTCAATAATGAAATTGAATCAGTCATCCATTGTTGGCTTTAAAATCATCAATATGTAGTATGCTAGCGAATTTTTTAATTTTTTAGCTTTTTAGCAACAACATCAGATCATTGGTAGGGATACATGTTTTTCATGAAACCATTTTAACACATCCATGTCAAATTCCTCATTAGTGGCAGTTTTTATACATTTGTTTGCGATGGGGATGTATACTGTTGGAAGTAACAGCTGATTCAATTTGAATGTTTGTGCCACAAAAACAAAATTTGAATCTTATCAGTTAAGCATCTACCACTTGTATATTTCACTATATTTCCCTAATCCAACCACTCAACACTTCCTGCTCTCTTCCCATACTCCACCACTCTCTAACTCTACTTCTACTATATGCGTAACCTATGCTTGTTCAATTCACATACAGTATTATCACTATTTATTTGCAGCTCATGCAGTCCTCATTCCAGTTGTGACATAGCAGTACAACAATTTTGTGTATTAGAACAGAGATAATGACTGTATTTTGGCTGAGACATTTGATAATTATCGTTATAAAAATGGGCATCAATCAGTATTGTAGTAGAGGGATTTATTGTTATACATAATATCATTATAATGATAGGCGTTTTACATTGGTCTTATAGAAGATCAGCTTGGGATTTTCAAAAGCATTGTTGTAGAAGAAATTATTGCTGTACTAGGTATCTTTGTAGGGAGGTTCCACTCTATTACAAAATTTAGTGTAATAGGGCAGCCTCTGACAAAGATTATGTAACATGTCAAAATTGGGTCAGTTTATTTCTTACAGTATGGGGTATTTGCATTTTTATTTTATTTCATTTTTGCGGGATTTTATAAAAATATTGTGAAAGTTTTATTTTACGGCGAACGTCATTTCCATTGGAACAGAACACGTGGTAGAACAGTGTTGAGAACAAAGCAGTAAGACGCAGTTTCGGTTGTGTAACCAGGCAAGGAATTTGCACCACCCTAACTTTCTCAGAACTTTGCATAAATGTAACCGCGCGCCCACGAGCAGTACAAGTCCGCGCTCGGGGGACGCCGTCGTCCAAAAAACCAAGATGCCTGGGGAACGATTTTATGCATCGTCTCCTTAGCCGACCAGCAGGAAATAAAGTCTAAGTCCGGCCTCTTTTAATACATTTATAACAATGTGTCGAATCAGTTATTTCGATAACCTTAACACATGTTTGTATCTAAAGTTCATGTGATTGGATCCTGGCCCGTAAGAGAGTCTTGGCAGGTAGGTGGAAATTATGTAATTTGGTAATTAATATATATAAATTGGTTTAGAATATAACAATTACAATAAGCAAAAACTGGTTCAGGCTATAAGGTAAAACTTTTACATTTTACTGATAAAAAACTTTGTGTTCTGAGTTGGTAGTGATATACTTATATTTAGTTAATCAACGGACACGTCATGGACAACAAAATCCAAGAACAAAATCTGTGTTTCAGACAGTCACTTAGCTGTTAGCTGGTAGAAGTAGTATTAACTCTACTTACCATTGTTCTACTAATTAAATAAGAATGCCAACAATCTTAGTAAGAGATTGCTTTTGGCTGGAATTTTAGGTCTACCAAAATTAATTTCTCATGCTTCACTTCTGCTTGCATAATTGCAATGAAGAAAACGTTTTGTTTTTTGTGAATAATGGAAACATTTGATGACAAGAGTTTTGTGACTGATTGTCTAGATGTCTGAATAATATGATTTTTATATAATAGTTTGTAAAGTAATAATGAATAATGAATGGATTTACAAAGTGGTTTTAAAGTGCAGGGCACATTTGCACCCCACAAGGATAGGGACGCTGACACTTCCCATACAGTATCTGTATGTAACTTTAGCATATAAATTTTTATTTAAAATAAAGATAAATTATATACTTGTTTCACATTAAAATAATAATATTTACAATGTATGTTAACTTGTATTATTTGTTTTCTGAAAATATGAAAGTTACTCTCTAATTCTCGAAACAGTACAAAATTGCATACTTTGCTCTGTACACTACAGTGTCTGTTCACAATACAGTAGGGCATTTTGAATTGCATAAATTACATGTGTTACATTTAAATTGCGTACATTACAGTAAACTGCATGAATAGTGCTGATAGTATAAGATGTCCTCAAGATGATTTATTAAATGCAGTCAACAAAATAAAGGCCGTATCTGCCAATACTTTGAACGAGTTGTATCTAATTTATCTTTAACTATAAACATCTCAGTAATAAACCATTTTGAGACAACTTGAGAGAGGGCCACAGTGGAATGACAGAATGGCATGGAAGTTGAGCACTGGACAACAATGTCAGTGTTTTGAAACCTTCAATAATAGTTCTGAAATAAAATTAAACTTGTTTCAACAAATTAAACTTATGTGTCAGTGAAAGACTTTCCACTTGCATAAGTATTACTATATAGCATTCCAAGTTGCATGGCACCTGAGGGATTAGGAGACCCTTACTAACACACACACACACACACACACACACACACACACACACACACACACACACACACACACACACACACACACACACACACACACACACACACACACACACACGCACGCACGCACGCACGCACGCACGCACGCACGCACGCACGCACGCACACACAAACACACACACACACACACACACACACACACAGCTGGCCCACACGCCTGGGGTGTGAATCATCTACTGGGGCATCCACTATGTAACTGCAACTTTTATAATATGAATTTTTAACAGAGCTTTACATATTTGTAATCTCCATAAAATTTTAAAGAAAATGACACCAAACACAACATGATTGTGATATATTTTAGAGATAATACTAATTCAATATTTAATTTGGCTTTAGAAATTAGTATTTAGTAAATGTTATTTAATTTTCACACACAATTTGACAGTAGGGATAAACGATACCATGAAAGTATCGATACTTATACTCGTTACAATACTTCAATGAAAATATCGATACCTGAGCAGTATTGAAAAAAAGAAGCCGATACTTGCAAGTATTATTGTACTCATATGAGTAAATTTAGCGCTAACCACAAACGCATTAAAATGTTGGGGATTTAAAAATAAAAAATAAAACACCATTTTCAATAAACCCAATAATATATTACAATTAACATTTTTGTACATTTTTTTTAAATTTATTTCCCTCATAAAGAAAAACAAAAGTAAGAAAATACACAATTAAACAATTTACACATTATTAAATAAAAGAATTAAAAAACATGGTAATTATAATAATAAAAATTACTACTACTATTACTATAAAGAAATAATTTTTAAAAAAACTTTAACAATAAATAAAAAAAAACAGTAAACAACATTAAATAAAAAATTAAAATTATATGTTTTTAGTTGTACATAAAAGAAAAACTAAACAACGAAACTAAAAAAAAGAAACACTAAAGGCCCCACTCTTCTTCATCAAGGCCACTTAAAAATGACAAACGCCCTAAATGTTTGGGAGACAACCTATTTCTCAACTGGTTCAATATGAAACCAGTTTTTGAAAAGAGGCGTTCACATGGCACCGACGTCACCACAAACAAAACAACTCTAGCATTTTTGTATAAACCAGGGAATATGTTCTTCATATCATCCTACTCCTTTAACGGGTCTGTTTTCAGTGGGGATGTAGGATTATTCAGATAACGAGAAAGTTCGTCATCGGACTCGTCTTTGCGCTGGTTTCGTTTTCCATGGACCAACTCCTTGTGGATCTCCCAAAAGTCAAAATCAGATGTTTTTTCTTCGTCTGACGAACTGGCTGAGTGTGCAGCATCTATGGTAGCTGCTTTTACCTTCTTGCGCAAAAAACTGATTACTTTAGCACAAGCTTGTGCATCCTTAAAGTGAAGGTATTTGAATCTTGGATCCAAGACAGTAGCAACTGCCATATTCAAATTATTCTCTATATGTTCAAACCTTTTTTTAACCTCTCGGATCACTGCTTTCTTGGCCTCTTCGATTCTTGATGCTGAATCGGATTCGGAAATTGTAATCTTTTCCAGCTGTTTGATCAATATATTTACCATTGGAATAATTGTTGACGTCGTGTATTTTCCCCTGATGCCTCCCTTGTCACGTATTCAAATGGCTGGAGAAGTAATAAAATATTTTTGATGTCGATTAACTCCCGATTAGTTGGCATTTCTGGAGCAGACATGTCCTCAATAGCAAGTTGACTAATGGTCGAAACCACTCCTAAAAACCGTTGCAACATATAATATGTTGAGTTCCACCTCGTTGCTACATCCAGGATAAGTTTTTTATGTTCTCCTTCACAAATTTCATGCGTCGATTGAAGCTGACGAAATTTATCAGAAACCTTCATGCTATTCTTCACCCATTTCACGATGGCCCTAACTTTTTGAATGGATGGAAGAGCATTAATGTTTTTCAGAGAAGACTCAACCACTAAATTAATCATGTGGGCGAAGCAGGCAATGTGCCTATATTTTCCAATGAACAAGTTGATGGCAGATAGCATATTTGCGCCATTATCGGTCACAACATTTGAAATTTTTTCTTTTGGTATATCCCATTCACTCATTAGATTAGTCAAAGCATCTGAAATGTTCTCTCCTGTACGGTATGTGTTTTTTGTAATGGAACGACACCTAAATTAGTAGTCTTATGATTTATACTTCCATCATCCAAATAGTGAAGACTAACCCCTAAGTAGGCACGTTCGTTCATGGTGTCTGTCCAAATATCGGTGGTTAAACAGAAATGACTTATCTTTGTGAGACCGACTTTCACTCGGAGAGCGCACATTTCATATTTTTTATTCATTTTTCTTTTTAAAGTTGTTCCTGATGGAACAACATACAAAGGAGAGACCACCTTCATTAATTTCCTAAACCCACAGCCATCTACTATAGCGAATGGTCTCATATCTCTACAGATAAAGCATAAAATTGCCTGTATAATCGCATGGTATTTAGCACCACCATCTTGAAACGATCAGGCCATTTGGAAAGCTTCTACTATAGGCTTAATAATTTGTTGATCATCATCATGACTACGAGATTCGGTAGAACTAGAAGTAGAAGGTAAACTTGAGCATTCGCCTAATTTCGGCCGCTTCTCAGGCAAAGTTGGTTGCTTTACTCGATCTTCTAATTCTGAATGTATGCGGGCATGATTTACCTTTAGATGTTTGAAGAGGTTGGATGTGTTTCCACTATACTTTATCTTCTTTCTGCAAGTCTTGCATTCTGCGACAGTTCCGTCCACTTTAGTAAAATACCCCCACACCTTGCTCTTAGGAGGTGACATTATTTAAAACTCAACAAAACAAACACTAAAACAGTAGTCACAATTCTCAGTGGTAAAAATAAAGAGTAGGAACTGAAGTCTGAACTCTGAATAAACCTGAAGCCAAGAAACAAAACAACTAACAAAACAACAAAAGCGTAGCACTAACAGCATAGGAAGGTTATGCAAATTCCGGAATTCGTCAGCCGTTGCCAAAATAAACATTGACTCTTGGGCCACTTAACACTTAAGAAGTTAAAACTTAAATTATTATCACATTTTCCCCCTGTTTTTAGCAAGGTACATTCTTTTTAATTATAATTATTAAAATAAAAAAAATTTCGTTTGAGTATTTTTTCCGATACCGGACCTCTGGTATCGATACCAGTACTCGTATCGAAAACCTGGTATCGATACCAAAATACTTGGTATCGAAAAAAGTATCGATACCATACTTATATCGATAGGTATCGTTTATCCCTATTTGACAGTATGTAAATAGGTAATTGTATGTAATTGTGTACAGTTGTACAAGTTACCACATCAATCCATTTTTTCTTTTTCATTGGGATACATTTTCAAATAAAACAATTTTTTTAATGAATACAAGACAAGACAGCATTCGTTATTGTAAGAAAATACCAACGTAATTTTGCACCATAAATGTAAATTGTAAATACATTTTTGTTTATAATCATCAAGATATCACGAACATACTTTTTTCTTGTATTGGCCATTAAGGACCACATGCCAATTTCAATTCATTATTCTTTGTTCTTTATTAACTCTGTTTCCATGAAGACAGTTATTTATTAAGCCAGAATTAGGTTTGAAATGAATCATGTGATCCTGACCATAACCTAAAATCAATACTTGTCAGATTTGTTTTTTTTTTTTTACAAGAATAAGAGTTAGAGTAGGAAATGAAATATGTTGTGCCCTACTCCAACATACTTATTACTTTGTAATGGAATCTTTATTAAGTACTCCAATTCTGCGTTTGCTTTAGAAATCCCTAAAATACTCATATTTATCACAATTATATTCTTGGATTTCGTTGTCCATGACGTGTCCATTACTTAACTAAATATCACTATAATATTGACGACTCGGAACACAAAGTTTTTTATAAGTAAAAACGTAAAGTTTTACCTTACAGCCTAAACCGGCTTTCACCTATAGAAGGCTTCATCAGAGGCTGTCGTTAGTAGCGCTGCTCGTCATGTTGTTGGCGACGAGAAAGTGTTTTGAAAGATTGAAGCTGTGTGTGTGTGGTGAGATGTGTTCGAATAATGCGTGCGATTTGAATTGTGTCTGTTCGTTTAGGATGTCGTTTTTATTTGTTTTTGTGTGTTTGTATATTTCTAATTGTTCTAGAGTGTCTAGTTTTCGGCCTTTTGTGTGTACGTGTAGTATGTTCATGTTATTGTCGATGTTTTTATGTGTGTGGTTTGCTTCAATGAGGTGGTTTGCGAAGGTAGATTCTGTAGTGGTGTGGAGTGCTTTTGTGTGTTCAATGTATCTCTGTTTGAAGCTACGTCCTGTCTGGCCTATGTAGAATTTACTGCAATTTGAACAATTTAGTTTATATACACCGGGTAGATCGAATTTGTTTTGTGCTTTGGGCATGCGTTTTGATAGTGTGTGTTCTGTTTTGTTAGTAGTTTTGTAAGCGATTCTGTATCCTGCTTTTTTGAATTTGTGGGCAATTTTTTCTGTTTGTTTGTTGATGTATGTTAGTGTTATGAATTTGTTGTTTTCTGTCTTTGTCTGTTGTTTGTTTTGTGTTTTGTAAACTCCTACACAAAACACAAAACAAACAACAGACAAAGACAGAAAACAACAAATTCATAACACTAACATACATCAACAAACAAACAGAAAAAATTGCCCACAAATTCAAAAAAGCAGGATACAGAATCGCTTACAAAACTACTAACAAAACAGAACACACACTATCAAAACGCATGCCCAAAGCACAAAACAAATTCGATCTACCCGGTGTATATAAACTAAATTGTTCAAATTGCAGTAAATTCTACATAGGCCAGACAGGACGTAGCTTCAAACAGAGATACATTGAACACACAAAAGCACTCCACACCACTACAGAATCTACCTTCGCAAACCACCTCATTGAAGCAAACCACACATATAAAAACATCGACAATAACATGAACATACTACACGTACACACAAAAGGCCGAAAACTAGACACTCTAGAACAATTAGAAATATACAAACACACAAAAACAAATAAAAACGACATCCTAAACGAACAGACACAATTCAAATCGCACGCATTATTCGAACACATCTCACCACACACACACAGCTTCAATCTTTCAAAACACTTTCTCGTCGCCAACAACATGACGAGCAGCGCTACTAACGACAGCCTCTGATGAAGCCTTCTATAGGTGAAAGCCGGTTTAGGCTGTAAGGTAAAACTTTACGTTTTTACTTATAAAAAACTTTGTGTTCCGAGTCGTCAATATTATAGTCACAATTATATGTTGTTTGGAGTCATTTTTCTCACAATTTCACAGAGACTACAAAAATTATTGTTTAATTTGGATTATAAGCTAAATTATAAATTTTATAGTTTTGAATTGGACCGTACACTTATACCTGAACCGCCTGGGTCGAGCCTGGGCGGACTGGGCCAGTTGTGAGTGCACGTGGTGAGAGTAAGGGTCTTCTAATCCCTTAGTTGCCATCTGCTTTGGAACACCCTATAGTGTTTATTAGTTGCAGGAAAGCAAGAGCTCATTTTGTTCCTATGAATTTACGTTAAATGTTATTATCAGAGTTTATTTTAATCTTTGAAGTTAAACAACATAAACTTCTGTTTGTTCTCAACAAACTGGCAATGTTTTGTGCGAAATATAAATTTTCCCTACAAGCGAGTAATGTTCACAATGCCATACTCATCTCTCACTTGTCTGCAAATGAATAATTGATTATGTTGCTATATCTTTTAAGAAATGTATTGATCACAAATTTTCAAAAAAAAAAAATATATATATATATAATAAATCACACACACATGTACTCTCTCATATAAGCTTGCAAACATACAGTAGAAATGGCAACATTGGTTATTCCACAATAAGGGTTGTGAATCTAAAAAAAAGACAACACACACACACACAGCTGTACATAATTATAGCTTATTTCTGTATGCGTCACGAAACAAAAACATTGCAGAATATATTACAAATTATTTACTATAATTTTAAATTTAATTAGTTGTGTTTCTTGGTGTTTTGAGAAAACAATGGTAAAATTCACTAACGCAGATAACAAAAATTAGTAACAGGCAACTTGGTAAAATGACATCATGAGACACAATAAAAACAAAGTAGATGAGGTATTTGCATCTCTTGACCTTATGAATAAATTTGTTACCATAAATATTTTATTTTGTGATGTATTACTCTATTATAGAAAATAAATAAACATGTTTTGTTTACCTCTTCTCTAACATATTTCACTGTAACTGCCAATGTTTTTAGTATTTGACCCTGAATTGCTAGTGTATTTGTTCTTTTAAATGATTGTCAGTTTTATCTCAAGTGCATCAGTTTGTATATACAATGATATCTTGAGTGTACACATACACATATCTATTATATAAATATTAACTTTAAAATTACATGCTATATCACCACTATGAAATGTTTGTTTAGTGAAAATTGGTCATCAAAATATTCAGTTCTACTGCAATTCTTATTATCTATTTTATGGTCAGTCTAGGGAGCAAAGAAATTTTAAATAGACTGACTGTGATGGGTTTCTATCAATCCATGTTTCTACCACTAATGACATAAGCAATCCAACAGAAAAGTACACAGAAAATGATGAGTGTCTTATAAACATTGTAGAATGTGTAAATGTCTAGTCACATTCGTACAACAGAGGATTTTTGTTACAAATTTATTTATGCATAATTTAACCTAACCTAGTCTCCTAACTTATAACTTAAAATGGGGATACAAAATTGAAGTAATAAAAAAATTGATAATTGTCTTGATTGTTCATCATCTTTTTTCACAGCACTACACTTTTATAATAATGAAACTTTCACTTGTGAACTTCCTTGTCTTTTCTCGTCGAACGCGTTTCGGCGTAGTGTTCGCCTTCGTCAGCTTAGAGACAGACTGCCAGTACTTTGTAATGGTTATTGCTTGGAAGGTATAGTGGGGGTGGTGTGTGGAGGAAGGGGATTGGCGTGGGGATCTAAATTATTGTTTGTTTTTTGTATAATTGTGTCAAAAAGTGTATATGATTTATATTGTAATTGGTCGTTAAGTATGTTGTTTGGTTGTGTTGTGTGGTGTTTGTATATTTCATATTGTTCTGCTGTGTTGAGTTTTCGACCTTTGGGTAAGTAGTGTAATATTTCAAGATTAGTATCTATGTTGGTGTAGCTGTGGTTTTGTGTGTGTATGTGTGTGGCAAACGGGGAATGTATATTGTTGTTGGATAAAGCTTTTAAGTGTTCAGAGTAATGGGATGAAAAAGATCTTCCCGTCTGGCCTATGTAGATTATTTCAAATTATAAAAAAATTGAATTAAAATTTCTGTCAATATTTCACAGTTGTGAAATTTTGCATTTCTACTTTACAACAATTTGTTATTAAATAGTACTGATACAAATAAACAACACACACACACACACACACACACACACACACACACACACACACACACACACACACACACACACACACACACACACACACACACACACACACACACACACACACACACACACACACACACACACACACACACACACACACACACACACACACACACACACACACACACACACACACACACACACACACACACACACACACACACACACACACACACACACACACCTTACTCTCTACCTTTTATCTACCATATTAAAAAAAATGAAATCTATACTTATTAATTATTGTTGTCTTGATTATTCATCTCTTCTTTCACAGCACTACACTTATCTAAAAATGAAATTTTTCTTGTGAAACTTACTGTTTTTCGTTGGACGCGTTTCGGCAATTTTACAATAAAATACATAGCAATCAAAAACGGTTACAACCCTAACTTAATAAACACACTACACAAACGCATCAAAAACAAAAACAACAAGACACAAAATACCATCAACACAGAACACAATAAATGCATCACACTCACATACCACAACTCCTACACACACAAAATCGCCAACACATTCAGAAAACACAAATACAAAATAGCATACAGAACAACCAATACCATAAAAAAACACATTAATAATACAAACACAGACATAGACAAATATAACAAAACAGGTGTTTATAAATTAAATTGTAATGACTGCAATAGATTCTACATAGGCCAGACGGGAAGATCTTTTTCATCCCATTATTCTGAACACTTAAAAGCTCTAACCAACAACAATATACACTCCGCATTTGCCACACACATACACACAGAAAACCAGTTACACCAACATAGACACTAATCTTGAAATTTTACATTACTTACCTAAAGGTCGAAAACTCAACACAACTGAACAATACGAAATATATAAACACCACACAACACAACCAAACAACATACTTAACGATCAATTACAATATAAATCACATACACTTTTTGACACAATTTTACAAAAAACAAACATCAAGTTGAATCCCCGCACCAATCCCCTTCCTCCACACACCACCCCCACTACACCTTCCACACAACAACCGTTACGAAATGATGGCAGTCTGACTCAAAGCTGAAGAAGGCGGATATGTACGCCGAAACGCGTCCAACGAAAAACAGTAAGTTTCACAAGGAAAAGTTCATTTTTAGATAAGTATTAATTATTACCATCATAATGAGTTCTAGAGCAAGTGATTAACCTATAATGTTGGTTTTAATCACACAAAATACAAAAGCTTATAGGCCTAAACAAATTTTAATAAAAGAGTAAAAGAGTTGCCATATTGAGCAACTAAATTATATAATTATTTAAATCCCTTCTTTTATACATTACCATTTTCTGTTCTGATTTACAGCATTTAGTATGTTTTGGAGAAATGTTACCGGGTACTAATTGATACTTTGTGAAACATGGTCAGTGCTACTGGTAACTAATTGACATTATTTGTGAGTGGGAATGTTTAAAATAATTATCCGACATCATTTCTTGCCTATATGGTAGGTATGTTTAGTAACTATGAAGCATGATTTAATTCTTGGACAGTTACATGTTGAGGTAAAATTATTTAAAAATAAATCGTTTGAGGTAAAGTCACTGTATTCAGGAGCGGTAAAGTGAATGCCCATTTAGAGGTGTTCATCGTGGACTTAAAAATAGTAGGATGACGATTGAACTAAGGGTAATAGCAAGGTAAGGATTACAGAAGATATGAGTGTAACCTCTTTATGAAACTAACTAATCTGAGTTGTTTCATTATAAAAGAAAAAGTGTGTGTGCGTATGTGTAATTATTATATAAATATTATGTCAATTATGTCCCTTACACAATATCAATATAATTATAATCATTATGTGTATATAAACAATTATTATAAATCTTTCCATTTATTAACTTAAACCATCCGCGTTATCCTATAAAAGTCGTACGACGGATCTCGATAGTTTATATGTTCGATTATTATATTATTGAACCTCTCAAATATGGAATATATTATATAAATGCTGGACGGCGTTAATCTTAAGATATGGACAACACCTCCTACAAAGTCTACACTTACAATCCTTGCAAGTAGGACTATTATATGAATAGACCAATGCAAATAATGCTGAATTGAAATATGTATTTTATAAATTTTATAGGTTTTTTACACGCACGCACAAAGTATCATTAAAAGTACAAGTGAATGCTAATTATAACGGTTTGAGTTTCAAAATACGTAATCGATATAATCGGATATAATATAGACGTACATACAAAAAAGTATATTAAATTTGTCTTTGTGTTATTTGTATGACAGATTACCAGAAACATATATTGTGTACATTTGTTCCTGTAATATTTGCTACGACAAATTAATATCTGTTCGGGGAAGATATAATTGTTTTAGTTAAAACCTCAATCTGAAATCGGAAAATTTTGATTTAGTCGGTATTGTGGGCAGTGGCCTTCCATTGCCGAAGTGGGGTGCCGTTGACACATCGTTTTGTCACTTTTTTGACAGTTACAGTATGAGAAACCTGATTGAAAGTTATCTGACGAATAGAAATAATATATATTGCTTTCCCTGTTATGATGTGTTAAAATTAAGAATGTGACATTTTAAGTTCAGTGTAAAAAACAAAATTCTGTAGTGTTAGAGTATTTTTTAGTGACCAAAATGGCCTCCGGTGATGTAGACGAAATAGAAATAGCAGAATCAAATGTACAGAACGTCAAAAGTGATTCGAATATTGGAGAACCCAGAGATGAAGAGATTGATGTGGAAGGTAATTAAAAGTATATCATTTTACGGTCATTTTATGGGCACGTTTCTGTCATTATGCCTTAGCTAAACGATAACATTTCCTACCCACCCCGAAGCACGAGCTTTCGCAGAAACCCCAGTGCACACAGACATACACATACACTCAAATGATCCCGGTGAATGTGCTCAAAAAAAGCTCCGTACATTAAAATGTATCATTCAAATTTTGAGGAAACGAGGCCGCCCTGAAAATGCCTAACACGACTCCTGTTTTTATAGGTTTTGTTAAAGACCAAAACAGGATAAAACTTATTGTGTTAGCATTTATGTACCAGTAAGCCTAATTGTTACATTGTTGCAAGTACCGTATATAACATGAATTGTTGTGTACAGGCGGGTTGACAGAACACACTGACTGATGGCAGTGTGGTAGTAAAGATAATAGTGGGCGGTGCATGTAGATAAGATATATGTAGGTTGGTATAGTTTTCAGAATTATTTTGTTGAGGTTAAGGAATGTTGTTAAGCCTTCATTGTTTTAAATGTCATGTACGTTTCTGATTTATAATTCTATGGTGATTTTTGTTATGAAGAGTTTGATTGCAGGAGTTGACAACACTAAGATAACAGGATTAAAAATATTAAGAACGTTTCAACACATTTCTCCCTTCATCTCATTCAGCACTGAAAGTTTTTGTTTTAATTTATTTATTATTGTACTTATTAACTCTGTTTCCATGAAGACAGTTATTTGTGAAGCCAGAATTAGGTTTGAAATGAATCATGTGATTCCTGACCATAACCTAAAATCAACACTTGTCAGATTTGTTTTTTTTTTACAAGAATAAGAGTTAGAGTAGGAAATGAAATATTTTGTGCCCTACTCAACACAAGTTTGTAGGTGCTTTTTCTGCAACAGTTGAAATAGAATTGAATCTGTTGTAGGGTTTGCAGTTCAATACGGCCTATATTTGTTATTTTATATATCCGAATATTTGTAACACATAACATTTTAATCAGCCACTATAATTTATTTATATTTGATTTTTATAAACAGATTATATCAAGGATTTATTTGTATGTTTTCATTCTTTGTACTTATTTATGTGTATACAAAGTTGTTATTTTAATGTTGATGTATGTTGGTGTCAGCCCTGGTCTTTCAGCAATGTACATAACCTCAAAATGTAAAAGAAGTTGTACAGTTGTGCTCCAAATAAGAAACCGATTTATTTGCTGTAGTAAATCAAATGAACAAATAGAAGTCAGGTGTTAACTATTTAACAGTTTTAATAATAATTAAAGTACATTTTAGATTTTTAGAAGGGATATATCCCTGTGTTAGTTAGGCAGTGTTAGGTTCATATTTAAATATTTTCACATGTTTAATTTTCTTTCATAATTGCGTTTTCGAGGTAGAAGTATTTGAGTAGAATAATATATGTCGTGTGATATGTCAGGGGAACTGTATGGAGCACAGAGCTAAATGTACAGGTAAAATATAGGCATATGTAACACTGTAGAAGACAATTGTAGTTAAAGTGGTAAACTGCTTAGGATTCGTAACTATCAGCCATTATTTACTTACTTGCTTAGTTATTTACACATTTGTAATGTATCAACTCTGCTATATAGGGTTATACAAACAATTGTTTCATATTTGGCCTAGTAACTGTTAATCTACATGATAAGAGAGATCAGGACCAGCTAATTTGTGAATCCTCTATATAAACCAAAATCTGTGTTTTTTTTTTTAAACAGCGACTGCCTTGGAGATAAGTATGTTACGTCAAGTGTTGTATTACTAAGAATAACACACTTGAGATTGTCTTCGAATTATTCCAGTATCAGTCCAACATATGTAGCCAGATTTAAAAGGAATCTTGCTAAAGAGTTAATGAAGAAAGTAAACAAATGGAGTCATTTACAAACCTACTAGGATGCTACAGCCCTTGATGCTGTATTCAAATAGGCCTATCTAAGACAAGTCGAAAAAGAGAAGGGAATTTATATGAAAATGAATTTCTTATGAACAGTTTTCAAACTACAGCACAACATAGTAAGACGAGAAATTGTATGTTGAGAAAGATGAAGATGAAGTTGATTCCATTCACCGTAGTTCTAAACGTGTGAACTTAATGATGTGTTCAAAATCATGGTAAAAGGAAGTAGTGTGATTGTAAACTGGAAATGACTTAATCAAACTTTCAATAACACATAATACTAAATTTAATATTCATGTGCCAGTAATTTAATGAGTTAAATGGGATTAACATCTGTTACCTTTTTTGTAGTGCATAGGAAATTAAAAATAATAGATATAAATAGTGCAAAATAAAAAAATATTTGCTGTTTATGTTTAAAGTTTTAAAACAAATGAATGCTATTTTAAAAGTGTTTCAAAGTGGATTAATGATTGTTTAGTCAATTAAGTACATACAATTAAATGATTAAAAATTTTAGTGAATTATCAGCCAACTTATACGTGATGTATGTAACTTGCTGTTTGGTATAGATATCTCATAATCTAGTGCAAGCCTACATTAGGCTTTAGTTTTTAATGGGCGTCTCAAGTATATAACAAGTACAACACTTGGCAGTGGCCCACTTGTGAATATACTTGTTTCCAGATTCTTCTTCTTCTTCTTAATTGGTGCTACAGCTCTTGGAGAGCCTTGGCCGCCTCCAGTCGTCTCGATCGTCTGGTCTCAGTCTGCATCTTCTTACACCGAGCTTGCGCAGGTCATGCTCAAGGTCATCCAGCCATCGTTTTCTGGGCCAACCCCTACTTCTTTTTCCACCAGGTCTCCCTGTAAATATTTTCTTCAATGTGGATGTCTCTAACATTCTCTGGACATGCCCTGCCCACCGGATTCTACTTTTATTTATGTTGGTGATCATATCTGGTTCTCCATAGATTTGCTGGATTTCTGCATTCGTCCTTATTCTCCATGTCCCTTGGACGTTCACTGCACCAGATATCCACCTGAGGACTTTTCTGTGCAACCACTCTTCTTCTGTCACTGTCATTGTCCAAGTTTCGGACCCATACATGACCATTGGCTTAAGAACTGTTTTATAGAGACAAATGATTGCTCTGCTTATGTTTTTACACTTAAATATTGCTTGTAGAGAGAAGTAACATCTGTTTCCACCCTAATGTTGGATAACATTCTCATAGTTTCATTAAGAAGAAATATTTGTAACTCTATTGTAGTTAGTTTGTTCATAGTATTAGTCTCTAATCCTGTAGCTGAAATGGATATTCAGATTTGAAGTGTGCAAAAGATCCAGTGATGATATTAAATTTAGCACACCGTAAGTTTTTATAAGGCCCAGTGAATACAATGGCTAGGTCACCTAGAGTGAATGGATCATCAGAGTATGCCAAAGAAAATCCCTAGGGCACAGGTCTATAAAAACAGAACTAGGGGACGACCTAGGATAATGTGGTTGTATGATGTGCTGGAAGATCTGAGAAGAATGGATATGAGGCGTTACGTGGAAGATGAGAATATAGGCGTTGGAAGCCAGGACTCATGTTGGGCTGTAGTGTCAAAGAAGAAGAAGTTTTTATGAAAAACGTTTTCTGATAACATGGAGAGTCTATGAAATTAAAAGAAGGAAAAATCGTAACAGGCTTTTGTTCAGGGTGTGGGTCTCAATTATGGACTACATGATGAAGAGGAACAAAGGTTGAGGAGAGCCTTTCGAGACATGGTATTGCAGCAGAACAGAGAAGACAGAGAGCTAGTATGAGTTTCAATCCAAATTTTTATAGAGATACATGAGAAAATAGCATTATGGAAAATTGTCAGAAGGAAATGCTGATGGACCATCATGTGTGGCTCCACAACCCTTCATAGGTCGTGGTCTGTTCCAAATGTTGATTCCATTCATCTCTATTCTTCACATGAACCTTTCAGTTTATAGTATTAAGCCTTCCCAGGATTTTCTTTGCCCCATCCTTCAGTCAAATTGTTAGCCTTCCTCTGAATCTATTACCGATGAGGGTCTGGTAAAATATTTGCTTTATTAGCTGTATTTTTTTTGGTGGCTAGTCTATCTGATTATATTTATTTAACCAATCTCATAATATTAGGGAGTCTGTGCAGATGATAGGCCTCAGCATCATGATGCATGAGGCAAATGCCCTTATATGTCTTAACACCCTTGTGTCAAAGCCCATAATAATATGATTATTATATTAAAGGAAAATCCTTAAATTCGTAGTGACCATCAATCAATGAATTTTTCCTGTTAAGGGTTTATGAGGATTGGTCAAAAGGTAACACATATTTTAAATTATTTGTGTCGATGTTTCAACAATGTTTATTGTTATCATCAGGAATACAAAAGAAATGTCAGACACAACAGAACAGTTATTTGAGTGAACATGTTTGTGTGTGTGTGTGTGTGTGTGTGTGTGTGTGTGTGTGTGTGTGTGTGTGTGTGTGTGTGTGTGTGTGTGTGTGCATACGCATACGCACACGCGTGAGTACACGTGTGTATCCTTGTATATGTGAAGGAGTTGAGACAGTTTGTTTTACATCATCATAACGTCTCAACTCCTTCACATATGCAAGGACACACATGTGCGGATGTATGCGCGTGCACACACACACACACACACACACACACACACACACACACACACACACACACACACACACACACACACACACACACACACACACACACACACACACAAACATATTCACTCAAACAACTGTTTTGTTGTGTTTGACATTTCTTTTGTATTCATACACAGGTCCTGATGATGACAATAAACATTGTTGAAACGTCGACACAAATAATATAAAATTTGTATTATTTTTTGACCGATCCTCACAAACCCTTCACTGAAAAAAATTAAAGGAAATGTTGATGCACACATGCTAGTAGGAGAACAAGGAGGTTTTGGATCAAGCAGTGGCAGAGAATGAATGTAGAAGATTATTAAACTGAGAATGAACAGCAGCATAATATGACAATTTCAGAAAATTGCCACATGTGAATCCATAGAGCAAGACTGACATTATTTCCAGTTGTAAATTCAGTAAGTCAGCTAGTGAGAACTCGCAAGCATTAAAACTATCACTATCCCAATTTGAAGTCACTGAATATAACTTCTACAGCCTCTGAGTTTATAATAAGGACCAGTAAATCTAGTTACAGTAGAGTCTCGGTAATTCGAGCCCCGGTATTTCGAGGTTCCGTGTAATTCAAGCTGGAAAAAAAATAATAAATACAGTCAGTAAATGTAAACAACATTCCCGCCATATCGTGACTCATGCCAGACCAAGTGTCTACAGCATGAAACGCTAAAAATAAATACGTAAATAAATCAGTAGCGGACTGACCGCCTCAGCTGATACAAGTGTTGTACCTGTGCGTTACAACTAAGCTTCGTTACTAGTGTTTGCTTGTTGTTTTAGTTATTTTACTGTACAGTATATTCAACGTTTAGTTTTTCACTACAGTAAATTGTTATTTATACTGTATATAATGAGTTACAAGAGTAGGCCTAAGAAGAAGTTTGTGCTGCTAAGTGTTAAATTGGAAGCCTTAAAAAGATTAGACAGAGGTGAAACGCTAAAAAAACTTGCTGCTGATTATGGAGTCGGCGAAGTGACTGTTGGTGACTGGCGTAGGAACAGAGACAAGATTGAAAACTATTCTTCTAAAAAGTGTATGGGGATTTTAACCTGTGAACGCAAATCGATGAAGAAATCTGATTATGAAAAAACGAGTGCAGCTTTGTTCACTTGGTTTAGTCAACAGAGGCAAAAAGGAAGTCCTATTTCAGGCCCAATGTTGCAAGAAAAAGCAATGTTTTTCAGGAACCAGTTTAAGGAAGGCGAGGATGATTTTACAGCAAGTTCAGGATGGTTGGATAGATGGAAAAAACGATACGGCGTAAGGCAGCTTGAAATGTGTGGTGAAAAGCTATCTGCGGATTCTGAGGCTGTCACACAGTTCTGTGAGAGATTTAAAAAAATTATAGAAGAAGAAAAACTTACTCTCGATCAGTTGTACAACTGTGATGAGACAGGACTAAATTTTAAAATGCTGCGTACTAAAACTTTAGCTTCAAGGGAAGAAAATGCTGCGCCAGGCCACAAAAAATCTAAAGAAAGGGTGACAGTTCTTGCTGCATCGAATGCAAGTGGAGAACATAAACTGAAGCTAATGTTAATAGGCAAGTCTGCAAAGCCTAGAGCTTTAAAAAACATCACTCCGTCTGCGCTTCCTGTTATATACATTAACCAGAAGTCTGCTTGGATGGATAAAAATATTTTTAAGAAGTGGTTTTTTGAAAGTTTTGTTCCTGAGACCAAAAAGTACCTAAAGGAAAAGAACTTGCCTCCCAAAGCAATATTAACCCTTGACAACGCTGGATCACACCCTGACGAAGAAGAACTGAAATGTGGCAAAATTAGAGCATTGTTCTTACCCCCAAACGTGACGAGTTTAATACAGCCGATGGACCAAGGCGTTTTTGAGTGCTTGAAAAAGAAATATCGTCGTCTGCTGCAGAGGCTCCTACAAACTACAGAAGGCGAGGGAACCATAGTGGAATTTCTAAAGAATACTACAATGAAAGACGTAGTTTACTGGGTGGCGGAATCATGGGATGACATAAAGACAGAAACACTAAAGAAGTCTTGGAACAAGATTTTAAAAGAAGAAAATAACAGTTGTAACACCACAGACGAACATGACTTGGTCTTAGCACGACTGATAAAAAAACTTCCTGGTTGTGAACAGTCAAATGAAAATGATGTTTCAGAATGGTTGAATAGTGATGAACAGTTTGAAGTGACCGATGATTCAATCGTTGAAATGCTGAATGAAGCGGCAGAAGAAAATAGTGATGAAGACTGCAGAGACTGTACCCGTGATGACTCACGCCGAGCGGTTGGCAGCGCTAGACACTGCATTGCGTTATGTCGAACAGCAAGCAGAAGCTACACTGACCGACACGATGCTGCTTAGAAGATGGCGTGACATTGCTGCTAAAAACGAGGCTCTATTTTAAAACAAAAGACTGGACAATTTCTTTAAAAAATAAATTTGTGTGCCTTTTATCTTTTGAGTTTAAACTAGTTCAGGTATGTACTACATTGTTTGTGTTTTCTTATCCGTAAGCAATAAACGTTTGTTTATACATTATTCTTTGTTTTTTTCTTCATCCGTATAATCCGAGTTTTTCCAAATTCGAGGTTGCCTCAGCCCCAATTAACTCGAATTACCGAGACTCTACTGTATTGGGATCAGAGATTAATCCCAGAGAGATTAAAGATTAATTCCAGAGAGGTCAGATTAGAGAATAATCTCTAGATCTAGTGTAGAGATTAATTAGAATACAGATGCTTACACACGTGCTATATTCAGACACCGTTGTTCACATATGTACTTAAATAGTACAAGAGGAAATTTATTACAATTAATCAATGCTACAGTTGATTGTTCAATGTAGTGTTATTATTAGGGTAAGCTACATTTTAATATGGTGTTGGAAACAGGATAATCGCATTGACTGGGATTTGTACCGTCTCAAGCATTAATGAAGTATAATTGTTTAGTTTGCCCTTATTATTCCAATTGTAATGGTTACTCAGAATAACTTCTATATTGAATTGGGTCAGATATATTTTTCACACAAGAACTTGCAGCAATTCAAATGCTTTTACAAATAATTAATTTGAATAAAGTACGCCCAGAAAAGAAATGAGAAATTAGTTACTTAATAATTGTAAGGAAGTTCACACACATGCATGAAATAAAACGAAAGTAATAATGTCTTTACGGCGGTTTGTAGCTTTCTGTGTTTAAAAGAGTTGCATCTTGAGATGTGTAGCCTACAATAGCACCTTGCAGGTCCGTTGTCTCCAGTAAGTTTTGCCCAGCTTATGCGACTTTCTTTGTTTTTCTGATCATCTTTTAATGAACATACATTTTAATAAAGCAACTATTGTGATAACTATTCTGAGACAACATAATCTGTTCCCTTGTATAGAAAAAAAACAGGTTTTGTGAAACACACTATGAGAAAACCCTTTTGTCCATTTTGCCTTCTTATATACTAGAATTCATTATGGATTTTTAAATTTGAGAAGTAATTAAGAGAATTTTGGTAGTTTGTAAAATGAGGGGGTTTCACTTTGATCAAAAAAGGTATTTTACTTTTTAAAGTATTTGTAACTGTTTGTCAGTATTTGTCATAGTGCAGGCTTCACTACCATGTATGACCACTTTCCAAATTTTGATTGTGTGTAATTACTGGTGCTTATTTCGTTACTTTCTTTAGAATGTTGTGTTATACAAAGTTTTTTTTTTGTAATTGCATTTAGCATTTTAGCATTGGTATCAACAATCCAGATTCACCTAATTGTGTTTATAAATTTGCCTATCTTCAGAAGTACATGAATGTCTTTATTATTGTATGCTTTATCAGACTACTTTTGTTTTTGAGTTAACTAAATTTTGTTGTTTCCTATAGCATGTTTTCGTATTCATGTATGTCATTGGGCTACTGTTGTTCTTAGTACAAATGAACGGTTAAAATTATGTAGCATACAGTCGCATACATCTACTTATGATTGAAAACACAGTAATTGATAGTACAGAAATATTTTATTTTCATATATAATATGTTCTGGAAAACAAAAGTTTAATATACAAAAGCCATAGTTACAGTATTAAATACAATTAGTAGAGCCCCATTTCAGGAACTAAACATTACTTTTTAAAAATTCATAATCAAATAGGCGTGATAATATTATTCTTGGACGCCAAATATTTGTAACGATACATATACATAAATGTAGGCGTGTCGGGCCTCACGTTCAAGGGTGACAAAATTATGTAACAATATAACATTGCAAATATAATATAATTTAAATTTGTGATGCTCCACGTTGGAAGCGACAATTTATGTAACAATAAATATAATTTAATTTGGGTTTCAGGTGTATCTGTAATAAGAACTCTATGTAACTTGTAACGGTATTTCAAATTTATTTGATACTAATAAAATTGTGCACACGGCACTTAATTCGACTTAAAACATTCGTTATTATTTTGTTACTATGCCGTAAGGCTTATGCTGTATACATCCTTACTGACTAAATATTCTATTCTACTAATTATTGTATTAAAAAAATCTCATTTCCAGACTACTCAGTCAATTAGTGTGCTTCGAAATATCAATGTTTAAATATCGATTTATGTATTGTAATGTAACTCAAAAATATTAATAGTTACTGAATTTATCTTTCTTTTCTCAGTACTGATTTATATAAAACGCTAATTTTTACTTAAATGCTTTGCATTCTTTTCATTTCAATACTAATTTGAGCGCTTGTTTACGTTAATCTTACTTCAATAACATCTATGATTTTAATTCTATATTTACAATAAACATTGGCTCTTACTTTTAAATAGAACAACAATTTCTTTAATTGTCTTCGAGTTAATTGTTCGATTAAGAGATAAATAAGTTGTTTATCCCCTTATTGTCGGCAATCATACTCAATCATTGGATCCATCTGTAATCGTCCTCGTCTCAAACTCCAGCATCACTTCCTCTTGTCCAGCATCGCCTCGCTCTTCTCCTCTTGTCCAGCGTCGCTCCTCTCTTGTCCAGAGTCGTCTCGCTCTTCTCCTCTTGTCCAGCGTCGACTCTCTCTCTGTCCAGCATCGTATCACTCTCTGGAAATTCTCCTCGTGCTGTTTCGGACGTCAGTCGATCTTCTTATGTGGATCTTCTTATGTAATTTTGTTACTACTTAAAAATTGTTTGTTTTACAATTATGTAACTGGAAGGATGAAACTATTTACAAAAAATTAAATATTCTGTGCGGACGGGCAGAAGCTCCCGCTGCACTGTGGGTGATTTAAGAAAGAGAACAACTGTAGCGTGTGTGTCCTATTTATACCCATGTCTTGGTCAACATCTGCAGTTGTACGAAATCGACATGTCAGAAACTGTCTCTGGGTTCTGATCCCCCACTCCTTGTCAATTTCGCTATTTCTTATATTTCTGTGAATTGCAGAGTCCTGTAAGTATACTCTTATACTCATCTTATAACTATTTTCACTACACATGTTCACTGTAATTTTGGACATTGCAACTTAACCCTTTCGATTTGTACACAGTTATTTCACTACTACACTCGTACGGTGTGTCACTTTCACGTAGTTTTTGTACACAGTATTTATTAAATTTTATTACATTTTTTGTGTTTTTGGATTTTACTCCTTAATTATAGTTTATGAATAATTACGGAAAAACAGTAATTATGCAATTATTCATCTTGGGGTGGTAAACTGGCCTGCATAGACCTGCGTTACACACACTAGCAAAATACTGGTGTACACACTTTCAGTTACATTTGTGTGTGTGTGCACGTCGAAACACCTGTTCATAATTTTGTCTGAGCCAAGCTTGCAATCCCTGACATGCTTATTTCTAATACATTATTAATTATTTACAGTTTATTAGGTATATTTAAAGTTTTATATTCAATGCTCAGTACATCACTTATTTGTACTGTCGCAATATATATATATATATATATATACACCTATTTAATTTCTTATGTCAACAAGAACATGGCAGTTATGGGAAGGGATGGGAAAATACAACACGTTGAGAAGTACAGATGTTTGGAGAGTATGTTAACAGTGGAATGGAGGAGCAAAGTGGAGGTTAAAAATGAATTGTGTTTGCTAAAGAAGAGCTTAGTTTGCTGCAGTATGGATCTGGAAGAAAAAGATTGGCATTTACTATATGTGGAGTGTTCTATTTTAGAGTTATGAAGCAAGGACTACTGTTGGGGGGGGGGGAGAGAGAGAGAGAGAGAGAGAGAGAGAGAGAGAGAGAGAGAGAGAGAGAGAGAGAGAGAGAGAGAGAGAGAGAGAGATTTTAGATTGAGGTTTTTGATATGTTGATTATGAAGTATGGAGAGAATAAAATGGGTTGACAGAGTGAGTAATCACAAAATTCTGAACAGAAGTGGAAAAAGGAAATGGATAAGAGCAAAAGTAATATTAACAAGTTTAATTTAGGGCACAGTGGAAGGGGAAAGGAGACAAGGAAGAAAGAGATTGATGACGTTAAGAGATGAGGGTATAAGAGGAACACTGAAAATGGGAATAACAGTGGTTTTTGAGATCAGCAGAATACCATAAATGATTATCAATATTTGAACACTTATATATTACTGAGCTAAGATTAATGACTGACTCTGGTAACAAAGCATGAAATGTGTTGAGTACAAGAGGTTAATGAATACTATGTAAAGGTCAACTCACTGTATCTTGATAAATTGTAGGGAATGGGTGTTGCAAACAAGATTTTGTGTCAAAAGATAATTTAACTAACTCCAGATGTAACGTAAACCAAGGAGTGTCTATGCTTACCAGACTCTCGTATCCTTGTAGGCCCAAAACCATGAGATTCAGCTCAGGCGTTCCTTTTAAAACATCAGTTATTTTTTACTATGTGTCTAGGATGAAATATAGTTGCTAATATACCTTCATTTTCATTAAGTTCTAGTTTCATCTTAACACATCTTTAGCAGGTTCTAATGAGGAGTACCGTCATCTGCATGAAATTAGATCTGTCTGTTAGCTGATTCACTTGTCTCCACACTTTTGTGCATAACTGTAGTTGTTCAAAGAGTATAATTACAGCTTAAAAAGAAATCATTAAACATTGCTCTGAATAAGGACACAACTATAAACAGATGGATACTGAGAATATCAGTTATACCTTTTTTTAGTACAGAGTTATGTAGTTCAGAAGTTGTGTGCAGAACTTTTACTCTGTGTGTGTGTGTGTGTGTGTGTGTATGTACATGCTTGGTCCATTATCCCAGTGGGGCGTGGCAACGTCTCTAGGTATACCTGTGGAATGTGTTTCTTTTGTCTACAGCATCTTGTTTTCTGTATGCCAAATCACAGGTAGTATTTCTAATTATCACTCTTGTGTTAAACGTACATCAAGCCCTCTATGGAAAATACATACTTTTGTATATGCATTGTTATTTCTCTGTTAAGAGACTTGTATCTTAATTCAGTATTCAATAGACCTATTTAAATAGACTGATTTCCTTGTTCATAAATTTACTGGCAAAACCACAGTAAAGTACAGCCACTTCGGAAAAAAAATCATTTTTCTAGTAAGTTACTGCTAGAAATTTTATGATGTTGATGGTCTGGTAGATGTGGATACATAAAGCTGTCTTGAAGAATAGAGTTAGACATTGAAGTAAGAGTATAACAGTGAGTATTGTAGTAAGTGTAACTTATGGACAGGAAGGTTTATCAGCTAATTATTAAGGTGAAGAAATTGCTGATAATTTACTATGATCAAGGGTATCCAGCAAAGTCTAACTTGTAGCAGTTATTGGTGTGATCTTAGAACTGGCATAAAGAATTGCAGGCCACTTAAAGAAAATGAGACCTCAGGAAAGGCCAAAGTTTATTTTAATTGTGTGTGTCTGTGATTTATGTACAACTAATTGTACTACAAAAGTTCTTAAAGTTCTTCTCTCTCGTTAACTTAGAGTGATGTTCAGTATGGAGGTACAAGGGGAAGGTATTAGTGGCAGAGTTGCCCCATCCTTATTATTACATGTCTGTGGCATAGAAGTGAAACTAATGGGCTGAATTCTTTGTGTTGATAGTAGCTTTCTCTTTTGTAGCCTTATTGTTCAGAGGTGTGTGTGTGTGTGTGTGTGTGTGTGTGAGAGAGAGAGAGAGAGAGAGAGAGAGAGAGAGAGAGAGAGAGAGAGAGAGAGAGAGAGAGAGAGAGAGAGAGAGAGAGAGCACATTGTATTATTTTTGTAAGTTTTATATAATTTTGATTTGCCTTTATTAACCCTCTGCTGTTTTAAGTTTAAAAAGAGAGGATATTATTAATTGATTTTAACGTTTTCTTCTAACACACACACACACACACACACACACTTTTATGTTATTGTGTGTTTAGTTTGTATCATATTCTTCATCTGTAGCCAGTACACACATTTTTTTGGACACACATAATAAGTGCCATTTCAATATGGATGTATGAGAATGAGTTTCGACATCCCTTCTTTTCTTTAATCTGTTGTAACAAATTATTTTATAGGCCCAACAGTCATTCCTGAACAGTAAGCTGCACTGACCCAATGCATGAATTACCACCACTTGCAAGTAAAGCTAAGTTATCTAGAGAGAAGACAGGGTAGACGACACGATAACAGTTCACAGTCTTCATATTATCTTCACATTTCATATTCACTTTCATATTATCTTCCTCTCTGTCACCACACATGCTTCCGTTGTTCTCACCAGTCTTGTTGCAGCTGATGTTTACACTACATAGTCTGTAGTAGTGACAAGACTATTGTGCGCATGTGCGAAATAAATGAAAATTGTTAGCCTCACAATGAGGTGTTTGTACACTGCACATCTTACAATGGAAGTCAAATTGACTGTTAGATGTGTGCACACATTTATATACACATACTCATCTTCATTAGCACAGTTTTATGTAATATATTTTATATAAAAAAGTCAAGAAACAGAAAAGTATGAAGTTTTTATTTTTCCAACACAATTCTGATTCTATTAAAGAAGTTTCAACTAGAGATTTTTGGGAGTAAAGGTGGAGAATTTAGAACAGTTTGGTTTTAGAAAAGGAAGGGGGACCACAGAAGCTATTGGACTGATAAGGATGTGGTGAAAGAGGATAAGAGTGAATTGGTATTTTATTGAATGAAAAGCATTTAACAGAGTTAAATAGGATAAATTAGATGGTATTGTACATCGCTCACTAGACCAAGTGCCATTTCATAAAAAATGATATGGTGGTGCCTTCTTCGAGGCAAACATTAGAACTAATGTGAATAATAATGTTTAAATTGTAAACTGTATTGTATATATTCATATAATACCCAATTTTTAAAAACCAATGAACTTTGACAGCAAATACTGGAAAATTATTTTTGCACTTGGTCTAGTGATGCACAATAGTGTCCAACTGATTGAGCTTCTGAAAGAAAATGTAGCATACGGTAAGGACAAAAGGTTGATAAAAGAAGCATATAAAAGACAAATGTACAGCTGTAAAAGTAAATGAAACTCTACTAAATGAACTGGAGCTGGGCATGGGAGTGAGGCAAGGCTGCTGCCTGTCACAAACTCTTCTTGACTTCTGTACTGAGGGCACGTTAAGTATAACATTTGCTGCCTAATGTTAGCTTATGTCTAGACCACTACTGACTGTTTCTGTATTTTAGTTGTTTGTGTTCTGAGAATCAACTGAATGCACGATTTATTATTGCCCTCATTCACATAATAACAGAATATAAAGACAAAGACAGTATTCAAATGGAACTGTATATTCACTTATGGATCTGTAGCTGTGCAAGTGTTATCAAGAAAGCATTAATTTTACTCCTGCTCACTTCCTGTGGTGACACCGTAGAACAGCAGCTCATAACTGATGTTATATGGCAAATATTTTGGAAGAAAAGCCAGGGATAAGTACAAGAAGATGGAAGGTGAAGTGTGTCAGATTTGCTGAAGATATGGTAATTCTTGTCAGTGACAGTAAGGTACTGTAGGAAATAACAGTGAAGTTGGGAGAATGGATGAAGGGATGTGGGATTAGGATAAAACAGGGGAACCAAGAGTTACAAGAATTAATAATGGTGAGAATATTGCAGTCTTGGAAAGGAAAAGGAAATGCAACAAGTTGAAAAGTACAGCTATATAGCGAGTATGCTAATGGAGGACTGGAGGCACAAAGTGGTTATTAAAGTAAGAATTGCATTAGCTAAAGAAGCTGTTAATAAGAAGAACAGGATTTTGGAGCAGTATGTCTCAAAATAACAAAGAGATTGATGAAGTTCTGTATATGTTGGATTCTGATTATGTGCACTATGGGGAGGAGTGGGAGGGATAGGATTGAGGCTTTTGAGATGTGGATATGAAGACGTTTGGAGAGAATAAAGAGTAGAGTAGTGACATAGTGTCAATACATAAGGAGGTACTGAACAGAATGAAGGCTGAGAGAACGTATAGGTACCATCGTAAAAAGAAAAGGGAATTGTGTAGAGTATGTTATAAGAGGAAAAGGAGTATCAACAACTGTTCTTGTGGGCACAGTGGATGGAGAAAGGAAGAGAGGAAGCAAGAGATTAATGATTATAGATATTGGTAAGAGAGGAGGGTATAATAGAACAGATCTGGGGCATTTTTATAAACACTGGTGTGTAGAACCTGGCAGTTAGTTGATGGATAAGTAAATGAATCAAATACTGTAGTTAACAAAAACAATAACTCAAAGAGTTTATTATTATCATCTTATTCTTTCTCTTTTGGCTTCACACAGTTTTGGCTTTCTCAGTTTCTCTCCATTCTGTGCTCTCATTATATAGGTATACTTCTCCAGCCTCTCACTTGTTTGTGTCTAAAATCATCCTAGATATTGTTTGTATATCTTTTCCATGATATTTGTTTTTCCTTCTAATACTCTCCTGTTGTCAGGCCATTCACACTACTTACACAACTCAGTCAGTGTAATCTTCGACTTTCATGTACGATACTTGTCTCTTTATATTGTGTTATTCAGGATCCATCATTTTGAGAGGCCCATAAATTTTCCTCAGAATTTTGTGTTCAGATATTTGGAGTTGTTGACCTCTCCTGGGTAGTGTGCAGGCCTTGCATCATATATCATCACTAGCCTAACAAGACTTTTATATATATTGAGTGTTAGTTGTATCCTTAGTATATTCATTATTCAGCCTGAGCAGCTTTTCATATGAATAAAAATATCTGACCCCATGTTCAGTAAGACAGTATTCTATTGCTGATAGGGTTAGTATTTGTGATTTACACCCAAAGTAGAGAAAAATGTTGGTCATATTCACATATGTAATAGCCATGTGATAGAAAACAGCTTAATGCACCCTCTGTGTTCCATAGATTTGACCTTTCCATCATTTATTTTGCACCCGCTTTTTGTGCCTCAGTGTCTAATTTCTCCTGATAAACAGTAACATAGACCTAGTATACTATTATAGGCTTACGATGTGCAGCCTATCAGATTCATCAAAATCTGAGATCATGGGTGTCAAATGAATTTTTTTTTTTGGTTGTTTTTTCATGGAATGACCCTTCTTTTCTGATCGAAGGGTTATCTGATATTACAGCAGAGTAATGTTATGATGGTCGTTGTGTTGTACAATGAAAACAGAATAACTGGCACCAAATGAAGACACTAATTGTAACTTTAGTTAGAAACAAACAAGTTAGAAATCAAGAAGGCACTCTTATACAATAATTCAAGTTAAATTTTCCGAATGCAGAACAATAAATGTCTCCTTATTTCAGTTTCATATTACACTAAAACTGCAGACACTATAACAAACGTGCGAACCTCACACTAATATCGCTGGTCTAAAACTAAACTCGGCCGACTGGTGGTGCTTATACCCTGCTGAGATTCAAGAATAATCTGTTACTTTCTAGATAAAGCACGAGAAAGTATTGTGTAGTTACAGCCTCTCTGGAACTTGCTAGAAACTGTGTCACTGTCCAACCTTGAACACACAGCGCTGACCAAGTTTCGGTAGAATAATCAACAGATGTCTGGAACAGCCTCAAATGCTGCTGCGTGTCAAGTGTTATGTTTGATATATTTTATCTCAACGTAACAATCTATAGACAAAGTATTGAATTCAGTGGTAAAACACCCAGTCTGTTGATCCTTGGTGTTATCAAGAATAAAAATACCTGGTAATTCACAGTTTACTGTCCACATTTATTTTATACAAATTTTGATAGTTATTTTTAATTAGTCGGATCATCTGCAGAATATCGTCTATATGATTATGTCGAGTTTTATAAGTAAAACATATACAGATTATTATCAATAAATGTTATACTGATAAAAAAACATGTTTGTTAAAACAACAGTTTCTATAAGATTTGCAATCTAAATTTTCTAACTTTCTGTTAGCATATTTTACAAAACTGAATAAACAGTCATAATTACCTAAAAAATGTAATGAACATGTTTTCATGTAATCTACAGTTGTTTTCAGCTTGTTAAACTAGGTGCCTTTAGTGAGGTTTCAACCCCTTCTCATTCCAGGGTTTTATGCAATATACGTAGTTCCACTGCTGTATGTTTGTTGTGATGCATATTTCAAGTCCATACTTATTGTGCAGATGCTCTCTCTCTCTCTCTCTCTCTCTCTCTCTCTCTCTCTCTCTCTCTCTCTCTCTCTCTCTCTCTCTCTCTCTCTCTCTCTCTCTCTCTCTCTCTCACACACACACACACACACACACACACACACACACACACACACACACACACACACACACACACACACACACACACACACACACACACACACACACACACACACACAAAATTTGCCATTAACATTTCATTTAGACTGTCTAAGGTTTTAAAATTTAATTTTACTGTGACGCTGTACAACTAATACAGATAATGATTATAAACCAACAAGAGAGAAACTCCAACTGTAATAACAGTTATAGCTGTTACTTTAAGAGCATAGACTTGAAGGAAATAAATATTGTGCATGTCAAAAGATAACCTCGCGGTAATGGTCCTATGTGCAGCACAGGCCTGCTAGTGATGTGATATCTCAGAATATATGACATAATATATTGGATGTACTATTTGTGTTGTGTTTAAAAACATAATTCACATCACAGTGTCGGATTATATTGTATTCAAGTAAAATTTGTGGTTACTAGAATAACAGTACACATTTAATTGTTGCACGTGCCGGTGTACATTCTTTCTTTATCTTGCTTTCTTATCTTTATTCCCACAAGTGTGTGTACACTTCCAAAATGCAGTGAATGGAATGTCAATATTTTGTATTTGATATAAAAAATATATTAATATAATATGCGTTCTCTCTCTCACAGAGAGAGAGATTCAAAATGAATGTTTTCTCTGTGTTGTATCTTTTGATGTTAACAGCATATCAGTAAACATATTAAATAGTAAATAGATTCAATGTAGGCCTACAGCATAAGAATAGTAGTAGTGGTAAACAGTAAACGTATTTTATTTCAAATTTATTACATGAAAAATAACAGTTAATGGTTGTTTAATAGATTGATAAGGACTTCCTAATTAAAGAATTAATGGCCACAGATTGTATTTCTGTCAGTTGTAAATTAGAGTGTTTCACTGAATTTATTCTGTACAGAGGTGTATTGAGTACAGAAGTGAACAGTATGTTATATTTTAAAGGATTCCGTTATTTCGTAGTATAGAATTAAATTCTAATGACATTTTTGTTCTTTAGTTAAGTCAGAGTCACTTATTAATCATGCATTATGTTAAAACATTTAAGTAAAAATAGCCTCACCTTAATACTCTTTCACAACATATTGCGTTCAAATATAAGCATCATTATCAAATTATCTCTATTTTAATTATAGTACTGATTAAAGCTTAAAACTATTTGATTTGTAATTAAATGTTCAGCTATTTTCTGTCACTGTACTTACTTACATAGCATGGCATCTAAGTAATATCCCAGCAGTGAATTCAGCTGTTCTTACTATCTATAGACATTCGATTGAAGTGATGTCATCTTGTTTCTTTGATAAGATTCAGTGATACTGTCTGTGTGTATCTGGCTGCTTCTAATGATGTTTTATTTTTAATGTTTTTACTTAAAAATTGTTGTGGAATGTTGTCATTTTTAGTCATTACACTGGATTATGAAACATGGAAAGTGTGAACATAAGGAACAGACAGAAGTTAATAGTGAGCTGGAAAAACATTCTAAGTATGTTTTATGTTTAGTGCTTTACGAATGAATTCAGCAAGCCATAGATACATACATATTTGAGGCACATACGCACACTTTATAAGGGTTGTAGAATTTGTGTATGAAATTATGTGCTGTGAATGGTTACAAAGAAATAATTAATATTTTCAGACTTTTTCATATGTCACTGCATAATATATGGGTGCAAAGTATTATCTTTATGTTCTGCAACTTCTATAATTTATGTAGTATGATGTGAAGTTTTGTAACAATTTGTATTGTATTTTTTTTACAGAAGGAGCTAGTTCCAGTAAAACAGCCCGTGAAAAAGCAGATGTAAGTAACAAATATTAATAAGAAAAAAAATGTTGCATCCAGCAGTATTGTTTTAATGGATTCTGTTTGTTGCAGCTATATTGTAAAGCACATGTCAACTAAAAATGCATATTATTTGTATCATACTTTAAACATTTTATATCCTAAGCGTGGATATGGGTCATTCATAACAGTTAGGTTATAACGTGAAGCTCAACTCTGGAACATTTTGTTGCGTATGTTACTTTCTACAAGTATGTTTTATGCGATAGTATCTACAAGTGCCTGGTAGACAAAGTCTGATAAAGTGTATCTAGTATTAAGCTTTGGAATTTTTATACTAAGTGTCATGCAGTTTTCTTGATAGTTTGTGGACTGTGGTGAAAAGCGTTTTGTGAGAACCATGTAGCTCATCCGAGTATTGAGCTGCACAGTGGCAATATATATTGTTAGAATAGCAGCTACAGTAGTGAAATATACATACTTTTTTATATAATTGTAATAAAACTATAAAATATATGGCATCACTTTATTATGAAGTAGAATGAGTAAATCTAGGTTAGAGTATAGAAATAGGCTTTTCAGACTTTTTCAAAGTCAAAAATGGTTTTCTGTGTATTCAGCATTTTTACAATTTTTAAACACTGTATGTACACATTTAACATACATTTATAGGCAAAAATGTGATGCTTACATAAGTATTAATCATTAAAATTGGATATGCAGTAAAAGAACTAGCCTATATATTTTGTTAAAACATTAAAAATGCTTGAGACATTATCGCCAACCAGTGGGAAACAAAGTTTTAACAAGAATTCTGCTAGAGATGAGTTATATATTTATTCACACCATGTACTAGTTAACCCGCACTAGTAAAACACATAATGTCATTTGGTTGTATAAGGGTATATTGAAAGACATTACTCTGTAGTTGCAGTAAATATTTTTATTGTGCACCGTATATTAAGTCTTTTAGATTTTACACAGTAGAATTAAGGTTTCATAATGTATTTAAGCATAGTGGAAGAGCTGTTTTTTGTGACATTTGTTATTCTAAATGTGGTTTTAACTTTATCATCTCTATGACACAACATATTGAGTTTACAATCCATAGATTATTAGACATTCCAAACATATAAGTGGAAATTGTATGTGTAGACAATGAAGGGGCAATGAAAACTGGTTGCTGGCAACCAGCTAAACAGTAGCATATACCTACGAGGTTACTATACGTTTGTTATTACACAGTTATAAATGTTATTATACTGTATAACTTTTTTTAATATGAAGATTGAGATATTTTTTTCATGGAGTATCATATTAGTGATTTACAAAATCAATCATTAATTGTGTCAGCCTTTCATTTTTGCTCACACATAAAAAAAGGAACACTACTGACAGTCCAGTACACATTTATCAGCAACGCATATTACTGATTCTTCCATTCCATTCTTGGTGTCTTTGATGTTATTATTTATAGGAGTATTGATTTATTCTTTAACTACCTTAATATACCTAGTGTTGACAGGTATAACTTGCTGATTTTATGAAGAAATACTCATTGTTTTGTATGATTCAAGTTATCCGGGCTGTTTGGCCGTGGTCCATGGTTTATTACCAAACCAAACGTTTCAACAGCTCCAATGGCTGCCATCATCAGTGGAATTTTAAAAATCCTGAACGTAGGGTGTTCACGTCAGGCCCACAGTACTGTGGTAATGGCTGAAGATGTCCTACCAAGCTACCTGTACCTATAAATTCAACAAAGTCCCACGTACAGGTACAAATAACACCATCAGCCAATCCGAGTAGTGCCCTGGTAGAAACTGCACCATGAGCCAATCACAATAAAGATGGTGTATGATTGGCTCGCACCACGCTATGCCATCAGGTACAAAACAGTTGTTTTCCCTGGAGTACTGTGGTGAAGGCTAATGATTTCCTGCGATGCTACCTGTGCTAATTGTTTACTAATTGCAACTCCCACACAGCTAAGAACTGCATCATCGGCCAATCAGAAAAAAGAAGGTGTGTGAGAGGCAATTAGCACAGGTAGCAGCGCAGGAAATCATTAGCCTTCACCACAGTACTCTGGGGAAAACAATTGAGTACCTGATGGCATAGCGTGGTGCGAGCCAATCATACACCATCTTTATTGTGATTGGCTCATGGTGCAGTTTCTACCTGGGCACTATTCTGATTGGCTGATGGTGTCATTTTTCCCTGTACATGGGACTTTGTTGAATTTATAAGTACAGGTAGCTTGGCAGGACATCTTCAGCCTTTACCACAGTACTGTGGGCCTGACGTGAACACCCTACGTTCAGGATTTTTAAAATTCCACTGATGATGGCAGCCATTGGAGCTGTTGAAACGTTTGGTTTGGTAATAAACCATGGACAACGGCCAAACAGCCCGGATAACTTGAATCATACAACTGACACCGGCCGTGAAAGCCTGAGGAATATGTTACTCATTGTTTTCTTTGGTTTTGGCTCAGTTAGAGAGATAAAGAATACACATCCATCATTTTTTTAAATTATTTACTTATTTACTTTTAACCATTTTAAAAATATTTCTCTATGCAATTTTCCCTTTTTTAAACTATTAAATAATTTTTGTTCTTCATGAAAATCTGTATAAAATGTATAGGCTACCTTAGTTTGAATCGTAATCTATATTCTATATGTATTCTATCTAAATCCTAGTAAAATTTATACCTTAATCTTATCGTTAGTGAGACCAAATGCAACATTGGGAGGTCTGTTCATTATAAAACTTGTTTGTAAGCAACATTTTTTTGTTTTCCCGTGTGCAGTATAGATAAACAGATGATTCAGTGAGCCTACTCTTGAGCGCAATCCATGTAGATCCCCATGGGATAAATATGATAATTCCAAGTTAATACCACAACACTCAATTGACTGGCCCTGTGCCTTGTGAGTGTGATAGGGAGTGCTAGCTGTGCCACTTAAAACTGAAAGAGTAAGGCAAGTCTGTTGGAATCAGCAGAATATGAGGAACGACTGCTTTGTCTTTACTCCTGTACCTCCAAGTCAGTACAGCCACTTCTATTATAGGCAACATTCTTTTGGTGCTAAATCTCAAATAACTTTTAGCAGTGGGAGACTTATATACACAACCACCTGTGATTTTGTAATTTTCTGATATGTTTGGCTAAACTTTATAAATTTTCTACCTGATATCACCATGTTACAAAAATATTTGGAAAATAAAGTTCACCAATGGTCAAATCAGTGGTGAAATACCTTCACTAAGTTGAAAAATAACTTGGTTAGTTAGATCCCCTAGAAGTGATACTTTCATATTTATTTGCTTTTAAACTATATTTTTGTAACATGTTTCCAAAGACCTGAAGGCTTGAGGCAAGCAATAATTTCATCAGCTGGCATTGACCTTGGTATGACTGGAAGAGTTTGCCAGAAGTCACCAGCTGAAACCGCCAAAGCTCCTCACATAATTTGATTGTTCCTCCTTAAGTCATTCAAAGAAATGATTTAAACAGGTATCTCTTTGCCATTATACTGACAACCTACAACTCATCCTACCCTAACAGAAAATATTCAGAAAGCATGAGTGAAGATATAATTATCAAAGCCCGAAGAAGTAACCCAAATACTGATTTATATTTTTCTCCAGAAATTTTCTCCTTAAGGCTTCAAGTGATTTCTTGTTTTCTGTAGTGCATTTGTCCCAAACAATGACTGCAATTTTTAACACTTGCGCTTCACCATATGTTTTGCCAATATTGGATGTAGAATTCTATCCATTAACTATAAGTAAGGTTAATTTCAGCATTGAATGTGTTGTTTGCTCTCCACCCGTAATTGTGGATGCAGTTTCACATGAAGTGATGGCAAGTGCCACATCATTCTGTGCTCAAATGTTTGTAAAGCCCACCAGGAGTGTTGAGGAAAATAATTTCACCTCGTTGCTTTCTGATGTAATCCATTATGATGTCAGCTTTTATTTGTCAGTTAAACTAAGATTTATTTGATTCTACAGAAATATGTAATTTCTCAATATTGTACTCCTTTTCTCTCATAAGGTCAGTATTTATCATGTCATACTGACTACTTTGGGGAAGTTGTGTGTCTAACTGAATAAGGTCTTGTTTACACCTGTCTTCTAACAATATAAATGCCTTGTTAAACATTTCTGGAGAAAAATTTAAATCAGTAATTGGGTTACCTTGTCGGGCTTTGATAATTATATCTTCACTCATGCTTTCTGAATATTTTTTGGTAGGGTTTTGGATGAGTTGTAGGTTGTCAGTATAATGGCAAAGAGATGCCTTTTTTGCTCTGAGAAAGACCCATGATGCTACTACTCATATGTAATATCCCAAGATTGTGATATAATATCATATTTTTCCCATGGGGGGATCTATATGGATTGTCCTCAAGTGAACCGAGCTTTTAGCAACCTTGTCTGACTACAAAAATGCAGCCCAAACATCTCAGCCTAATTGCTGCCTGTTTCCTCTTTGTTGTTGTAACTTGATTTTCCGGAGATGTAAAAAAATTATCAGGTATTTTGTCCTTGGTCTTTTATCCACAGGCCATTCCTGTTTAAACTTTCTAAACAGTTACTTTTTAGTGGTTTATCAGAGATCCCATCCATCTCAAGTCTACTACTTTTTGTTCGATACCATATCTAGCGTTTTATTAAAAAAACCTAAAGTTTTTCATTCTTCCTAAGTCTGCAGTGTGTAGTTTCTCCTGTTTCTTTATTCACGTTCAAGGCAGCAGGCATTACTGGTGTTGAGCCATGACCTTAATTTTCAGATTTATATGTGGACTATTAGACCTGTGCAGCCAGGAGGTTTTGGTTGTCAACATTATTCTTCATATCTACCATTATGTAATGAAATGACAAGTGCTCAAAGATATTTAAAACTCAGGCAATTTCCATAGTTCATTCCATTAATGTCTGTGAAGTCCAATAAATCTAAGAGATACTCATTTTACCGTAAATTCTGTCTCTCTAATCACATTTTCAATTCTTATCAGTTTGGCCTAGAGTTTATATACTTCTTGTCTAGATATTAAAAAAATAGCAGATATTAAACCTAGATGCCTAGATATCTATTTGTCTAGATATTAAGCCTTTTCCAGTATAACATTGAAAGCTTGAAGACTGTCATTACCCAGATTGATGTTATAATCCATTTTTTGTTGTACTGTTAGGTAAGAATTGATTTTGTAAAGCAAACGTGTCAGTTTTTTGTGATTTAGAAACAGAAACTCTGTTTTTTGGGTAGTAGGTAATGATGACAACATATTGAATAAGTCTGTTGTAATAGTTGTCTGTGTACATAATTTTATAAATAAAATTATAAAACAGACAGACAGACGACAATCTTTGTACGTTCAAAACGCCAAGACTGTTGATATAATATTGATCATAAATATTCCATGCCGAGAGTATTCAATGAGCAATTAACTAACCAGTTAATTTTGAATTACTTCTACAGTTCTGATGAGCTTTTTGTTTTATAAAACTTGTACAATTTAATGAAAACCTGACACATACCAAAATCATTAATTTTAATAGGTTATTCTTTCCTGCTTTTTCAAAACAGTTCTTCAAAATGCTTCAGTTCTAAGTAAATTTAATATACCTTTTCTGCTTTTCTTTGCCTATTCTGTTAATACAGGATTAATACTGAAATGTCCCCCAAATTAAAGTCAGTATTCTTTAAGATCTCCTTCGATGTATCTTATATGTTGCATTTTCAGTTTTCACTCATCTGTAATTTCATAACATCATGTCAAATTATGTTGTAACCACGCTATTAAGTTTTTCTTTTCAACTTGCGTTCAATGACTGAAGTTTTTCAGCCTGTTTGTGGTACAAAAGACAGAGCACAAATAATTCTGTATTTCAAAACCTGAGACAAAACTCAAAGTCATCAATTTGCACTGTTACCACGTACACTGTTTTGCATATACCACTCTCTGAGTAGGGTTTTCTGGTTCCTTGACAGTGGCGTATCTAGAATTTGGCCTTGGTGGAGGGGGGCCGGGGTCGGGTCAGCTTCATACAAAAGAAAAAACAAGTTAATACTAATCAACATTACTATTTTTAAATTGGCTGAAATGAACCCCATTAAAGTAAATGGTAATAACACAATAAAAATACATGTTACTGAAACATTGTTTACAAGATACTTATCAACTGAATTAATTTTCCTGTATTACATATTTCAAACGTATAGACTAATGCTGAGTAATAAACCTATTTGTATATTTAAAATAGAGTTACTACTGTATTAGCGTATATGGCTAAAAAAATAAAACAGCATAAAAACCAAGAGATGATTAACATAATCCCGTTTGCCCCCCTCCCCATAAATGCACCCCTGTTCCTTGAACTATTGCGTAAGGCAGTGGTTGTTCCTTTTGTGGACATAATGCTAGAATTCATTACATTACATTTTTTAATTTATATTACAGTGGAAAATGTTTAACATGAAAGTGGTTAACACAAAATATCAGTTAACACGAAATACAGTTGAGGTTCTAATCGTTGCTTCTATTTTACAATTACAATTTGTAAGGTTAACACGAAACTTGTATCTACAAAATATCGGTTAAACTGAAAAATGGTGTTATAATAATTTTGTTGCTGGATAATTGATTACAGTAGAGCACTGATTAGAAGTGATGGCATTACTTGTATGGATCATTTAATACATCCCTTTGTTGTTGAAAATGAAAATTTTAAGATAAGTGTACCATATTGATTAGATTTTGTCTGCTTTTTGGCAACATTCAGTTTCTTGAGCCTTACTGACTGTCCACTGTGAAAGCAGACTGCAGTAAAGTGTGCATACCTTCTAAATATTGTACACATTTGACACACCAGTGTTGTATCCTTTCTCAAGGTGGACAGATTCTTTCTTTGTACTATTTTGTCAAGAATAGTAAATTTCTGCTCCAAGGAAAGGTTTTGACACATTACATTTTATCACTTACTCAGTCTGCACTAATAAGAGAGAGAGCACCATCTCTTTTTATGCCGAACATAGGATTGAATACAAAAATAAGAGTTTGGAAGAGGGATTAGTAGATTTGAAACCGTGTGTGCAATTCTGTGGAAAATGAAAAAAAAATTTAATTCAGAGTACATTCCAGCCGCTGGTTACCATCAGATTAAACTAATCTGTGCATGAAACTTAAGTCCCATATTTTAAGTGGAAAATTATTCTTACTGACACAAGAATTTGATGACTTTGAACATTTAAAACAGAAAACAAAACTTGAAGATATATTAAAGTCTGATTAAACTGATGTTTGCATAATGCAGTGGCATGTAGGCAGTGAAGAGTGACTCTAGGTTTTGAGGGAAGAACAGAAAAAAATTATGCTTACCTATAAATGATGGTTGAAATGACTGGTAGTAAAACGAATCATGAACTCAAAATGTGGTAAGACAGATAGACACATTGTCAGAGGTTGAAATGTATACATTTGTGAACTAAAATGGAATATATACAAGAACTGTAAAGAAGTGTCTAAAAGAAAGTAGACATAACACATAGAAGGTTGAAGCTGAGACCGAAAAAGAGGTGAAAGATGATTTAAGAGATGACCTTAAAGATTTGGGGGAAAGAAATTGGAGAAGAAAAACACGTGAAAGAGTGAAATGGAAAAACATTGTTAAGAAGGTTACAGGGCCAAGAGGGAAAAGGAAGAGGTACCACTAGATCAGGTATTGCCTTTAATGCAGTTGGTTCAACTAAGGACAGATGTTTTATGTGTGTAAGGAATGTACCCTGCTTATTTCGTGTTTATCTGTGTGTTCTAGAAACTGGATTTTTTTACATATAAAGGACTGAATATAACAATGTAAAAGTTTGTTTACAAGGCTGGGTTTTGAACATCATTGTTTATCCTGGTACTAGGTCACATGTACCAGAATCCCAAAATTTTTAATGTTTGTAAAAAAATACAGTTCTTTTACTACAAATCCAGTTTTAGTGATTCTAGTACTACTGTAAATTACACATTTCTGTTTGCAAATATGTAGAAAATACTTTGCAAATCGTGGTAAAAGTACAACACATTTTTTACTTTTGGAAAACTAGACTGATTATGTAGTAGATTTGATAATTTGACTTCAAAATAAGGTGAAAAGTGAAAAAGTGTATTTCATATTTTATAATAGTCACACACACACACACACACACACACACACACACACACACACACACACACACACACACACACACACACACACACACACACACACACACACACACACACACACACACACACACACACACACACACACACACACACACACACATTTATTTATTATTTCACTACTGTAGGTACTATTAAAACAGTATAATGGCATTGTATAACTTGAAACATCTAGATGAATTATAATTGTTCTCAATAAACTTTTATCATCATAGTCTCTAGTGTGTAATCTATCCAACAGTTATACCATACCGTACCAAAGCATTATAATGGATAGACTCTACCCAAATGTCTCCATTAGACTTATAAGAAAACAACATATACAGTGTAATGGGTTCCTCGGACTTGGGATGTGTGACGAAAGTGTCAGTACCAAACTTGGGCTTAGGGTACAAGTGATAAGAAGTGAGAAATTTATTCCTTAAAATCCTTGTTACATTACATGGGTCTTGTGAATACCGAATGATCCTTTTTACAAAATTACTATTTCTATAATATTACATGTCTTAAACTACTACAAGCATATAATCAAATAAAATTAATGGGAAACATTAAATTAACAATCACCCACAACATTGTAAATTCTTCCAACTTGTATAAGACTGGTTTATAATACTGTGTGTACATATAATTAATTGCTCTAATTATGTTTTTCAGAAATAATCATTAAAATTCTGATGTTGCATTTAGCATCCATATTTTTAACATTTAAACTTCACAAGTTAGTACAATCAGATACCTGTGGTTTTATAAGTCATACGAGATAACAGAGGATAAGGAAATAACGTTGGGTGCATTGGGTTTCCTTTCTTACATACTGCATAGAAAACAGAAATTAAATTATTACAATTGTGTTAATATTGTAACTATTAAGACTGTTACTTTCCATTATTTGACAGAGTTAATTTTTTTTCCAACAGTATGATAATGGAATATTCAGTTTTATCATATCTTAGAGTATATCAAAATAAATTGCGTGGCATATTTATTTATTTTTTGTTACAAAAAGTTGGCCTGGTAACCTTGTTCTACAGAGAAACTATTTTTCCCAGAACAACAGATAACCCAGTATAACCTAATAAAATGTTGAAAATTTATTGAATTTCAATTTTTATTCAATTTGCAAGTCTCAGATAAATGTTTAAGTAGTTAACGTTTATGCTACTTACTCTTTAATGCATTTTGTAAATTTGTAGACACCTTATGCAAAGCTAGCAGTTTAGCCCCACCCTCCTCAGTTGGTACACAGTTTTAGTCTTTCTTCTTTATATTTTATATGAAGTTATATTCAAAGCAGTTATTTTTTTTTTATTATGCAGTATTGTTGAACAAACTGACACACCATTAAGAGTGGTATAAATTATTTCACTTCACTTGTACCACTTTTGTAGGCTAACATTTCTGTACATAAAGTTAAATTTGCATATTGAGTAATATCAGTAACACTTTTATTCAGGTAATTTGTGTTTAATTTTTGTATTTATTGTGTTATCCATCCAAGCATCATTTATATATTTACATTTTTTAAATTAGTTTTTAATAATACAGTAGATTCCCGCAAACTCGACCTAATATGGACTGAGAGGGTGACGAGTTACCAAAAATGTCAAGTTTTACGGAATAAGGGGTGCGTTATTCACAACTCATAATATTTTACTGCATATTACTCTAATGAAAGTTCTAGCACAATACAGGAGACAGAAAAGTACAACATACCCTAAAATAATTGTTAAAAGTTACAACAAACTTACATACAAAACTGAAGAAATTACTAGTTCTTTGTAGAAAAAAATCTTGTGATGCTAAACTGTCTCTCACACTCATTTAGTCTTCATGCAGCTTCATCACGTAGGTGACGGAGAAACAAAATGTCCATAGCAGATGCACCTTGCTCCTCTAAGTAACGGAGCATTCCTTCAGCGGGCTTTAGTCCTTCACTGGGAGTCATCTTTTTAACTTTTCGGTTGTCAGAAGAAATCTCTTCGTCTTCTGATTCAGCTTCATTTTTATCCTCGTTCTCTTTCACTACTGCAACTATTTCACCATCTCCTAAAAATTCACAGTTTTCATCTTGCCCCATCTATTTTCCAACATCACCAACAGTAACTTCTTCGCAGCCTGGAATTTTCTTCAGTAAGTCCACTATTTCACAATTTTCTGTCTCTTCTCTGCTTTCTTGAAACTCGTTTCCTGAATGGTCCAGTCGAGCTTTTAATAGACCACCACATTATTTCAAAGATAATGTTCTGCTTGACCAGCAGAAATCATTTAGCGATTTAAAAAAAAAGTGATCGTCAAGTTATACGGAATGTCGAGATATCGGGAGGCGACTTAGCGGGATTCTACTGTATCAAGTAGGCTTACTATGTTAGTTATGATATACAGTAAAATTACTTATATTTGTCTTACATGACACTTGATGGAATATGATAGTAGGCCTAATTATTATAAAGAATAAAAATACTTGATAACAGTTTCACAAAAACCATTTTGTAGCACAAAATTTGTACTGTTGTATATGTTTATTAATTACCCAGAGCAATCTGGTGCCCAGTTTCCTTAGTAAAATGTATGTATTCAAGAGGGTCAGTAAAAAATTTCCTTTTTTTTATATCAGTAATGGAACTATATTCGTTTGCCAAGAGGTTTTATCTACAGTAAGGCAGATTAACTGTCCACACATGTACACAAATTTGTTTTGATTTTATTGTTCATAGTACAGTATGTTTAAATGAGTTTTTGTTAGACTAGCACAGTCTAATGGGAAAAATTCTTAAAGCTGTTGTAAATTTTATATTATAAAATCGAGGACCACAACCAAATGTCGTAAAATGAACCAGTACGCTGAATTAGAAAATATTGTTTGAAAGGCAGTTAGTGAGAAAGAGAAACAAGAATGTGAATGACAGTAAAACCGAGCACATGATGACTGATCTAGATAATTTATATATTGATGGGAATTTGATTAAAAATGTGGAAGGCTTTCATTATTTATGGCCAGTAATGGAACTGGATTGATCATCTAATATGGATGTAAGGAAAAGAATTTGTGGAGACCAAAAGGAATGTTAAATTCGATTTTATTGAGTAAGAATATAAATAAATAGAAGCAAAGCAGTGATCTACAAGACAATCTCTGAGAGTATAATGCTATACGGAGCAGAAACATGGACAATGGACATACAAATTCAGAAGTGGTTGCTTTCAACAGATATTGATTACAGTTGAAGATTGGCTAGGAGATCCAGGGTGGAAAGAATGAGGAATAAAACAATCAAGCAAATAATGGAAGTGATAGAACAAAAGAGATTGATGTAGTACAGGCATCTTAGAAAACTGTAAGACGGTAGAATCCTTAAAATAGTGGCAGAGTGGGAGACAGAATGAAGAAGAAAGATGGGGGAAGCCCAGGAAAAAATGCATTGACTGCTGGTCAGTAGTTGGTAGTTATTATTTAACAAATAACAGCTTTAATATATGGTTGGTGAATTTATTGTCGTTGGTGAAATTATTACTGAAAAATGTTTCAGTAATGAAAACTAGTTAACTGTAGCAGTTAACAGTTAAGAAGACTCAGTTCTTCTTACAAAAAGTTGTCATATTTACTAGTTACATTTTGCAACATTGAAAAATACTTCAAGAATGTATAAAATTGGCTGCCTATGTAAAATTGGATGAATCTGTGAGAACGATATGGACAAGTGTGGCCTTCAATTAGAAGATGCTGAATATAGAGATAAGCGGAGAATCATCGTCAAAGGAGAATGACTAGGTTTGTTGGGAAATTCCTTGTGTGTATTTAATGTATAATGTGATATGTTTAATGTGTTGAATATCTAATTTGATTTACAAGCAGAATGATCACTGTTGCACACCGCTATATAAAATTATCCCGATTAGCGCTTTCAAGCTTCATAGCTCATCGTCAGATCAGAATTAAACCAAAAATCTGTAAAAAAAACCTTCACTCACTTCTACCCCACCCTACTCACACACAACAAGCTATAATTGAATGTCCCTTCCCCACCCTCAGCCCTGTACCACCATCTGGACAGTTACATATTTTTCTAGCAAATTCCTTGTGCGTGTGCATGTGCGTGCGTGCGCGCACATATGTGTGTGTGTGTGCATCCCTTTTAAACCTAGTCTTTCGCATCCACACGTGTGCCAGTCACACACCCTTATTTTAAAAACACCTAATTAGTCCTAAGCAATTTAATTCTTAATCTTATCTATCTGTCCTCTAGCATTTACTTCTTAATTATGTTATAAAATATTTCTTCATTATCAAATTTAATTTTAGTATTAATTAAATTGTCTAACCCTTTTTCTCTTTCTTTCAATATTTCTAACTCCTCCCTAAGCTTCCTTTCAACTGTGTTATTTACTATTTTTACAATTTCGTAGTCTTCCAAAGGATTAACAAACTTATGGTTGTCTTCTATGAAATGTCTTGCATATAACGAATTCGTTGTTCTATTACCTTCTCCACGTTTGTGGTCAGACAACCTGCATACGAATTTTCGTCCTGTCTCACCTAGGTACACTTTGTTGCAGTCTCTACATTTTAATTTATAAATTCCGCTTTTCTGTAATACTGGTATTTTTTCTATATTTTTATTCCTTATCTTATCAAATACCGTTTCACATTTTTTAATAGCTATATCTATTCCGTATTTATTAAAACATTTTATAATTTTTCTAGTATGTGAACCTATGTATGTCAATGACCCTACATAATTCTTTTGTTCTGGTTCTATTTTAGCGTTTTGTATGTTAACCCTTTTCATAACTTTATCCACTATGTTGGTGTTGTAATTATTATTCCTTACAATTCCCTTTATCGTTTTTAACTCCCTATCTTTTGATTCGGTCTCTTTTAAACACTTCTGAGCTCTACAACAAAATGAATTGATTGCCGCCATTTTATATCTATAAGGGTGGTAAGACTCTCTTGGTATAATTATATCAGAATACGATTCTTTCCTAAATATCCCAAACTGTAGTTTCTCATTATCTTTAATTTCTATGTTTAAATCTAAGTAATTTATTTTCTTACCTCCTAGCTCTTCTTTAAATTGTAAGTTTTTATCCTTATTATTTACCTCATTTATAAACTCATGCACTTCTTCTATGCTTCCTTCCCAAATTACTAATACATCGTCAACGTATCTAATCCATAATTTTATATTGTTTTTATACTTAGTGGAACTTATTAATTGCTTTTCAAAATCATTCATGTATATTTCTGCAAGAATAGGGGATAATGAAGATGCCATGGGTAAACCTTTTTTCTGTATATAAAACTTGTTATTAAACCTAAAATAGTTCTGATTCACACATTCTTTAATTACTTTAATCAACTGCTTTTTATACCTGTATTCTCCCATATTATTATCGTTTATTAACTTAATAACTTTATTTACTGTGATATTGGTAAACATGTCCTTAACATCCAGTGATATCAATTTTGAATTTACATTAATTCTAATATTTTCTATCAATTTTACATTATTCTCTATGCTCTATTTTGTCCCAAATTCATATTTCTCTTTCAGTACTCTGCTAACTTCCTTTGATAATTTATAAATAGGTGCATTAATAAAAGAAACAATGGGTCTAATTGGTTTTCCTTCTTTATGTATCTTAACCTGACTTTTAAAAGTTGGTGCTGTTGGATTACTCTCTAATAAATACTTTTTCTTATTTTCTTCTATAAATGTTATCTGTTTCATCATTTGTTTTATCCTTGACTGGTACTTACTTGTATAATCATACTTTATTTCCTCATATGGTCCTTCACTTATAAATTCTTCCGTTTTCTTTATGTATTCGTCTTGTCTCAGTAGTACCATTGTATTTCCTTTGTCCGCCTTCATAACTATAATATCACTCTTTTTTATTTTATTCTTTAGTTTAGTAACAGTTGATTTGATTTTTTGTTCATTTTTTGAATTATACAAATTTTTCTTAAATATTTTATCTACTACATTCCCTACTTCCCACCTCATTCTTTTTTTATTTGATTTACATATAGTGTATTAATAGTGTATAATAGGAGTGTATTAATAGGAGTCAACCCTCAGTACTGAGGAAATTCTCTGATAAAAAAAAGAGAAGAGGTAGGGAAATATCTGTAGCATAGCACAGGTTTAAAATGCAATCAGTTACCAATCCACAGATATGCAAAATGAGAAAGAAACCCGTTCACCCCCTGTATTCTATATGGTCATTAATAATATTGCTACGACAGCATAGAACAATCTAGGCGTTTATCGAATGTGCCAGAAAGATCTCGACGTAAGCGTGTGGTGTACGTGCTACTAAACGCATGTTGCGAGAATTTTCTCGACTTTGCCAGCCTTCGCTCGGGCGCTCGGACTGTGTCAAGGCCGCAGCAATTACGTAGTTCGCGAGAGATAAGACGCAGTTTGGAAGCTTCTGGTGTGTGAGCGTAGCTATAAATACATCGCGTCGCGGCCTTAGTTTTCAGTTCAATGCGAGATTTTTGACTGTGCGGTTCGAGAGTATTAGTGCGATATATTTACAGAGCGGTTCGGGTTATTACGGTGTACGTTCAAGTAGTTATTAGTGAAGTGTTGCGTTTTATATTCGGACGGTATAATTGTAATACAGTTGAGTTTTAATATTAGTGGACATTTTATTGCGTATGAACAATTTCATTTGATTTGTTGTAGACACTGTGTTGTTAATTACGAACTGTTCTACTATAACAATTAAAGGTGTGATTAGTGACTTAATTGGTGTCTTGTACTTATTTTGTTTCCACTGTACCTACGACGATCGAGCAGACCGTCGTAACAGTGGTGTCAGAAGTGGGATAGAACGGTTAACAGTGGAAACAATGGATACTTTGTACAAGACGAGTGTAATTCGTAATTAATCGATAAACAATGGATGCCAGTCAGATGATGGAAAATTTACAGGCGCTGCTGTTGCAGACAGAAAAACGACAGGACGAGAAACGCAGACAGGAGGCGGAGGAAGCAGAAAGACGACAAAAAGAAGAACGAATACAAGAAAGAGAAGAAGCAGAAAAACGACAGGATGAAAAACGCAGGCAGGAAAGAGAAGAAGCTGAGGAACGTCAGAAAGCACTAATGCTAGAAACAGAAGAAAGACAAAAAGATAAAACGGAAGCTCTCTTTGAAACTATGCAGAAACAGTTGCAAGAACACAGTACCGCAGAATTGGGTATCCTACGAGGTGAGCTTAATAAACAAGTTACTAAAATATCGGAGGTACAAGAGTCAATGACATTAAAAATAGCTGAAGTAGAAAAATCTGTCTTGATTGTTGAAGAATCGATGTCTACAAAAATATCTGTTATAGAAGAATCTGTGTCAAATAAAATATCTGCAGTAGAAAACTCAATGGCAAACATAAGAGAACAAATTAAAAGTGAAGTCGAACAGTGCATGAAGATTCAACCAAAACAAATTTCTGAACAGACTGTACCAGTGATCAAGACAGAAAAAGACACAGAAAATAAGTTAACAGAGAAAGTCACTTTGCCTGCAGTAGGGACAGTTCATGTAAAAGCTCCAACCTTTGACGGAAGCACTCACTGGGCAACGTACCTCCGCCAATTTGAAGCTGCTGCATGCGCAAATAATTGGACAGAAAAAGACAAGGCTGTTTCACTTGTTCTTGCATTAAAAGGACCCGCGGCAGAACTACTACAGAAAGTGCCACCTGACAGCCAGAACACCTATGCCGAGTTGATAAAAACTCTAGAATTACGGTATGGTGATAAACATTTGCGAGATGTGTACTGCACCCAGTTGAGAGCAAGGCGACAACGTTCCGGGGAAAGTCTTCAAGAATTTGAAGCAAGTATCGACAGATTGATTAGATTGGCCTATCCTGAAGCACCAGAAGACTTCCGAATAAGGTTTACGGTGCAGACATTTATTGATGGCATCGGAGATTGTGAACTTCAGCAAGTGTTACGAATGGCAAGACACCGAGATAGCTCAGAAGCTCTTGTTCACGCCCTAGAGTTTGAAGCTGCCAAGTCAGCGTCCCGCTACATTAATGGGTTTGTGCCATCACGTTGCAGTCAGAAGATCCCTGTATCACATTACCGTTACGATGGGTGCAGAAAAACAGTGTTGTCGGACAAACAATTCAAAAGTTCAAGAGAGTCGCAACGATTTGAAAAAGACAGAAGACCGAAATGTTACAACTGTGGGAAACGTGGTCATCTACAGGTAGACTGTTGGGAGAAGAAAATACCGAGAGAAGAGACTGATCGCACCAATTGGAGAAGTAAAGGCCCAGAACAGCACACAGTTTCCACGCTACATAAGATCAGTGGAAACTTGATTGTTAATGGATTTGCGGATGGTAAACCAACATCATTTACAGTTGACACGGGCGCAACAGTGTCCATTGTGCGCCCTGACTTAGTCTGTAACCGCCATCCTCTAATTAGCTCTTGTACAATACAGACTGTGACTGGAAGCCCCGTCAAGGTGCTAGGAAAGGTAGACGTACGTGTACGCCTGGGTCTTCTTGAGTTTAGCCACCAAATGCTCGTTGCAGACATTGTCGATGAAGTGATTCTTGGCACGGACATTATGAATGCCTACGGATTCGTTGTGGACTTAAGAGAGAATGTCCTGAAAGTTGGCCAAGAGAAGATAAAGCTTTGCATGGCTAAAATGACAGGGTCTATCAACCATTCGATTAAGCGAGTGGCATTAGTCGAAGAAAAATTCAACAAGTCTGGTCAAGAGGAAACCTCCCTGTTGCAAGCGGAAATGGAGGAAGAACTTGCAGAGGAAGTACAAATAAGTATAACGACAAAAGAAGTGATTGGAGAGCCAACTATGGGTGTCGAGACAAAACTCTTGCTTGTTCCTGAGCTGATAGAAGCGGCCGAGGGTAAAGTGGCTGAAGATGAGGTTGCACAAGAGGTTGTTGACGAGAACCAAACAAACTTGGATCAGCCAGTGGTATTTAGGTCATTAGTATCTGACGCAACGCGAGTGATTCCAGCGAAGCTAGTGGTTATGCGAAAGATTCGCAGTCCTGGGAACGTGATGTTCGGATCACACGAGACTGAATTCGAAGAACGGGAAAATTATCCTTCTTAAGGACGGCCACCTAGATCGCCTGGTCGAGTATTACTTGGAAGACGCTTTGCCAGTTCGGGACGAACAGGCTTAAGGAGGGGAAGTGCTACGACAGCATAGAACAATCTAGGCGTTTATCGAATGTGCCAGAAAGATCTCGACGTAAGCGTGTGGTGTACGTGCTACTAAACGCATGTTGCGAGAATTTTCTCGACTTTGCCAGCCTTCGCTCGGGCGCACGGACTGTGTCAAGGCCGCAGCAGTTACGTAGTTCGCGAGAGATAAGACGCAGTTTGGAAGCTTCTGGTGTGTGAGCGTAGCTATAAATACATCGCGTCGCGGCCTTAGTTTTCAGTTCAATGCGAGATTTTTGACTGTGCGGTTCGAGAGTATTAGTGCGATATATTTACAGAGCGGTTCGGGTTATTACGGTGTACGTTCAAGTAGTTATTAGTGAAGTGTTGCGTTTTATATTCGGACGGTATAATTGTAATACAGTTGAGTTTTAATATTAGTGGACATTTTATTGCGTATGAACAATTTCATTTGATTTGTTGTAGACACTGTGTTGTTAATTACGAACTGTTCTACTATAACAATTAAAGGTGTGATTAGTGACGTAATTGGTGTCTTGTACTTATTTTGTTTCCACTGTACCTACGACGATCGAGCAGACCGTCGTAACGTTTCTAATATTTTTAGCCATCCAATTTTACCTGGGTAGCCAATTTTGTACATTCTTGCAAGTATTTTCAATGTTGCAAAACGTCAACAGTAAATACGATAACTTTTTGTAAGAAGAACTGAGGTTAGCTACAGTTAACTACGATTTTCATTACTGAAACATTTTTCAGTAATGATTTCACCAACGATATTATTTCTCAAACATGGAAACCGGATATTTTCAAGTTAATGAATGTTCGCAAGTTCCAGTTTTTTAATGGTTCAACCAGTTACATGAGTACAAACTACTGATGAACTGTCCATATTTATCTCACCAATCATAAAATGTTACCTCACGAAAAAGAATTTGAAATGGAATATCTTATAGCCAATCATAATAATACCCATGCAAACACAATTTTCTGAACTACATGTGAAAATGGAATGAATAGTAAATTCAGTATTTTTATACTGTATTAATTGCTAAATCCTCAAAGCATATGCAAAATTAAAAACAAAAAGTAAACAAACAGAAGTAGTTTTCGTTAAATTGACTTGTTTTCTGTGAGATCAAACATTTTTCATAAGATTATGAAAGGCATAATGTAATTAATAATTTTTCGTATCTTGTTTTTGTAATGACACAGTCTTTATAAACCAATAAAGACAGGTTTTGCTTGATGGATGTGACTTACAGACTTTATCTAGAATTTTAATTTGACTTAGAGAACTTATGACGAGTTCTAAGTTAATATAATAAGTAAAATTAATTATTGATAAAATTTAGGTGTGTAGATACCAAATGCGTGTAAAATACCTGTACATATAAAATCTTCCAAAATAATTTTTTTGGTAATAGTTCAAGTTTGTTTACATTATAGATCACATGAATAAGGTATACAAAATATAAAAAGAAATGACCAAAGAAATGTTTTTTTTTTTATTATTTGTTTGCAGAATTAAAATATTCCCCAATAAAAATTTATACACTAGCAGAATTGCTAAATAAAGAAAACTGATTTAATATGTTTGCCATGTTTACGCACATACATGTTTCATTAAATTGAGAGATGTTCCCTGTTAAATGGTATTTGAGATGTGACCATTACAGTTTATCATATTATTAGCATATATAAAACAAGCATCAGTGACAGAATTGGTTTTCATTTAGTTCATGTGACTGCGGTCTGTGACGACAAAAGTCAAATACGTTTATATTTGTTGTTGAACTTCGTAATTAACAGTATCTGAATAGATCAGCATTGTTGTAACTATTTAGTACTGTTAACAGTGATAGTATTGAGAGTAAAATACAATGTAATATATACGTTGTTAATAATTAAATTAATCTATGTGTTACAAAAATTCCTTCAAAGTTCAGGAATAATATAAAATATTATTTGAGTGAGGTTCTGATTTTACTAAACTGTGAACACTGATGTTATCTGGGAATGGGTGTGCCAGCATTTAGATGTTGCGTTTAAATGTTTAGTGCTTATCTCACAGGAAAGAAGATAGGTTATGGTACGCTAATTATTGGTTGAGCTTTAACTGACTAAAGCATTCAGGTGTTCAGTGTCTGTACAAAGATTTGTTGAAACATGTTTATTCTCCAAATGTGTTAACAGTAATTTATTAAAAGTCTGCAGTATATTTTAAATTATATTAAGAAGTAAAAAAAAAAGAAAATTCTGTGGAAAATGAATGATTTAAACACTTTATATTGTGCATGTTTTTATAAATCCAGACATTGTTTTATATTTTTTAAACTTTTTTATGCCATGTTATTAAGGTGTTAGTATATTTATTTGTGGGTGAATCCATCACATGTTTTCAGTAGATTAGATAAACACAATGAATAGCACAGATGTGTTTCTGCAGAATTAAATGTTACTCAAAACAGTGTTTCAGATGAATAATCTATATGTATTATGACGTACAGTATTTGTTTATTAGTGTTTCAAGACAATGGATTCTTTTTTTGATTCAATGTTCACTAGGAAAAGAACAGTAAATCAGGTATAGTAATTTGGAAGAGTAAATTGTAATTGACCTAATAAATGATGATTGACACTAGGCCTGTCATTCTCTCTAGTTCCATTTGTAGTGATGATTATTGTGCATTATCAGAAGTAGGCTAAAAGACTACAAAAGTTTATGTAGACGTGTGTTTTAAATTTTCCTGCAAACTGAAGTATGATTCTTGTGTATTTAATAAAAGAGTAGCAGAGTATTATTAATTGTGGTATACAAATAAACAACTTTAATGTTTCTTAGGCATTGAATCATCAGTGATGCAGTGTACTGTTTAAATAATTAAAAAAAAATCAGTAACCGATAATACGCTGTACAATGGGTTTAACAGTGTAAACATCCTAACGGTCATTAATGAAATGAAATTAATGAAAATATGGATTTGATAAAGGTAGTAAGTATTTTGTGACTAAGAATCAGACTGTTTCAGTCACTTTGAAGTTATTTTATGGACATAGTTATAATTCAGATTAATCTGGAGACAAAAATCTCTCAGTTTTTAATAAGTATGACAATACAAAAAATATATACCAAGAATTTAGTATGCACGCGCGCGCGCGCGCACACACACACACACAACGCTCATGGTGTGTACACAAGTTCAGCCCATACTTGTCGTCTTCTAGGCAGCGATTGAAATAAAACACTTGTATCACTGTTGACACATTGTTTATTTACTAGTATGACAAATAATTTTTCACAAATAAAAACATAACAGAAAATTCAATTTTGATCCACAACTATGATATTGATTATTAACACAGTCATAATTTAAACAAGCAAAAACGATAACACACAAATACGGCATGTAATATCTTCAAAAAAATATACTGCAAGTAGATTTATTTTACCTGACGCATGTTTCATAGAAATTAATCTGTATTTTCAGAGGTTTGTTTGAATTGGAATTACAATTACAATTCAAACAAACCTCTGAAGATGCAGAATAATTTTGTCAGGTAAAATAAACCTACTTGCAGTATATTTTTTTGAAGATATTATATAGGAGACCTGCAGGAAACTCAATGAGTTACTTACAAAGGAATAATGGACAAATATGGTAATACACAAATAACCACAAATGTAACACACACACACACCTTGTAACTCACTAATTGAATTCTGAATCTGAACTAAAACTTTTCTCCGTCTCTTACTTTTATATATAGTTGGTAATGATGTCATTCACAAACATGCATCATTTCAATATTGATCACACTAGTATGTCGAGGTTGTTCAAAGTGTTTATTCTATAACCAGGTAGAAGAAACTATGTTTATCTAGAAATGTATTGCACATTGATACAGAACATTCTAGTATATTCTATAAATAGTGTGTATCTATATACGTAAGTTATACATCAATTATGGATAATATAAATACAGATGAGTAACCTAACCTATGTACTTAACCTATATATTTGCTCACCATGTAGCCTCGGTCCAAGTCACATCGTTACCTAGGACCTGCACCACCTTATTCTTCCATGTGTTTTTTTTTTCCTACTTTCTCTCTCGTTACATGATTGCCTTCCATATACACTTCACCTCCCCCTAGAATAATCCATTCTGACTAAATTTCCGAAATATTTTCCCATCATTGAATCAGTTCCCCCCCCCCCCCAGATATCTCCTTATTAGATCATTTCTTTTCATTAAGCCTGTAACTCCTTTCCATTCCTTGCAGTTTGCTTTCCATTGGGTTGGATAATGCTCAACTCTCATTCCCATAAATTGTTATTGACTGGCCTAAACAGTGTCCTAAACGTCATCGTCTTTTCCCTTGTACTTATTTACATCTTCCTTATAAGCAGTTAAACAATCTGCTCGAACAGTGTTTATAACCAGGAAGAGTTACTAATCCTGTCGTTCATTCCCCATCCAAATACACACATTCAAATACTGTTGCATAACAGCTTAGTGTATCTTCCTCATTTATCACTGTGCCAACATCCTTATTGTCTTGTCGTGTAACCATACCTTTCAACTTCTGTGTGTTTGTCGTTTGTGTTCTGTTTTCACAGCCCCTTCCCCATAGCTCTAGAGTCTCTTGTACTTCGTTTTCTTACAAAGCACATACCATAAAATTATTTGTAAATACACACAGATAAATATACTTCCTTTTATGTTTTTTACTTCTTAAACATTTAATGATGTCATCAGTTATCATAACAAAGAAAGTCATAACAAACTCCTCCTTGTTTCAATCTTTCATTTCATTTAAAATGTTTTAAAAACATACAGACACTTTTTAAAAACTTAGTAGTAATATGTTTCACCAAGTGCCCAACGAGTCATCAGTCAATATCGTATTTCAAATGTGTCCAACTGCATTTTATCTTTCCTCTCATAACTTTTGTTACTTACATAAAGGCTTTGAATTCCTTCAGATTAATATTTCAGAGTCTTAAATTCTCTTTTTGAGAAACTGTTGAATACCTTTTCAGTATCCATAAAGCCACACTATTGGTTTCTTAATCCTAATTGTTTTTCATCAGCAGATTTAGTGTACAAATATGACCCCTGCACACTTCTTCCCTTCCTAAACCCATTCTTCACTACATCTAGCTGATTTATTTAGGTTCTTAATTTTGACCCCAATATTTTTTCATAAACTTTAGCAGTTGTACTTAACTGCCCCAATAATTACCACAGTCTCTGTTACCTCCCGTTTTAAATATCGGTATTATTATACATGTCGTCTAATCATGGAGACTTCACTATTCCATGCCATGTAACAAGTGTTTGTTAATATCCAAACACCTGTTTTCCTTAACTTTTAATATTTTTAATGTAATCTGATCTTGGCCTAACAATTTTCATCTTTTAATACATCCTTCAGTCTCCGTCCTTTCTGCGCTGCAATTTCTTTCTTCATTATCTCCATTGCTTTCACAGTCCTTCCCCTCCCCTTCACCACTGGTCTACACTCAATCTGTACAGAGATCTATAAAATATTCCATTCACCTCTCCATCACTTTCTTTTTCTCTGTTATTATTCTCCTATCCCCTGTCAGTATGTACTTCAAATCTTACCCTTACTGCTTCCTTAATGCTTCCAATGCTCTGGAAAACAGATTCTGGTTGTTTTGCTATCCTCTTCCATCTATTATCCAAATTCCTTCCAAGAGCGTTTTTTCACCCGTGCACCATATCCCTTACTCTGTGAAGATAAAGAGAGTTCAGTTTTTCAAATTTTTATATTTTTTAGGGGACTTTATCAAATCAGAATGGCTCCACATCAGCTACTATGGCACGACATAAGTCTGAACGAGAGAAAAAGTTGGGTCATAGACGTGTGGGTACTGGTGGCGAGGTTACCTATAAAAAGGTGATATATTTAGTACACTATACACTACCAATAAGTAAATGTCTATAATTATTAAAGTATTAATTGTTGTAAAGTTTATCAAATTCAAAATGTGTTCAACAAAGTATGCCTCTGACATGGTTAGCTTTCAGCTGTACTGTGTTTGAAGAGGAAGGATGAAGGTGAATTAGCTGTCTCTGTAATTCCAACTTTGTTGTATTTACTTGTTTAGAACTTAGGTCGTGTTTATGACTTAGGTCGTGGTTTAGGACTTGAAAATGGCAGAAACACTAAAAAAGCCTTGTCTGGAACATGACAAGTAGCAGTTTAGCAAGTAAACATGACAAAGTTGGAATAAAAGAATTGGTTTTTATTTGTTCATTTATAATAGCGAGTGTTAGGTTTGTACAGTATTATGAGTTTAATTTGACTTCAGGTTTAACTGGATTGTATTATTCGTGTTTAATGTTCTTTATGGCCAAATAAAATACTCGAATACTTAGTATTTGATCACTATTATTTTTATGTTGTGTGTTGATCACTGTGATTTGTTCTTTTGCTTGTAATGATTTATAAATATTAAATTTTGTTAGTGATCTGGTAATATAGAAATTGTTTCTTTTTCTGTTTTGCAAGGTGAATTTTCGATCTGGTCTCTTATTAATTTGTGTAAAGTCTCTTGAATTCTATTGACTTTATCCTATTTGAATAATACTGTACATTGTACATTTTTCTTTAAATTCTTGGTTCAGGATAGTTGAGCTGTTCTTCATTTCATTTTTTCTGTAAACAAGGAGTTCCATTCATTCAGTATCATTAAAATGTGAAATGCAGACATTACGTCATTTTCAGAAAAAATTGTTAAGAAAATCTTGTACTTAATGTATTTTTAGAATTTACACATAATTTTAATAATATAAAATGCATAGATATGTTATATACATACAGAAAATTGGGACTGTCAGAATACTTATGTTCTTTTTTTGTGTAATATAACACTTTAGTTTTGTTATAAGGCTTGTATCAGTCAATGTTAGTAATCATTGGTATATTGTTAGTTATAGAATTCTGAGGTAGTATCATCTATGTTTATAGATTGCATGAGGCATTTGTTGTTTACTGCAAAAGGTAATTGTTTTGTGTTATTTAGAAGCAGTTATTCGATTACTGGTGAGGAGACTGGAGATTTTTGGGAAATATAGTGCCTGCCTTTAGAAAATTACAATTTTATATAGGGTCTTCTAACTTATATGTAGAAAGTGATTTCCAAAGACCTCGGAGAATACTGGGAAATAAAATGAAACTAAACAAAATTTAATAGTCGCTATTTATTCCTCACTCCTTAGTTTTTAAAAATTACATCTGGTAGGTATTCACCATGGGGCTTTATAAGTTTCTGGAATCTGTGATGAAAATTTTTCATAACCCTTTTTAACCCTTTCAACAGTGACAACTGGGTTAGTATGTTAGGCCTCTGGTAGTGGAATTTTTGGTATCATTAAAATGTAATTTAATGATAAATTGTCAACTTTAATTATAGGGGAACAGAAAAGAAATGTATAAATAATGTTAAATAGATCATCTTCACTCTCCAAAAATGGATACTGCATCACCAAATTCATAATTCATAACGTATTCACAGATTTTATCCTCAGTTAGATAGTTAGACTTTTGCAAAGGTAGTTTATCAGAAACACTCAACACTAAATTAAAATTGTATATACTGTATAATATATATAAAATGAACAAGTTATTTATAAAAGATAACAATGTTTACACATCTACACTTTCATAAACTAAACACAACATAACACCCCAACGCTCCCAAACACATGTGTCAGAGAATGCAAATTCTTCTCCATAGCCATATATATTACATCACAATAAGAAAGAATGAATGCCAAGTGTTTGAAAAACAATCCATTAGAGTGCGGCATGAATAACATTGCAACTAATGCATATCGCTAATATTTATGCAGCAAAAGTTGAAACGTACATATACATGCTTACCAAATTTGGCCCCTCTGAGAAACAAATACATATATACACGTGATCAAAGTGTTCAACATTTTAGGATGGTGGTTTCAATCGTCTAGCTTATCCAATATTTTGTCCTTCAGTTCTTCAATAGTTTGTGGTCTGTTTCTGTAAACTTTGTGTTTTAGGTAGCCCCAAAGAAAGTAGTCTGGGGAAGCTATATCAGGAGATCTCACAGGCCACTCTAAATCACCAGATTTTGAGGTCAGCTTCTCCCTAAAGATTGTCCCCAACCATTCCATCGTTTCTCTTCCTGTATGTTTTGACACTTCATGAAACCAGAGATTTTCTGAGTTTATATTTTACTTTCAAAAATTTTTGTAAAAAATAATACTTTAGCATTTTTTTTCATGAGACCAGACATTTTCTGAGTTTATATTTTACCTTCAAAAGTTGTAAAAAATAATACCTTAGCATTTCTTGGTATATTTCACTATTCACTGATACTGCAACACCACTTTGTGAAAGTCACAATGTACCACATTGGACTCTTTTCACAATACAGTCATTTTTCATGCATATCTCAAGGGTTAGGAGAAGCCCAGTAGTGGTAGTTTTGATTGTTGGTGTAACCATCTAGATAAAAGTGTGCCTTGTCATACTACAAAAACAAATTTGGGAACAGTTCTAAATTTTCTTAAGTTTTTTCAGTAATCTGATTAACAAAGTTCAGTCTCAGAATTTTATCTCTAGTGTTAATTTTAAATGTTATTTGTAATTTGTAAGTGAGATAATGCAAATCAGATCTCAAAAGTCTCCTTGCACTAATGTCAGACAGTCCCAAGGTATGGCGTACTGCAGATTTGCACGGTCTTTTCTGTGTGGCTAATCTCACTTGATTATGTTCTCAGGCATTCGCATTGTGCAACTACCACTTACAAAAGACAAACTTATACTACCCATACCATTAAAAGAATTAATCCATGACAGGATAGAATTATGAAAAGGAACATGATCATGTCTTTCAGGTTAAATGGTTAAATAGTTGACTAAAAGGCCCTACACATGCTCCGGCAAACCAGAGAGACCTGTCGCAAAGGCCCTACACATGCTCCGGCAAACCAGAGAGACCTGCCTCAAGGTGCGGGGCTTTGAGGTAGGCCAGAGCATGTGTAGCGAGTTTGGCCTCAAGACAGACCTGTCACAACAGCCTCAAGAGGCCCCTGGAGTAAATACGAAAACTTATATTCGTTTTGCCTTTGCATTGTCCCCTCCAGTAGTCTTTTAAGCAAATTCATGTAAAACTGTTTTGTATTTGCTCCTGAAATTAACAGCTTTTGTGATCGATACAATGTGAAGAATATTTTTGGGTGAAATTGGGCATTTTTCAGAATCTCTGGGGGTAATTTAGCAGGTGTACAGTTGGCAACCCTGAAAGGCATGTGTTCTAATTTCTTCTATTATCAAAAATGAATTTGATACCAAAGATGTTTGAATATAAAGTTATGCTAGTGGTTTGAATGTAAAGTCATATCTTATTTTGTTAAAAAGAAGTAGTAAATCAAATAAAATAAAAATACTGAATTAGTGTGTAAAAAACGTGAAATTAATCAAGACTTTGATACTTTCAAAACTGTAGAACAGTGAATGAAGTTGACTGACGATTGTTAATATTGTTTCTAACCAAAAAACATAATTCTATTATGTGTTACATGGTATGTAAGTAAAGTAAAATATAAGTTTGACAAATTGGTTTAATTACAGTTTTATTGTTTAGGTTATGTAGTATTACTGTGATGGAATATTTAAATAACTTGTGTTGTTTTAAATTTACAGAATATTTTAAAAGTCTTGCAGGAAGTCTTATATTGTATAGTATTGGTTGAACAGGTGGATTGTACATTTGAAATTGATGTGAATGTTGAATTATAAAACTTGTCTAAATCATACTTTTCAGAGTCTGGTTAATTCTTGTATGTTTACATTTAATATTTCTTAGAACATGCACAATTCATCCGATATGAAGTTCAACAATTTTCAGGTGTAACACATTTTTAATATATATGTTGGTAAGCATATATGTACATATATGGGTAAGTTCAGTGTACATGCTGTAGCATGACTGTTACCATAATGGACATAATAAGGACATACAGAAGACAGGAGTAGGTGGAATCTGTTTTGTTAAGATAGTAGCATCAGAAGGTAGCACAATACAGGTAAATGAAACCGTTACTCGTGACTTGCTATTTTTGCTATGTGTTGGTGTTTTGTATTACGTTAGTTTTGTGAGATTGTCATGACAAGAGGTACTAAGATATTGTGGATGTCTCAAAGTATTACAGAGAAACATTTTTGACATAAACATTCACTAATTTAATTTTAAGACAGCATTTTTTTTGTTAATTTTTAATTGTTGTGTATACTCCAAATACTTATATCGTGAATGTTGAATCATATGTTTAGATACAAACTTCACAGATTATGGGTTCAATTCAATTGGGCATTCAGCATGCTGTCGGCGGGTTAGCATCTAAACCTGAAAGAGATCTTCTTATGCAAGATTTTATGACTGTAGAAACGACAACCTTTGCTGCTGATGGAACAAACCATACGCCAGCGCATCACTATTCTGAATTCATCTTCAAAACTTATGCGCCTATTGCATTTAGATATTTTAGAGATCTTTTTGGTATACAACCTGATGATTTTCTTGTAAGTTACATATCTTTATTAAAGATACAATTGTAACTGAATAATGAATATTTATGTGGTTATTTCAGTCATATAAACAACATTAGTAAATCTAGTATAAACACAGAATTTTTATACAGTAGTATGTTAATAATATTAATTTCTTGTACTTGGAAATTGTAAGATTTCAACATTGTACTGTCCATGGCTATACAACAATTTTAATACTTCAAAATTGCCCTTTTTCCCTTGATACTTCCTGCCAAACTATCATTTTAGCACTGTATCAAAAAACTGTAACAAATTTAGCTTTTAACGAGATAGTAAATGAGTACATCAAACTGAAGCCCCCCCCCCATCCATGATGATTCCACATATATTGCCAGTATGCCGAGTGCATACCGGCATAACAAATTAGTCATGAAAGTAATTGTGCACTACCAGAAATAATTTTTTTAATTTTCGTTACTAGCAATCTGATATGTGAAAATTATGTTGACACTGTAATAACTAATTTAATTTCTTAAAACAAAATTTATATAGATTAGATCAAATTGAAATGTTTTACCATAAAAATTGATTATCATACATAAGCAATGTGAGTATGACAAAGTTCAAAACATCTGGTTATACAAAGCCCTACAGCACATTCTTACTCTCACTGGTTTATTTCATAATCAATTAAATAACCATATTATAATGCAGTTTAATTACCATATGTTAGAAAGAGTGAAAAGTAATATATATGACAACGTTGTTATATGTTTCCATTTCCAAACAAAATCTTGCATGAAACATCGTGGAAGATTAATCAGGCTTTTGTGTGATATCTCTATCAGTGTCATTGATTTCAGAATCCAACAATTAGAATTCTCATCATAAATATACATTTAGCGTGAAATGATGCGTATATGAATTTGACATTCTGTTTGTGCCGGAAACACCATGTGTCTAGCACAGGTAACAGATTACTCACAGGTGTGTGGGAGATATTTACTAGCAAACGTTCAAACTAAACTATAACAGTAGCATGTATAAAAATGTATATGCAGTGTACTACAATCATGTGTAGCTGGTAGCATATAGGGAAGCGTATTTATACATGTGAAACATTACCACCTGTATGGCATATGTGTTCGGTGCCCTGCACCATTTTTCATTGTCTGTTTCATGTACAGGTAAGGCGTTGAAAGTGTTGTCATGAAGTGTATTATCATGTGCCAATGAAAACAGTAAACAATTGTATATACTTGGCACACTGATTCTCTTAAAGATTGGCAGGGTTATGCTTCTTCTTCTTCTTATCTAGCGTTACAGCCTTTGGTTGGCTTTAGCCTCCTCAACAATACTCCTCCATGCTTCCCTGTTCTCTGCCCTTCCTCTTCACCCTCTGATTCTCATTCTAGCAAGATCTTCTATTACGCCATCCAACCGTCTCATCCTTGGCCTGCCTCTACATGTAGTACTATAATATATTATATTATAATAAAGATTATAATATAAAGATTTATACTATAAAGATTATATTATAATCTTCCCTGCTCCCATCCAACATCCGAGGCTTTTGTTGAGGTTTCATAACCAAGCACTTTTACAGTATGGGGGGGGGGCAGCTCCATGCCAAATTTTAACCTGAAGGACCAGAATTATAGTCAAGGTTTTCTCCTCTAGATAGGTTGCTTCCACTACAGCTACAGAGTCCCACCTACCATTTCAGTCGCAGTATCACAGCCGGGTAAATCAAGATTTGATTGCCGCGTCCAATAATCCATAGGCCGGTTTAGGATCATTTCCTATATGCCCTACCTTGGTACTGGTGGATACTGCTGCCCTCCACCAGGAATGTTTATTGCCCGTCCGGTGTTAATGATTGAATCGTAAAAAGTGACATATCTACTGTGGACCTTGCACAGTTAAAAATATAGTTTTAACATTAGCGCATTGTAGTGTACCTCTTCTTGGTACACTACTATGAAGAATCTGTTTCTGATAATTCATGTTAACAGTGAATAGACTTAACTTAAAAACATAGAACTTGCAGAATTGAGTTACTGAGGTATGCAGCAGCAGACTGAACGTTGCTATACATATAAGGAAATGAAGCCATCAGATATAATCAAAAGATATATTCGGTCTAAACAAAAACATAAAGAGGTATGGAATTTAAAAGAGTTTGTACCAAAATATAAAATGAACTGACATACTTGTACAAACTTGCTATTCAAATCAGTAGTATGAAAAACTGAAGAATTTTTTTATTCACCAGATAGAAAATCAGGACATAAGCAGAAGTGATCAACTGAATTTATTTATTGAATATAATAAAAAGTCAACAAGTATTCTCTTATTGGTTTCTGTGAAATTTAAGAATAAACTGTAAAAGTTTTTGAGAGTTGTGAACATTCTGGAACTTAACTAATTAAATGTAGACAGTGATTATGAGGAGCACGATTATTTAATTAGAAAGACCCCTTATACCAGTTGTATATGAAACAAATTGAATTCAGTATTAAACAGTTTTCATAATTGTTTAGAAAAGTGTGTATTTGCACATGCTTGATTTCAACATCAGTTAGACACTATTGTAGACTGTTAACCTGAAAATAAAAGCATCCGTTTTCTTAATGAAGTTTGAAGTGTAGTCTAAAAGTCATGACTGTACGTCCCCAGTTAGTGTGCTGCAGTACTGACAGAAAAAGTACACACATGCGCTCAAGCTGTTTATACAGCCAAACCTCTTTATAACAAATCTCGATATTACGAAAACCTCGATTTTACGAATTTTTTTACTGCACCGTGACGTTGTAATAAAACTATGTATAAATTTACCTCTATTTAATGTATTCATACCTCTATATAACGAAATGGTGACACGTACTGCATATCAACATACAGTAATTTTTACTCAATGTTTTGTAAAAATAATGCCATTAAATTTAGGGCAAGACATCTCTGTGAGTTTTTGATTTCTGTACCTAAATTGTACTTTTATACAAACACAAAGTATTCTTGACCACAGCCGAAAATGACAGGTTATTTTTATTGAAATTGTAAAGCGTAAATTCCCTAAATTGTCTTACATTTGTACTGTATCACCCATAACAATAAAATCCTAAGAAAAGATTTAAACACGTGTTCTGCCGTTACCTGTTGGCGACGGGCTTGGCCTGGTCGGAAAGGGAGTTATTGTAAACCTATACATAAGAGTAGCGGAATTCCCCAAAATCCATTAACTAACACAGAACACTGAAATAGACATAACAAACAGAATTCTTAGAATTCACTTGGCCCAGACATCCTCTATTGTTCAGTGCATACATACAGTTCAGCAATAACTTTTCCTGGGATTAACTCAGTTTGTCTCTGTCTTTGGATTGCGTTAGTCGTGTTATACAGGTTAGTCGTGTACTGTTTCTGTAGTGTGCTGTATGCAATGTCAAAACGGAAGTGCCTTAGTGTTTCGGAAAAAATTAGCATTATACACGAAGTTGACAAAGGTGTTAAAAAAAAAGACAATTTTAAAAAAATCGGGACGTGATACTACAGGAAGCAGACCAATGTAAAGAAAGTCTAGTGAGGAAAAAGTTAAAAAGTAGCATGTATGATGATATCGACGAAGCCATTTTAAAATGGATGACGGTGATGCGCGAAAAAAAGCTTCCATTACCCGGGACATTAATTAAAGAAAAAGCCCTGGAATTTGGTGCTGCATTGGGACACAAGGATTTCCAGGCCAGCAATGGGGGTGGTTAGAGAAGTTTAGAAAAAGGCATGGTGTAATTCATAAAGTAATTTGTGGAGAAAGTGCAAGTGCTAGCGTAAGTAACTGTGAAACTTGGAAGCAGACTGTGTTAAAACCGATTTTAGAAGAATATCTGCGAAAAGACATTTTCAACGCGGACGAGACGGGTCTATTTTTTAAATGTTTACCCAACAAAACGCTAACTTTTAAAAATGATCCGTGCTTTGGTGGTAAACAAAGTAAACTAAGAATTATGGTGTTAGTGGCTGCAAACATGCTAGGGACTGAAAGACTTAAAATGTTGGTAATTGCGCTATTAAGAAAAATAACGGTACGTAATATTAATTCATTATAGAACGTGAAACAACATTCATAAAAAAATTAGACGGGGAATTCTTGTTATAAATGGTTTATACCTCTATATAACGAAAACCTCTATTTAACGAATTTTTTTCCGGGATTCTCAGTTTTGTTATATAGAGGTACGACTGTATTTCTGTAATATGTATGTGTGTTTAAATACGTATTGAAAATTTGTTTTTGTTATGCAGATTTCCTTCTGTAGTGCCCCTCTTCGAGAACTATCAAACCCAGGGGCAAGTGGTTCTATATTTTATTTGACTGATGATGATGAATTCATAATAAAGACTGTACAACATAAAGAAGGAGAATTTTTACAAAAACTTCTCCCAGGTTATTATATGGTGAGTAGAATTGATCAGATTTAGGTAGCAAAGCTTTCAACAGATTTATATGGTGTCACAAAGTTAATTAAAAAGTAAAATTGAGTGGGAGTGAGAGATCCTTTGAGCAGGTTTTGAAACGATTGTCAACTAAATAGACAGTACATTTAAGACAGATTCGTTAAGTACTGAAGTATTGACTTGTTAATTTTTGTGTGTGTGTTATTCAGTTTTCATTTTTGGTTTGCATCAAAAGTTTGTTTCTTATATTCATGTTCTTTATGTATATCCTCAAATTGCTGCTTCCATTTCCTTTTGATCAGATTTAACGTGATTCATAATAAGAAGCATCTGATGGAGATATTTCCCTTTTTCAATGGAAATGTTTAAAATGGCAATATATTTAAATAATGGTTTAGAAATTGTTCAGTGAGTGGTGAATTAATAATTTGTTATTTGTTGACAGAATTTGAACCAGAATCCTCGTACCTTGCTACCAAAATTTTTTGGCCTCTATTGTTATCAGGTAATTATGATTGTGTGTTATCACTTTATTTTACTATACTTCAATTAAAGTAATGTTAAGATTAAATTTAATACCATTGTGTATATTGTTTGAACAATGTTGTATAATTGTACATTTAATTACCTTGTATCCGTCAGTGACTTCGTTTTTGTGTTATTCATATAGACGTGTTTCGTGACATGTGTCACATCATCAGTATCCTTCGTCAAGCGTTAAAATTCACATAAAAATATTTACACATATTTACTATATTAAGTCACAATAACATCACACACATAATACGATATAACTTTGGCTCCGTTGGACCGGTCTGACCGCGCGTGTAGTTGATGAGGCACTAATTTAACTAAGCCAATCCTTATCACCAGTCATCGCCGTCATGCGTGATTATATTTAGGGCTATATCATATAGTGAGTTAGATTGAAACTTTAATTGTTCATTTAATATACTGTCACTGTTGATATTCTTATCTTTAAATGCTTTATAAATCTCAAATTCCTCGAGAGCGTCCATTAACCTACCCTTACCGCATACATGGATTGCTTTGAAATTAGTACTGAAATCTATGTAATTATGGTTATGCATCATTAGATGGCGCGCATAATTAGATTTGGTCTTGTCTAAATCATTCCTTGGTAGATGTTCTTTGTATCTTTTCAAGAAAGACCTGCCAGTTTGACCCAGATAGAAACAATCACAATCATCACATGACATCCTGTAAACACCTGTTTTCTCTTCTAACGAAAATGGTTGTTTTATGCGTAACAAATTAGAAATATTATTATTTGTTTTAAATGCGACTTTTATATTAAATTTAGAAAACACGTTGGATATAATGCTAGGTAAAAGGCTACCGTACACTGTCGTTATATACTTTTCATTTTTATTTTTGTTAACTTTATTATCATCGATGGTATTATGGTGGGATCTAGTTTTATAAGAGAAAACATGGACGCTCTCGAGGAATTTGAGATTTATAAAGCATTTGAAGATAAGAATATCAACAGTGACAGTATATTAAATGAACAATTAAAGTTTCAATCTAACTCACTATGTAACGGTACAATTCTGGTCCTATAATATTTTGGGAAATAATTGTTATAATTGTTTTTAAAGCCCTATAAAGAAAACAGCGTAAAGTTGTCCAAAAGTTTTCAACGACGTAATATTGAGCGGACAGGATTTGTGTCGAGGTCAGGGGAAAATCACAGTAATAGCAAAAAACAGTTCGTCATATTAAAGTAAACAAGCCTAACCCAATGATGACATCAACTACAGGAACGCGATACGCATTAAATACATTTGTAAACAACGGGGTTCGGCCGTTTCGAACAAAGGACCAGTGACGTAGTTTGCCTCGCCTCCGCATTGCAAGACTACTAACCGCTAGCAGTCTCGTCTCATCAGAGTAGCGTGCCAGCCGGCAATTCTCAAAAAAGCTACTTATATCTAAATTTAACACAACCAAGAGTTTGTTAAATATGTGAAAGTGCAGTATTTTTTAAACAGTTCGACGTAAACCCCACATAAAATTTTGGGTTACGACAACATCGAGAGTGTGAGATCAACGATGGGACATCTTCGAAGAATTTCCAGCTAAGTCATAAAAATGGGGTGGTCCAAAAAGTCCAACTAAGGGTTTAGATAATCTTTTCTAATTAAATTTGATTAATTAAAATGAGCTCAATTTTGGGGAAGTCAATTAACTAAAACTTTGTACCATGAATGAGAGTGCGAGTGAGAGAGAGGATATTTCATTACAACAATTAATAAGTGCTGGGTTGTGAAGTAATATTTTTTAATAACTATATATTAGGTTTATTATGTAATAAGTATAAAACATGTTATTTTGGAGGGCTTATAAAATGTTTAAGGGATATTATATGTTTACAAAATAAATGGGACTACGCCCCGAGGCATAGTAACGTGCGTGTTTGGCACATAGTTCAGTAGAGTCATTTTCATATGTACGTAGAGTCTTTTTGATAATAAAAGGTAATGTCATTGGTAAACAATATAAGCCAGAGTGAGTTATTTCAGGTAATACATTCCCTAAGTACTGGTTCGCTAACACGAATTCTGACCTTAGGTAAGTATACATATTTTGTTGTATTTCAGTTTGCAACATGGCGCCTGATGAAAATTACAATTACAAAATTATCGATAATAAAAAGTAACTAATAAAATAATGTTACAACTATATGATATAGCCCTAAATATAATCGCGCATGACGGCGATGACTGGTGATAAGGATTGACTTAGTTAAATTAGTGGCTCGTCAACTACACGCGCGGTCGGACCGATCCAACAGAGCCGAAGTTATATCGTATTATGTGTGTGCTGTTATTGTGACTTAATATAGTAAATATGTGTAAATGTTTTTATGTGAATTTTAACGCTTGACGAAGGATACTGATGATGTGACACATGTCACGAAACGCGTCTATATGAATAACGCAAAAACGAAGTCACTGACGGATACAAGGTAATTAAATTTATTTTGAAAATAGTGACTTGGATACTATACAAAGCAAAATAAAATGGAAGCTAGTCAGGCATCGATAGTATTTAAATACCAAAACGTTAAAATTAAACTATTAAAAACTAACTTGCACATAAAATTCAATAAGAAATGCTTAGAAAATAACCTGATCCCGAAGTACGCCAGGATATACATTAATAACACTTCACCAACTGCAAGAAAAACTAAAGAACATGCTAAACTTTTCTGGGTAAAATCGGAAATTAAATACTTGTTTAGGAAGAAATTAATGCTGAATAACCGGTTGTACAAATTACACTTACAATTGCTCAATAGCGTCCATCATGCTATAATCGAGAATATTTTAGATTATGTGAATAAATATACATCAGATAAAACTTACAGTACATATATAACCCAGAATAAGAAGTTTTTAAACTTAGCGAACAAAAGACATAGTAAGATCAATATTGTGCACAAACATAAGTTTTACACACGCATATCTAATCAAACTTCGATCGTCTTTGATAAGGAAGAATTAGGCGTACTCAACAAGGGTTTAAAATATAACATTCCACCCAACTTACGTAATAATAACCGCTTTATCAATGAAATTGCCAATATGGAAGCAGCCATTAAAACTGTACCCGACCATCAAATGCAAAATGAATTACGTGCGTTAATGAATGTCACACTCAATAAACGTATTAAGCTTAATAAACCACTGACAACATACCATAAACATGCCACAGAAACCAAAATATTAGGACAAATTAAAGACAAACTTACTTCTAATAACGCTGTGATCACAAAAGCCGATAAGGGGAACACAATTGTCATATTAGATACACAAGTCTATAATAACAAAGTACTTGAATTTATAGATAACAATAACATTCGGACATTGAACAGTGACCCTACCAATGAATACGTCAAACAGCTAAATGGCATTATTAATCGTTGCTGTAGTTTGTTTGATGATAATGTTCACCGTTATATAAAACCAATAAATGCACGAGCCCCGCAGCTCACGGGACTCCCGAAGATACATAAGGCAAATATTCCTGTCAGACCCCTCATAAATTACACATCTGCACCTGGCTATAAGACGGCAAAGAAATTATATCATATTATTAAAAATAGTATCGTTTTAAAAAATAATCACAGCATAAAAAATAGTATTAACTTTATTAAAAGGGTCCAGGATATCGAACTCTCACCTACGTACAAAATCACTTCATTTTGTTATATTAATTATTTAATGCAACAAGATTAATATGGAATATCAATAATTTTATTCAACATTTTGTTCAGGCGCCATCTTAATATTACAAGAATATTGTAAGATTTGCTTACCTTTATGGGCAGAATTCGGTTAAGCGAACTCAAAGTAGCGGAATGTGTTATCTGAAATAATTTTCTCTTGCTTGAAATGTTTACCAATGACATTACCTTTTATTGTCATATTACGTACAAAACATGTGACTCTACCGTGCACAATAAGCACGCTGCTATACACCGTTAGGCGTTGCGCCATGAGACGCAGTTTTACTATTCAAGTTAAAATTCCCCTTAAACATTTCAATAGCCCTCCAAAATAACATATTCAATTATATTTTTATGATATCATAATTATAAGTAACTTTACAACCCAGCACTTGTTATTTAGTTAGACATTCTCTCATTCAGTCACGCTCGCATTCTTGGTACAATTTTCTTTTAATTTTTTCCCAAATTGAGCTCATTTTCATTATTGAATACTGAAATTTTTTGTATTGACCCTTATTTAAACTTTTGGGTACCCCCCATTTGTCACTTAGCTGAAATTAGTCCTGCAGACGTCCCATCGCTGAAAACGCACTAATAGATGTTAATAACTTTTACCAAACTTTGCGTTTACGTTTTACGTTGCACTGTTACTTTATTTTATATAAATACTGCACTTTTACATAATACAGGCGAGCATCCGAGACTTAGTTTTTTATAAAATTTTGATATACGGCCGGCCGGCGTAAGTGATGATTCGTGACTAAGGACAATCTGCAACGCTTCAATTCCGAAGTGGGGAGTAACTACGTCACCAGTTCCTTTGTGTAGAGATCCACACCTTACTTGTTTACAAGCGCATATATTGTGTTTCGCATGCTTTTGTATGACGTATACATGGGTGCAGCTTGTGACACATTTGTATGACAAAATAATGTTGTTGTTTCTGTGCGTATACTCTCGACATTGAAGCAATTCCTGTACACTCGATATTGCGCAGTTGCAAACCTTCATAAAACTTTACTAATTTTTTATATGTGACTTTGAAATAAAATACAATTTATATTGATTATTCCCCTAAACACAGTAGGGCCAGAGTTGTACTGTTACAAAACCCCCTCAATGAGAGGATTTATGACGAAGCATAAAAACTCTCATTGACACACTCATACTTCCTAAAAGGATCAGCTAGGATATGTCACCCTTACTGTTTACATAACAAAAAACAATCACTTACCCTTGGTCCAATGATGGTGACAGTACCTGCATGACCTTACTGGACTTCTCCGGAGAGATCCCAACACCATAAGGCCAATCAGGCGCTATACGTTCCTGCTCTGACGCGCTGGCCAGCTCAGGACCGCCGTCACAGCATCACCAGACACTGAAACAACAAATCAAAAATATTAAAATAGTGGCCTGGTATAATACCATATCCCTAACTGATCTGTTTCCCCTTAGCTATGTGCTGGTTTGTGTTAAGAAGCACTGGGTTTTCTTTAACTCTTAACGCCTAGGATTATTACACCTAGTACAAGAATTATTATACAGATGTTCCATTCTCTTAGTTCACTACCATTAACATTTATAAAATTTTTCGACTCCAATCGATAATAATTAATCCTTTCCCATTAACAAGAAGAAATACAAATCTTTATACTAATGCAATAGTACTTTCAAAATATTTAAACACATAATCAAAATTTACTCAAATAAAATTATCTATATCTCCCTCTTTTTACAATTCTGAAACATTTTCTTTTTTATAAAATATTATTAATATTATTATTATTATTATTATTATTAACAGAAATTCTATTTATCCGGCGCTGTTAATAATAATCATCCCTTTTTCTCCTCCACACACACTATTTCCTAATACCAGGGTGTCTACGACCCAGGAAACCTGGGAATTTTCAGGGAATTAAGAATTTGTGGAATATTCAGGGAAAAATCAGGGAATTTCTTCGTTAATCAGGGATTTTCCTCTTGGGCTACTCTCCGTAAACGTAGTAGCGATACTTTCGAATTTCGCGGGACATAATCGATCGCTACTCGATTCCCGTAATCAGCCAATGGACACTCGTTCCCAGCGCGGGACTGAAGTATGCTATTTGATTGGTTCCCAGCGCGGATTGGTATTTGACCCAACCTTGCGCGGGTTGTCTGTTCAGTATTGTGAACTTAGCAGGTTTCCCGCTCAATCTTGCAGATTTAAGTTTTTGTTTAGCGGGGACGTTTTGGAAATTTAACATTGAAAGTGTAGGGATTTAATGGATTTTCGACCTTCCACAGCGGGAAGAATATTGTTATTTATATTGTGAATATAGAGTTTTATCGGAATTTCAACTATTTTCGCAACGTTGAAAAATTTTGAGTGTTGGCTACACTTTCGTGATTTCGCGCCGTAATAGCGTTTACATCTCTTCATTTGTTGTTTACCGGTGCTTACTGTATGTGTTGCGTTCGCGCTTGAGTGTGTTATTGTGATTTGAAATTCTTGAAATCTGTTGCGTTGTGCGCGAAATCTAAAGCAGAAGCTTTGCAATTAATTGCGTGCTCTTAATTCTTTAGTGGTGCGGATTAAAATGCTTTTAGTGTGATGTGCGTTCGTTGTTAAAAACACGTGGGCATCCAAATTCGTGACTGTGCAAAGTCGTTTGAAAATTCCGTTTTATTATGGCGTGCAAAACTCATTTTCAGTCAGAGTGGTTGAATGACCCAAAGTTTAAATCATGGCTAGAAGCAGTGAAAGACAGCCCTTTTGGGGCGAGTTGTAGGTTACGTCGGTATGCAGCCGATAGAACGACTAAGCTACTGGAATATTTGCGGCTCTAGAAAGGCAACAACTAGTCGCCAAGAGCTGACAAGCGCGTAGAAGCCCGATTTGTTTACTCAATCAGAATACTCGTTACAAATACAGCAGGCAGAAAAACGGGTATCGACCCATACGTCGACGCCTCTTAGTACCGGTGTGCTGAATTTCGTAATACCAAGTGGATTCATTCAGTGGCATCCTCTATGGCCAAAACCTTCGTTTACTAGGTTCGTCGATAATAACCAGTGAATCGGGAATATCTGACCACTGCGCTGACACGTTTGTGCGATTTAAAACTGCCTGATATATGTATGGCCTATATCCGTGAAATATATAAACTTACTGACCAGCACTGTGGTCATCATCTGTCAGCCACTGGGCTCGACCCAGATGTCGCAGTCCTACCACGGGTGTAACGACGCTGCGTAACAATAGCATCCTCTCCAACCAAGACCTTCGTTTACTAGGTTCGTCGATAATAACTACTGCTGAATCGGGAGTATCTTACCACTGCGGCACAACATATCTGCATCACTCACAGTGAATTGAACAGTAATTAACAGGAATCTGTTATACTACATCCGTTAATTGATTATTAACCCTATTAATTTAAAAAATTAATTACATTCAATTACAATAACGTTTAATTAACTTATTTTTCAATCGAGTTGAATTTCAGAAATCAATTTGAAACAAACAGAATTAATCTAATTCGAAACCTTACATTGGGGACACGCGCGCGCACAGAGAGAGAGAGAGAGAGACAGACAGACAGAGAGTTCTCAGCAGATCCACAACTGACTTACGATATGACACAAAGCTCGCTCGCTTCATGACAAGAGAGAATGAAATCATCATTGCGGTTATCAAACGGAAGAATGCTAAGCTATATATTCGTGGAGGGGGGGGTTCCTACCAGCGCGTCCGCGCAAATATTGTCCACACGGACCCGACACAGAAAATGAAAATCGTTTCCAATTTCACACATTTACGAGTGCTAGATACGTATCTTACGTCTGTTAACCACTTTACTTTCGGCTATTTTGATTTACACGTAGCTTTCAAACTACTTTTGGACATATGTATATATAATTACCGAATGACTTGGCTGAATTTTCGACAATCCGTTCAAATCGAGTTGGTCTCTCGCCCCACGCTAACCGCTTGAGGCCCCGCGGGTCAAGTATTGCGCGTGCTGTTTAACGTGGTTCTGCGTTGTGCCGCCCTCCTTGGAGATCCTACGTAAGCGAGGCTCGCGTGATCTCCATTCCGAACCGATTGGCGGCCCTAATAAGGACCATTACCTACAGAACCGGCGCGTACGTCGTTCTGTCTACTTTTTCTTTGCGGCAGCCTTCTTTGGCGAGGCTTTCGGTTGTTTCTTCACCGCCGCCTTCTTGGGTTTCGGGCTCTTGGGCTTCTTTGTCGGCGGTTTGCTGACTTTTTTTGCTTTTGACGGAGTCTTCGGCTTCGCGGCGGACTTCTTCTTTTCGGAAGCGGCTTTCGCTTTCTTGGCGGCCGGCTTCTTCTTAGCCGGGGCTTTGGCGGTCTCCTTCTTCTCCTTCGGCCTGGCCGGAGCGGCTTTCTTCACTGTGGCGGTCGTTTTGCCTCCCTCGCCCTTGGCGGCTAGCTTGAAAGAGCCGGACACGCCTTTTCGTTTCGGTTGGACTAGAGCGCCCGTTGCCACCACCGATTTCAGATACTTTTTGATGAACGGAGTGAGTTTCTCCACATCCGCCTTGTAATTGGCGGCGATGTACTTCTTGATCGCCTGCAGTGACGAGCCACCACGTTCCTTCAGACTCTTGATACCGTTGTTCACCATGTCCGAAGTCGGCAGATGCGACGGTTTCGTCCTAGGCTCTTGCTGGCCGCGGCCGACGCTTTAGACTTCTCGGGCGTAGCGGCGGGAGCCGGTGTAGCGGTAGTACCTGTGTCTGCCATCTCGTCAGTCATGATTCGGTGATATTATTAAACCCTGTGTTACCTTGATTAAAAGCGCGCTCGTCCCGGGACTTAGTGAACGCTGTAGTTCGCCTGGCGTCGTGTTAAAGGGTCGATTTCGCGCCGGGTTTTGAGAAAACGCGACGCCAGTATATTCTCTGAAACACAAAACAACATTCCAGACATATCGGACTAACGACCCAGGCAGATCCCGTCGCAGGCGCTAAGACGGCGACCGCTGCACACACACTCCAAGTCGGCGACAGTTCCGTCGTCTCTGTGACACCGTTTGCGGAAACGGGCCAAAAACGCTTTACAACAGACGCAAAGTGTACGCTTCCTACGCCGTACGCTGCAGAAAGCTTCATTCTAACATCCTCAACATGGTGAATTCTTTGACGTTGCCGTTTCCCGTTTTTTTGCCACTACAAAATACCCACTTTGGCAACTCCATCGGCGGCGTACAATGTACAGTGACAGTGTTGACTGTTCGTTTTCGGAACTGCTGTTACGCACCCTGTTGCGTAATTTTTTGTTAAACACGTTGCTTATCTGATAATCAGTTCTTTCTAAATTAAAAAAAAAACATTAATTACGCGCGTGAGGACAGTCTGACGCGACACAAGCGGCGTCGTTTTGTGGGAACTCATCGAACATCGCTCCCTCCTCTCGCCTGACGAGTGCTTACTTATACACGCTGATACTGAGCATTCACAGCGCCACTTAAACCATTGTATGTTTGCGTTTTTCTTTTTTTTCCGCTCTCTCTTCAGTCTAACTCATGCTGGACAGGTTAATTTTCTTGCGACATTAGCCGATGGTTCCTGGTGCGTATCCTTCATCCATACTACCTAGGATGCAGCGATACCACTCACAAACGCCTTTTACTGTAACAGCGGGGCGGGAGGTAAAATATTTCTTTTCGCACGCGGGTAAGAGGCAGATTCTCATCTACGTCTATGTGCTACGCGTTTCGTCTACAATATCTTTTCACGCGCGGGTAGAGACATACTCTCATCTACGTCTCTGTTAAACACGCACAGACTACACGCCGCAATACTACAACACTAAGAGAGTGCACGATTTCAAATTTACGCGCACGCGTCTGGTGACGAACGTCATCGACGGACATAACAAAAGCGGCCGCGTAGCACACAGGTAGGATGTAAGTATCATTTTATTTTTTTAATAGCTTTTAATGTTGTCAATCGATCTTCATCTATTATTGTTCATCTTCAAGGCAAATAACCGGTATTAATTCATGCCTTCTCATAAAATCGCTTACATATACTCCCGGCCACAGGCCACTTGTTCATGTTACTTTTGTCATTCTGAAAAATATGATTGTGAGAAATTGCCATGACATTAGTGAAAGGCCCCTCTCGTATGAATACATATTTTAAAATAAATGCAGTTTTGAGTGTTGATTCCTCTTGTAGCATATATGATGAGTGAAATGGAACACATTGGCACAGTTTGACCTTTGGTGGGAAAAAATTTAAAATGATTTTAAGCGAAGCCCTGAATATCCATAAATACGGTACCTAAATAACCTACTCTGCTCTGTTTTCAAATCTTCCATTCGTCTTGTCTTGGAACACTTTACTGCACAATGTAGCAGTCAATAGCTGTAACAAAAGCTGAAAATGTTGAGCTTTTTTCCTTTAATCCATCTTTTACGGGGTGCACTCAGTTTGGTGACATTCTCCATGGTTAGAAATAGGAGGTATTTGGGGGGGAATTTGTCCTTAGCGTACTGACGCAGAATTTGCCTGGTGTTGAAAACAGAAAACCATCTTCGAGTTGGCCAAGGCAGGATTCGAACCTGCTACAACCTGCACGCTACAAGTCACACCTTAGCGCACTGAGCTAAATGTGTTCGGTGCAGTTGACCTTTAGTTGCTCACGACTACAATGTGGCTGATCGTGTGGTCATCAGTAGTCCACTCAAGTTCTTTGTTTGCGTTGTATTTTGGTCACTTATGTTACTCAGGGAATTTTCTTACTTATCCTGGAAAAATCAGGGAATATTCAGGGAATTCTTTTATGATGAGTTGGTAGACACCCTGTAATACATAATAAACATAGTACATAATAATACACTCATAATTAACATTGCGATTATTACATTAAAATAACCAAATCACATTTACCTTTGATCAAAATTTACACACCTTACATCTTTAAATTTGCGTATAAAATTATAAACATTACATTTTAATTTCAATTGAACTTTTATTAATTAGCCATAAATTATTTATCATTTTTACTACCATTTAATTCTTCACAATTTCAGATTTATTATTAACATTCATGTTACATTATATTTGGTTTCTTTTTACCTTTCTATTATGAATTTTCTACTTAACCCTTCACATTTTGATCATTGATTAGTCTGGGTGACTCCTATATTCACTATGATTTGACTTATTATATTGGCATTAACATCTATAGCCTTACTCACCTTCTTTCTACTAACAACCAGATTTACATATTATGACACCAATCTCTCAATTATAAACCCCTTCACTAATTCCACTTACCTCAATTTATTCTCCTCTTTGTACTAGGATGTGTGTTCCCAACCTGGCCATATACATTCCTAACCATTTGCCCACCACCAAATATCGACAAACACTCCCTTAAACTACTCTATCACTTGCCACAACGCCGCACGCTGTTCACTCCTTATACCACTACCCTTACTACAAAATATCACCATCAACAAATATATTTACCATTCACCTTACTCACCTTCTCTACATATAATCATTAACACCATTGTGTCCCTAAAATATCTAATACTTTCTTTGTGTGTTACTGGTATTTCAAAAATCTTATTTATCTAACTCACATTAACTTTAATTGATTAACTCAAATGCCTTTATTTTAATAATTATCACCCAGGCTCTATCCCTTTTTAACACTTTACATTACTGTGATCATTGACAATTGCATTAGAAAATTCATCCCTCACCTACTCATAACAGTACATCTCAATATCCAAATATATTACATGCTTAATCATTTATTATTCATTAGAAGCTAAATCTCATAAAATCATTTAACTTCATTATCAACCTTTCTTTTGTACAACATTAATTAAGTAATTAATCTTCAATTATTTAATTCAATTATTTAAAATTTCATCATTACTTTCATCACTTGTTTAGACAAAAAAATGTTAATTGTTATTATTAAATCAATTAAACTATAACTTCCTGTTATATACATGGTTTACATAAAATTACATGTAATACACAACATCAAGAATACACAAATACATTGACATTAATACAAAAAAAAAAATATACAATCCAACTTATAATTTGTTGCTATTAACCAAAATCAGTTCATAAACAATCCATTTTAAAACCACTGTTCACATATATTAATGTCCATAAACAATAAAACACTTCATCCTCCATCATCGAACAACAGTCGAGTCTTAGGTCTATACAACTTATTTTTTACTAAATATATGATATTATTATTATCAGTATAATACTTATTTAAATTTTTATATCTTTCCACAATGTCTTTTGAATTAATAGGCTTATTTCATATCAATTTATCATACAACTTGTCACGATCGAGTATGGTCCTGTCACCTTTAGTATTATCTGTCCTGATTAGGTAAGTTATATAGTCATTACTATCGTCATTACAGTTATCTACTACTACACCCTTTACTTCACAAGGTAAGTAATTGTTATCATTATTATCATCATCTACTATTGCTGCTATCTCAATTTCACTATAAGGTAAGTACTCGTTATTATTATTACTTCTCTCTCTACCTAACCTCTCTACAAACTCTCCATAGTTTCTATTTACTTTAAAAATCTCTATCTTTCTCTTTCTCTCACAATACCTCTCTCTCTCTCAATATGTCTCTCACTCTCAATATATGCAGGGGACACTAGCTCATAATTACTGCACCATCTATGAAGTGCACAAAAAACCCAGGGAAATTTATTTGTAGACATATCGTCTCCCAAATATACGCTGAAGGAACTCTCGTCCTTCCTAAACACTCGTGAAGCATTTACTTCACCCCCAACTACACCATTAAGGGAAAAATTTACCCCCTGGATCCCCGCTACAAATATACTTTCCACTTTCTTTCTAACTCAACACACACGAGTCTCTCATCATTCTCATCTTCTACTCTCTCTAAAATTTCGTTACCACTATCAATATCCACACAATTATTTTCTAACACCATATTTCTAATTATATCATTGTTATTACCTGTGAACTCATTATTCAAATTATCATTGCTACTCACCTTGTTAATTAGCACCTTGTTTGCACTTAAACTAACCTCTTTCTGATTTTCACTTGTATTCACCTCACCTACCTCGTTTTTTATCTTCACAGCACTTAAACTAGCACTATTTTCTGTAAATGTATCATCATTACTACCTACACTATTCTCGTCTACTTTATTCTTTGGTCTATCGAACTTCTCATTTACTAACGCTACTATTTTTTCTTTCGTTTTATCGAAACGTACATGCATTTTAGCAATTCTTTTATTTAACTTAAAATTTTGTCTTTTGATTTCGTTTGTCATTTCATTGAATTTGTCATTCAAGTTATTATATTTAACATTGGAATCACTTTTTTGTTCATCCAACTTTACATCAAATTTATCTAACTTCATACTCTGTTCATCAAATTTTTGTAACAATAATTGTAAGATAGCATTTGTCTCGTCTGTTTTCTTTTCAGACTGAGTTGAGATGGGTGTTAATTGGACTGTATTTAATTCGACCGATTCGGTGACACTTGTTTCACCGATCTGACTAACTGGTGTTAATTGAACGCCCATCTCACTCGTAAATGCTTTGTCAGTGATGCAGACGTTTTTGTAATTATTTTTATTAGTACTCATTTTGCTTATTTATAATACATGCATGCACATAACCTTATAACATAACCCTATTTCTACGTCTATGTTTACGTATCTTCAAATTATATATATTACTTCAGGTAACTGTTCCGCCCCTTCTAGTAGGCCTACTCCACATAAAATCACGTTTTATGTAGAGTCCCTGTTCGCAGAAGCCATTGTTATATTAATTATTTAATGCAACAAGATTAATATGGAATATCAATAATTTGATTCAACATTTTGTTCAGGCGCCATCTTGTTATTACAAGAATATTGTAAGATTTGCTTACCTTTAAGGGCAGAATTCGGTTAAGCGAACTCGAAGTAGCGGAGTGTGTTATCTGAAATAATTTTCTCTTGCTTGAAATGTTTAACAATGACATTACCTTTTATTGTCATATTACATACAAAACATGTGACTCTACTGTGCACAATAAGCACGCTGCTATACACCATTAGGCGTTGCGCCATGAGACGCAGTTTCACTATTCAAGTTAAAATTCCCCTTAAACATTTCAATAGCCCTCCAAAATAACATATTCAATTATATTTTTATGATATCATAATTATAAGTAACTTTACAACCCAGCACTTGTTATTTAGTTAGACATTCTCTCATTCAGTCACGCTCGCATTCTTGGTACAATTTTCTTTTAATTTTTTCCCAAATTGAGCTCATTTTCATTATTGAATACTGAAATTTTTTGTATTGACCCTTATTTAAACTTTTGGGTACCCCCCATTTGTCACTTAGCTGAAATTAGTCCTGCAGACGTCCCATCGCTGAAATCGCACTAATAGATGTTAATAACTTTTACCAAACTTTGTGTTTACGTTTTACGTTGCACTGTTACTTTATTTTATATAAATACTGCACTTTTACATAATACAGGCGAACATCCGAGACTTAGTTTTTTATAAAATTTTGATATACGGCCGGCCGGCGTAAGTGATGATTCGTGACTAAGGACAATCTGCAACGCTTCAATTCCGAAGTGGGGAGTAACTACGTCACCAGTTCCTTTGTGTAGAGATCCACACCTTACTTGTTTACAAGCGCATATATTGTGTTTCGCATGCTTTTGTATGACGTATACATGGGTCCAGCTTGTGACACATTTGTATGACAAAATAATGTTGTTGTTTCTGTGCGTATACTCTCGACATTGAAGCAATTCCTGTACACTCGATATTGCGCAGTTGCAAACCTTCATAAAACTTTACTAATTTTTTTATATGTGACTTTGAAATAAAATACAATTTATATTGATTATTCCCCAAAACACAGTAGGGCCAGAATTGTACTGTTACAATTTGACATAGTTAATCTATACATCAACAGGCCGGTTCATGACACAATCAATGATAAAAGATCTTCTCATTAAAGGTGAGAAGCTGAATCACAAACAAATAGATGAGTTAATTTTATTGTTGAACGTTGAAGCAAAATTACTTCACTTTTAGTAATAATTTTTACTTACAAGAGTTTGGTCTCGCAATGGGTTCGCCACTTTCAGGACTGCTGGAGGATTTATACTTGCATCATTTTGAAAATATTTACATGTTCTCAGAGAATAACAAATTTTATAATAATATTAAATTCTACGCACGATATGTAGATGACACCTTTATAGTTTTTAATGGCACGCTACGACAGATAGAGAAATTAAAACATTATTTGAACAGCCTTAGCAGGAACATACAATTTACCCTCGAAACAGAGACGGACAATAAACTCAATTTTTTGGATCTGACTGTTACCAAGTATCTTAATAAATTCCAATATAAAATATATAGGAAACCCACCACCACAGATATTACAATACACGCCGATTCTCACCACCCATGTAGTCAGAAAATGGCGGCATACAACAGTTTTTTTCATAGGTTGGTAACGATTCCACTTAACCAAAAGGACTTTCAGGACGAATTGGATATAATAAGGCACATAGCAATAGCGAATGGATACAAGAGTTCGATGATAGATAGACTTCGTAAGCAACACCTATATAAAACTAGATCCCACCATAATACCATCGATGATAATAAAGTTAACAAAAATAAAAATAAAAAGTATATAACGACAGTGTACAGTAGCCTTTTACCTAGCATTATATCCAACATGTTTTGTAAATTTAATATAAAAGTCACATTTAAAACAAATAATAATATTTCTAATTTGTTACGCATAAAACAACCATTTCCATTAGAAGAGAAAACAGGTGTTTACAGGATGTCATGTGATGATTGTGATTGTTTCTCTATCTGGGTCAAACTGGCAGGTCTTTCTTGAAAAGATACAAAGAACATCTACCAAGGAATGATTTAGACAAGACCAAATCTAATTATGCGCGCCATCTAATGATGCATAACCATAATTACACAGATTTCAGTACTAATTTCAAAGCAATCCATGTATGCGGTAAGGGTAGGTTAATGGACGCTCTCGAGGAATTTGAGATTTATAAAGCATTTAAAGATAAGATCAGCAGTGACAGTATATTAAATGAACAATCAAAGTTTCAATCTAACTCACTATATGATATAGCCCTAAATATAATCGCGCATGACGGCGATGACTGGTGATAAGGATTGACTTAGTTAAATTAGTGGCTTGTCAACTACACGCGCGGTCGGACCGGTCCAACGGAGCCGAAGTTATATCGTATTATGTGTGTGATGTTATTGTGACTTAATATAGTAAATATGTGTAAATATTTTTATGTGAATTTTAACGCTTGACGAAGGATACTGATGATGTGACACATGTCACGAAATGCGTCTATATGAATAACGCAAAAACGAAGTCACTGACGGATACAAGGTAATTAAATTTAGTTTGAAAATAGTGACTTGGATACTATACAAAGCAAAATAAAATGTATAATTGTGTGTACAGTCAAGATTCCAATTTAGCAAAACTGTTAGATCAGATTGTTATACTGAAATTTTAACACATTTGAAGTGGATTACATATTACTTGTATAGTAAAATGCTATATAATGATCAAATAGTATGGACTTGAAAGAGGAACAGTATTAGATAAAATTAATTTCATTAATCTGAATCATGTCTAATGAGGTTATGACAAACCGTATACCACATGATTAATTCAATTAACATGAAAAAGTAACATTTGAATAAGTTTTGTATTCTGAGGTTTTGTTTTCTTCTGTACCAGTCACTGTTTATAAGTTCAGTAATATTTTGTTGAATCTTTTTTTAATATTTTATTGAATCTTTTTTTATCATTGCACTATTAAACACAATTTTCTACCTTAAGTAAGGAAAAGTCATATTAGGAATCAGTTCTCTAACAGTTTTCAGACCAGTTGTCTCTTGATCAGACTCTTTGTTATCATTGTCAGTGGTGGCAATAACTAATGAATGGTGGATCCAGTAATAAGAGAACCCCATAAGTTTCTTGCTTTGCTTTTGCCTTTTAACGTGATAATGTTTTTAGGCTGGGGGTCATTCCACAAAAATCGTCATCGAAAAACGTAACACTTCCACACTTTCGATTCCCCACAGTCTAGAAATTTGATATGTAAACGCATCAAGACAGAAATAATCACTGCTGACATTGAGTTTAGCAAACGTTTTAGTAAGAATAAATTTGGTTTTACATGCTCTGTTTGTGATCGTCTGTGGTTTGGAAATGATTTACGTAATCCACATTATACGTTTCAAAAGCCTAAAAACATTATCATGCTTCGATGTTTCGGTTTTTTTTTTTTTCAAGAGTTTAGAGATTTTTCAGGCTTACCTTTATGGATTAGTTCTGTTTTTCATAAGCATTTGTGTCCTTAAGTTTTAGTTATTTTACTGACTACCATGTGTTTGGTTTTTACAGAAATTATGTGTTTGGTTTTTCTCCTTATTCTGTAAGTAAATTTTAAGATTTCCTTTATTATTTGTCCTTTCTAAATCAATATCAGTACACCAGAAACTAAATAATGCAGTTAGTTTGGAACCTTTGCCTTTGTGAATTGTCATATTGTTTTTTTTTTTTTTTTTTTAGCGTAATGTCAGACTTTCTATTGTCATTAATTGCATATTGCTGTATTATCAGCTCATGCTTTGTGGTTGGCAAAATGTTTGTAATGAAACAAGGTGATAGATTGAATCAGTAAGTATTTCAGATTTCTCAGTAACTGGTGCTTTTAGGGGTTTCTGTGGGAATGACTGGAGCAAAAGAGCACGTTTAAGCTCAGTTTCAGATTTTTGTCACTTGATGACCTGTGACTATACTGCTACTAGTCTAGAAAGCATTTTAACCAAGTAATGTATGCATTATCTCTTATTATAGGACAACTTACTGCAAAATTTTATTAAACAAAATTTCTGCAAACCAGGAATATACACAGATTTGTGTGTACTTTCATTGAAAACATTTGAAATTTCCCTTCTGTATCGCCAAACTTTTTGTGTATATAAACTTTTGGTTTTGAACTCCAGCTTTGCAATCTTTGAAAGTGACGCTGTGAATCAAAAGAAACACTTGAAATCTTTATTATCTTACTTTTTATTTCCAGATTCACAGTTATGAAATTGGTAGTTTTACTAGAAACTCTATAACACTTTATACACGTTTATTCCATTGTATTGTAGTAAACAGTTTAAGATGAAAACATATTTATGAGATAGAAAATTAAAAAAACAGCACAAAGTACACAAAATAAAATACAAGATATGTGTATAAATGGTGTCCAGATAGTAAGTTCTGTTTGTGAGTACATCTCTTGAATATTGACAGTTGTCTTTTTGTTTGTTTTGTTAATAAGCCATAGACACTGTTACATTTATGTTACAATTTTTTTTGAGCATTAAATGTGTTTGAGTAATCAGTCAGCCTGGTGATTTGTAATTTGTTCTATTTTGAATCATAATAACATATGGTAAACAAAGTACAGCCAGCTTAGTACAGTGTATGGAAAAAAATTATAAGTGATATCGCGGGTCCAGATGTTTATTGAAGAATGAGAAAATGTGCTTTATAATGGTTGAAGTGAGTGCTGTATATCAATTATGGTGTTATATATTTTGTTGAATGATGACTTGCATGACAGTGTTGCATAGGGTCGGCTACCAATTTTTGGTCACTTTGGATGTCCAAAATGTTTACAAAGGAGCACAAGAACAAATGGCTTAAAAATTCTTTAATATTTCTGAAACGTTAGGGAAGGAGAAATGCATTAATTTTGAGCTATATTATGACATCAGATGAACTTGTGTTCCCCATATTGCATCTGGATTGAAACAGCATTCTGTACATAAGAAACGTACCCAGTCATCAGACAAAAAAATCATATCAGTAAATCTCATCAAGAAAGATCATGTGTACCCATATCCTGTGACAGGTACTGTACTATTTTGGTAGATACATATTTTGAGACTCAACAATAAATCCTATTGTTGAAAAATCATTATTGAAAAACTACATTGTAGTATTCAGAATTAAAGGTAAAAATGATATGTCAATAAACAAAGACTGTTCTGTACCATTGAGGCACTTCTATTTATATATTTTTATGGTGCTGGTCAGTCATTTTCATGTTCGTTCATGGGTGTTATGATCTGTGTTCCTGCGCCACTGAAAATGTCCATCATCGGTATGGACGAAATGTCTGAAAGTAAACATAGACAATCTAGACCATGTCCTAACAGCACAGACAATCGTGTTAAAATTGTGATTTTATTTATAGAATAAATAATTTAAAATGAAGTATGTGTAAGGCAGTAACTATTATAAAAACTGTTAACTAGAAAATATTAATAAAAACGACTTATGTCAGTTTTTAAGTTGCTGAGTTGATTAATGTATGAACAGGGCTTTACATTGTATATTGGCAACTTAATTTTAAATCTATAAAAGGTTGTCATTATTTGTGTTTCTCTGCACAGATGGCATGTTTTTAGCAACACAAATTGTCAGTTAAATAATTTTGTGAAAAAATATGTGTTTTTGTATGAATATAGGTTTATGTATTTTTTTTTAATTGTTTTCAATACTGTCATGAAGGTTTATTTTTGTTTTAGTGTAATTCGAAAAATATAAGAATGGTGGCAATGAATAACCTTTTACCATCGTTTATTACTCTTCATCAAAAATATGATTTGAAGGGATCAACATATAAAAGAAAAGTAAGTAATCTCTCTTCCATGTGTTAAATGTTTTCTACACGATGAATACATACATTCATATATATGCGTGTTCTGATTACATACAAAGCAGTATAGAAATGTAAAAATATACACGTTTCCATAAAATATGTTTCATGTATCGTTGAGCTGACCCAGTTTTTTGTTGAACATATTTTCTTTGGAGTCAGCAGTTATAAGAAGCTAAAAATTAACATGTCTGGTCAACTGGCTCGTTTGGATTGCAAGTGGTAGAGTTTATTTTTAGACCTGATGCAGTATGGATAACAAGAAAATGCAAGTTAAATTCAAGGAAATCCATTTACATGACCTCATCTCTATTTTACAGAATACGAAATGACCTTTTCTTGTTTGTTTTCTATTTTCAGAAACATAATGTAGAGTATGTTTATAGTTTACTAATGCAAAATTTGAGGCTTACTAATGACAGAGAAAAAGTTTACAGTGAAATACACATATATGTAATTCGAGAAGTGTGTAAGTGCATAGGAAATGTAGTGATCAATGATAAGAAAAAACAAACAAAATATTTTTTCATCTTTATAATTCGTGTTCTTTGATAATTACTTTCTTGCTCAGGCAAGATTGTAACTTTCATATTTATACAGTTACTCAATCTTTTGAATGTATATTCTTTTTCTAATATGTTTTAATAGATAACGGAGAGAATAAAATGAGTTTTGCAGTTCAAGTAACGAGGCATACACTGAATGTGAGGGATTGTGAAGAGTCAAGGCACTGGATAAGAGGAAAAGGAATATTAACAACTGTACTGGAGGGTGAGGGACAAGAGAAGAAAAAAGGAAGAGGTTAATGATATTCAGGTGATCGAGGAGGGTATAAGAGAACTAAAACAGGAGCAGCTGGATGTAGTGGTGGTGTATGCGTAGTTGGCATATAAAACCATGTTAAGAAAGAAGGAACAGTTATATCTGTGTCAAAGCAAGATAATCTGCTACAAAAATATCAGCATCAATGTATAATGCAATGAATCATTTGATAAAAATTTGTGCTGTAAATAGTATGTTATCCTGTGCAGTCAGGAACCATCTGTAGATAGCGGTGACTTGCAAGTGATTAGTGTGGTATCATCTGTGGCAGTTTTATCAAAGAGTTCGTTTATTTTTAACAGTCATTTAGTAAACATAATGACTAACTGGTTGTTGTTGTGATTGTGAACAATGCAGAATTAATATTTGGATTAAGATGATTTGGTTTTAGATGTGGTGCAGGTACAACATGTTAACACTTTGTATCCCAGTGCTCTGCTCTGTAATGTACCAGAATCTCAGACATTTTTCTGTGTTGTTGAAATTGTGTGTGTGTGTGTGTGTGTGTGTGTGTTCGTTCTACTACAAATCCAATTTTAATGATTCTGGTACTAAACTACATAGTTTCCTTTCTAAATGCGTATGAAATAGGTAGATTTATAGTGTTTAAAAATCACAAGCTTAGTTTTTTTTTGTATCGGCCATCTACGGACCACATGCCAATTTCAATTCTTTATTCTTTGTTCTTTTCTTTTTCTCCAATATTAATAAGCTTAGTATTTATATCAGAAAATTTTTATTTACTTTTGAGAAAGAAGTTTGATGACTTTTTTGTGTACTACCTAAGAAATCAGTTGTGCAAGATCTGCTTAAAGTAAAACCACTAATTTCCAGATTAAAAAAAAATTATATAATTTAAATATAGTCTCACTACTATACATACTACTGTATGATCTAAAGCTCTCAGACAAAATATAGAAGTTCTCACCGTCTCATCTTTACTTCATAATCTGTCAAACAGATTGCATCACATTGTAATAAGTGTATTAAACCATTGTTTCCAGTATTTTTTTTTCCAGCAGGTGGTTACAGACAATAATAAATACAGAGTAGTGGTACGACTTGAGCTTGGGACGTGTGACCAAACCGTTGTAAAAGACCCAGTCTTACAAATGCAGAGTGGTTTGGGGATTCAGACTGTTAAATAAAACTGATGATTGTTATGATTTATCTGGTATGAAACCAACGCTGTTTAAATAAAATCATGCTGTCCATGTAACAGTTAGCATTTTAAGTGGAGATCTATAGCAATGAAAATCTAGTACATTTAAAAAAAGAGAGGTAAACCAACTTATTTGAATTTTGTTTGCACTGTATAGTGATAATTGAAATAAAAAAATGAATGACAGTGCAAAGCCTACAAATGTTGAAACAAGGAGTAGAATGAAAGATAGAAGTAGAAGTAGATAGTAGAAACAGTAGATCAGAGAAATGAAAACTGGAAACAGACACAAGAACTTACCACTGCAGAGTTGGGTCTTTTGTGAACTGTATAAATAAGTAATAAGAATATCCAAAATCCAATTACCTGTGTTAACCAAAATATCTGAAAATATAAGAATCAGTGTTCATAGTAACATCTGATATAGAAGAGTTCAGTTGCAGTTGTTAGAGAAAATATCTAAACTGTTTAACAATTAATAAAAGAGTATGAAGTAAAGCTATTTCAAAACAAGTAGTTGAACAGGCGGTGCCAATAATAAAAACATAAAGAGTCAGAAACCATTAGCAACAGAAAGGCTATACAGAGAGTAGTATCTGTTCACACCAGATCCCAAAGTTTGATCCAAGCACTCTTAGGCTAACTTACTTACAGCAGTTAAAGTACATATACCGGTCAACATTCAGAAGAAGATAAAGCCCTTGCATTTGTTGTCATCCTAGAAGGTCCTACTGTACAGTCATACTTAACTGCCAGAACACTTGTGGCATTATTACTGAAGACTGGAACTAAGACGCAGAGATTAGCGTCTGTACAACATGCACCATGTACAACTAAATGTGAGCTAACAAGATTCTCCAGGAATTTGAATCAATCGTAAACATACAATCATGGGCCTATGCTGATATAATGGAGGACATCCAAATACAGTTTTATCTAATTCGCTCAGAATGAAATTTTCTGATCCATATATTTCTCACCTAATAAAATGGGTTTTTTACCAAGAAGGCATGAGTACGTTTAGCGTATATTAATCTGAACAAGATGAATGCAAAGGTAGTGTTAATCGGAACTAATAAAGGCAGACACATATTCCCCTAACTGACTGGTAATACATTGCAGTTACTAAAAAAAAATGTCTTCTGTGTGGAGTGTACCTACTGGAAATTACAATAACAGGATATGAATATATGCAGCATTGTTTTTATGATACTGTAATAAAAATATCATTTGTCCTTAAATTATAATAAAAAGTTAGGTAACTTTCTCAGAGTTATACTCTGCTTGAAAAAAGGTTTTGTAAAAATCTGCATAAAGCAATACATTGTAATATATTGCGACAGTACAAATAAGTGATGTACCGAGCATTGAATATAAAAATTTGTTACATATATTTGTAGCCCATGAACGTATGGCCCGATCCCCACCATTTAACTATTAAAATTTTTTATGTAGCTAAATGGTTGCTCTAAAATATAAGAGTGTGTTAAATGAAAAATGTATTATATGTAATAAGTATTTATATTAAACAGTAACTGAATTTAATGTTAATTGTTGCGTAATCACACAGCTGGCGCCCACGAATAATATTGTTTGTCTATGTAACAGGTGTAACTGTAATGAGTATTAATAATAACTCTTAATAAAAATAAAGAAATAAATAAATAAGTAGGGAACGGTTATCAATAATAATTGTTAAAGAATAACTACTAAATATTTTTAAATAATACTTCAACATGACGACTCCAGGAAATTGGGACGTAGAAGCATTCCAGACGATGATGCGTGCCTGGATCGATGAAATAAGCACAAAACAAACGGAAAATATAAATGCTAAAATAGACGAATTAAAAGAATCTAATAAGAAACAAACAGAAAGTTTAGAAAATAAATTAGAGCTACAGTCCGAAAATTTTAGACAGGACACCATAAAAATTACGGAAAGCCTAGAAGAGTTAAAAATTGATAATCTTGAAATAAAACAAAGTATAATTGACAGTAATGCACTGTTAACAAAAAAAATTGTTAATACAAATTTACGTATTGACACGATCACAGAAAATGTCTGTGAAATAATTAATAAACAAACGGAGATAATATGCGAAGAATTCATACTAATTGAAAATACGTGTGTAATTACTAAGATAAATATAAAACAGTAATTAACATTAAGGAAGAGAAGCAAATTAAGGTTAATAAAACGTACCTTATTGATAGCGATATTCCAAGTGTGAGACACACACAGTAGTAAGTCACACAAGATGACACATGTGAAACACATAAGACACCACACTTACGGAGATAAATATCATTGTAGGCCTAACAAGAAACGTATTAAATTGTCTAGACGAAACACTACACAAAATTGTGGTAAATATGATGTTAGATATACGCACGATAATTATAAAGTGAACTATAATTATAACTATAATTATAGTAATTACGATGAATATTATCATAAAAGACTAACGAAAAAACCGCCGTCAGCTGTTTATATAGGCTTCAAACGCACTGACCTTACACAATTCATTAGTGATGAGAGAATTGTGGAACGTGCTGAGAGAATTGAGAAAGAGCGAAGCATTTGTTACGAGAGAAAGAGAGGGAAAATAAAGTTTTCACCCTATAAACAGGTGACTTACACGATCAAAGCAAACGTTCACACGGTAAGTACGCACACTAACGTCGCAGTAATACAATGGAATGTTGTCGCGAGGGTGAGCACAATAAATTTCCTGTGTACAACAACCAATTGTTATAAAAGAGGGGTGTCAGTTCTAACGACACACCGAACCGAACTCAATACCCGAAAATAAATAATTATTTTTAAATGAAAAAAAAAATATTACTGTTAATTATTAATAATAATATAAGAGAGTATAATTAAGAAATGTATTATTAATGGTAAGGAATGAAGTGTAGAGAAATATTTAAGAAAGTAATGATAAAAGATGTTATTGTTGTTATTAATATGAAGAAAGGGTTAGGAATGGAAAATAATTGCTATAATTGTTAGAACGACTGATCAAGCGAAAACTTAATGGAGATACAAGGACACAGAAGAAAGCAATGAGTGAAAAGTCAAAAAGGGCAGAGACTACTTAGGATTAAAGACTTCGAGAAAAAATATCGTTGTTTTCCAAGACAGTTCCTCTGTAACCGATCATGCGACACACTACAAAGCTAAAAGAGTATTCTGTTACGGAAGTGTATTTCAAGAAAGTAGTAGCGATCAGAAAGGTAATGTTAAAGAAATGTAATAAAAGGTAATGAATGTTAATGTATTGTATAAGTAATGTATTAGGTAAAGTAATGTCATGTTAAGAAAAAAGTTAAGGAAGATTAGAAGCGAAGGTAAGAATGTATGAGTAAGATAATGTAAAATTAAGGACCGAATTTACACACATACATAGAAATGAAGAGCATCCAAAAGTAGAACAAGGGAGAGCTAATTGCATTGGATTTTCTGGGACCACTACCACGATCAAGTCGAGGTGTGAAGCACATATTGGTATGTATCGATGTGTTTTCCAAGGCAGTCCGACTGTACCCAATTATGCGACCCACAACCAAAGTTGTTCTAAAGATACTACTGCAGAAATATATTCCGTCATATGGAAAAATGAAGAAGGTACTCGGTGATCAAGGTGTACAATTCCAGAGTGAAAAATGGGAGAGGACGTTAAGGGAAAATGGAATACAACCAGTACTCACATCCATAAGACATCCTCAAGGAAACCTTGCTGAGAGAGTTAACAAAGAATTAGGTAAATATTTACGAATATACTGCCATGATCAGCACAATAAATGGGCAGAATATTTACCATTTCTTGAAAAAGCCATCAACGAAAATTATAGTGAAGCAACAGGATATACTCCAATGGAATTAGAAGAAGATAAGAAGCCAAACAGATTTTGGACTAAGTATATAAACAAACCTAATAACCAGAATGTACCTGTACCAATAAGTGTGAAAATTGAATACGCAAAGCAACGGATAAGAGAAAGAGTAACAAGAGAGTAAAAAGATTTAATCTAACTCACAAGCTACAACAATTCAACGTGGGAGAAAGTGTACTACTCAAAGCTAATCCAGTGGGAAAACGGAGTGATAATACGGCGAAGAAATTCTTCAGACTTTATAATGGACCGTATACGTTAAGACAGCGAGTAGGACAACACACTTTCATCGTATATGATGAGATACAGAAGAAAGAAATTGGTAAATTCCACGCAATGTCATTTAGGAAGTTCTACACATGAAAACAACGAGGTCAATGAAACCAGTCAGATCAGCTGTTTGTTGAAGCCACCCTACTACAAGGTCATGAGCAGTGAGCGTATAAAGAGGGGAGGTAAGACATTTGTATACACTCCAATTAAGGGTGAAATGACGAATATTATTCTTTATTATTTGTTACATTTTTTTTTCAAGTGTAATAATAATAAAAAAAATTTTAATAAATAAATTTATAACATTTTTTTTTTGTTACCAAGCAGAGGGATAATGCGACAGTACAAATAAGTGATGTACTGAGCATTGAATATAAAAATTTGTTACAATATATATGCCTAAACTATATTTAAAGTAGTTTGTGCTGCCAAAACTGTCAAAGATCTGGAGAGGAAGAGCAGCCTTATTCATTTGGTGTACTTCTGGCTATTAATTCCTTAATGCCCCATACTTAGTATTTATTGAATAGGAATATAATAAAGGATAGAATAATTTTTTGAGTGACCTGTGTCTGAGAAGTATAAAAACATTGTACTTATGTATATATAGAGACGTAAATGAATTATTATAGTGAAAGTGTGTTACTTAATTGACTGTATGTTACAGGCATCAAAATCAGAACGGCAGAAGAAATCTCCCACATACAAAGATCTGGATTTTATGGAACACCACCCGGAAGGAATTTTTCTAGAAGCAGACACATACACAGCGTTAGTTAAAACTATTCAAAGGGACTGTAGAGTGAGTATATGATTGTTTTGCGTCTCTCTCTCTCTCTCTCTCTCTCATAAGTAATTTATGGGATAAATACATAAGTTAATTTAGAAAAATATGCTGTGTAATAGTTTTTAATTAGTTTAAAAAAATTAAATTTTATACAAAAAAGTTTTACATCAGTTTTCTTTTATAAATGTTACATAAAATCTAATTAAAAGTAATTATGCATCTAAACTAGTCCCGAGACAAAAGTGCAGCAATCTGTATTTTTGTCATGAACTAAATATGTGAGGGATCCTGATCACACAGTTTGCAGGTTTTACATAATTAAATTTATATAGACACTAGTAGACAAGCCCGCAGAAACCACAGGCAACATATCCAAAGCGTTAACTAAGATTACTAACTATTGATTGAAGGGGAAATGTTATTTTCTTTATATGAAATATTTGGGAAAATGTGTAGACAGTTTATGACACAAGCCTCAGTTGTGAACAGTATGAACAGTACACCCAAATTTTTATCTTACTTTGTGTGAGTCAGTAGAGCTTAGTAATAAACCTGAAATTGTTTTTGTAGTAATTTTATGGTAATGACAACATAGAAGTGTTGATATTAGAAGGTACGTGTCGATTTAAACCTTGATTAAATTCTTGTAGTGTTATGTCAGTTGTTGTACTTGGAGAAACCTAATAAACAATGGATAAACAACGTGCTTGCTTATACTTAAGTTGTTTTGTGTTACTTTCAATAGGCAGGTTGTACATTTCGGTTATACATTATGTTGGTGGTTGTTTGTAAACTACCTACATTATTAGAAATGTTTTATCATGCCTTCATATACGTCTACATACTGACATATTCTCAAAATATTTTGCCTTTAGATACACTATGTTAGGTGCTTTTGTGTGTGTGTGTGTGTGTGTGTGTGTGTGTGTGTGTGTGTGTGTGTGTGTGTGTGTGTGTGTGTGTGTGTGTGTGTGTGTGTGTGTGTGTGTGTGTGTGTGTCTGAGTCTGAGACAGCTCACTGTAAATTAAAATTTTAAAGAATGCTATTCTCATTCAACTTTAGGAAGGTACATTCCCTTTAAATAATACAAGGGTGACAGATTGTATGTGAAAGAATGTATGTGGTTAATTGTTCACAGAAGAAACATTCCCACTTATATAATCAGTCATCTGTTCTTTGTGTTTTGCCCCATCAGGAAAGTCATGTATTGGTACAAGTGTCATAAGTGATATGAATGTGTGATTTACTTGGTCAGTGGCCTACACATGCTCCAGGTGGAACTGAAAATCACTAGTGGTGTAAAATTTGAGATTTCCTTACATTACAAAATGAAGAAAAAAAATTGTTTTGTAATACTGTATAATTGTGTGACTTTTATCCAGAAGGTATACTTTATATATATCTGTCTTTTTTATATTAATCATAAACATTGAGGTTTGAGCAGCTTGATAAATGTAGCCATTATTTCCTGTGGAGTAATCTTTCTTCTTCATGTTTCTCGTGTTATTCTTGTAATTATTTATTTTGGTAATTATATATTTTGATATTAATTTGGAGTAAAAATTGCGTGTATGAATTTTGGGGGAATTTTTGAGTTGAAATATCTGAGGGGCTTGGTCTGCCGAAACCACTGTGTGTACCAGTTGCTGTGAGTACTACTGGTTTATATTCTTGATGTGTGTGACATTATTGTCAAGTATCAAATGGAACAGACAGAGAGCCTAACGAGAAACAACTTTTAACAACTCTAGACATATCACTTACCAAGTTACGCACTTTAATAAGACTGCCTTATAAAGATGTAATTTTAAGTTCCTATTGCTAAAATTTGTATATCTGTGTCACATATCTATTTTCTTCTACATTGATTTAAAAATAATTTTTAATTATGCATTTGATAATAACATTATTCACGAAGTGCTGCTACAGATTTTTTTTTTAGTAAAAAATATAACTGTTTTGTCGTTAATGTTTCAGGTTTTAGAAAGTTTCAAAATTATGGACTACAGTCTTCTAGTGGGTATTCATAATTTAGATCAAGCTGCACGTGAAAAAGCTGTAAGTTAGACTAAATTTACCAAGAATGAAAATATAGAACGTTACATTGTATGCCTAATTTCGTATGCCCATGAGGACACATGTGAGGTAGTGGTTCTATACATTATCTTTGTATAGCAACACCCTTTAGGATAATTTTTCAAAGAAATGTTTATTCTTGTTATAAATAATAAATTCCATTATGTTTTGTAATATTAATTAGTATGAATACTTCTTAATAGTTCTTTTGAAGCCGATGGATTTATGGTGGATGTCCTGACGTTTCTATATTTTTCTGTTTGTGTAAATATGTATTTGGAGCTGTTTTAAAACAAAACATATTCTTATACTTCTTAAACCATTCATTAGATTGCATTAGCATGCAACATTTTTAAGAACAGCTGTTGATAACTCAGGGTGTGTTATGTCTAAAATTCCATTGTGTATAGAACCACGTTTTGAATTATTTCACTTAGAAAAGTAATAACAAGTGTAACTTTTTAAATTATATCAATTTATTAAATAACAACAAACTCCCACTTACCTTGAATTTATTTACTTGTTCGGCCAGATCATCTAGTGGTGGAAACCAGTGGCGAAGCTAGTAGTTAATGAATGGGTAGGCAAAAATCTTATCTTAAATTTTTTTTTAAGGAATCACTAAAAGGGTGGTGGTTCAAATCGGACGCTGAGGTAGAGTTTGCTGTAAGCGAATGGTTCCACAAACAGCCGTAAGAATTTTACTAGCAGGGAATCTACAGGTTGGTGCAACAGTGGAACTCATGTCTTAATGTTAATGGAGACTTCTTGTAAAATCGTTGAATAAAAAATGCTTTACAGCTCTATACGTGTTTCTATTGAACAATCCTTGTATTAGTCATACACAATAATACAACTGATTGAACATCAAATTTTTAAACTTGATTAGTTTCTATATATATATATATATATGTTTAATGTTACAAATAATTCAAATAACAATCTTGATCATCTGTTAGTTCAGCGGAATAACAGGGACACTTTTAATAACCGCATAAAATAAACACACTTATAAACAACACAGCACGCTTTAACTTGAATGTTTGGACCACAGAAGTGAGGCATGCCTCAACGCTCTATGTGTACAGCACGGGACAGTCCCCCTCCCTTCACTTCCCTTTCACTCCGGCACATTGCTTACATACGATGTATACAAAAAACGCTGAGGCAAGTTCAGGTTGCCTCATTTGCTTTAAACGAGCTATGCCGAGTCTCACCTGTCACCATCTAGCGGTCGCTCAGTAAAGCACGTTTCGGCCTAATAAATTCGACAGTCGCGGTAACAATGTATAATCTTTACGTTATGTAGTCATACGTATTTATAATTTTGATTCTACAGAATTTTTTAGGGTAGGCATTGCCTCAATTGCCTCCATGTAACTTCGCCACTGGTGGAAACCCTTTTTCATATAGCGAATTTACCAGCACAGAAAATGAAGTTAGGTTGTTGAAATGATCATGTTAACACATATATAGCAAGTTGAAATAAAATATTATTTTATTTTATTTTGATACGACATTCTTTGTTATGCTCCCATTTACATCAGACACCCTTCCCCTCTTTCTCTATATGCTTTTATATAATTAATTTTCATTATACTGTAATGTTACATACCAAGACATTGTTTACTACCGTATTACTAGGAAAAAACACATTTTGAAAAGACAGCTTAACATATCTTATATCTATATTCTAAGGCAACCCAGCATTTGCCCACGCACACACTTTCATACCATTTACCCCCTTTAATTTAGATTTGGCGCTTTTTTTATTTTTTAAATTTTCATAATGATGTTTATTTAAGTATACTGTTACTGCTTTGGTGTTGTCCCTGCCGACCACGTGTTGCACTCCATATTTTTTAGTCACTGATTTGTCCGAATTGAGTTCTCACTTTTTAATTTTGATACCACTGAAGATTAATTGATGTCTCACAGTTTTAGACCACTTCAAATTTCTAGTTTAAATCACACCGACATAAATTTTCGGCTCGCGAGCTTGTACACTGAACCGGCTGAGTTTCCCCAACGACTGATGTTTTTCTATTGGCTATGTACACATTTTCTGCCGGTCGGTCTACATTTTAAAAGTAGATTTTAGGCAGAACGCGCACCAACGCCTCTGCGCGGTTCCGAAGTTATTAGCCGACTGCCTTTGTTCTCTGCGCACTAGGCGAGAAGGAATTTTTAGAGACGTGACCTTTCCGTGTGAACGTTGGCCGACACGTGCGCGCATATGCATGAATACGCACCCGTGCTGATAACTTGCATTCCTGTACCATTCTGTACCTCACACGGAGCTATAGTCGATTACCCATTATTATACTCTGGTTAAATAACATGAAAAAACTTTAAATTGGATAGTCTCATCGGTTTGTACCATTACACAAGAAAGTAAATTTATAAAACTGAATGTAGTAGAAACATTATGTAGCAATATGTTTAATGTGTTTGTAACAAATAATAACAACAGTGTGAGGTTTTAGTAACTAGATGTGCCTGTTATTTTTCCCAAACATAAATTTTTGAAAAGTAAGTACAAGCAACTAAAACACCTAAATCATTTACAGTAAATAACATTTTAAACAGGACATTTAGATCTTTATAAAGATACAGGTAACGTATATTTTTACTGTATGGTGTAGGAGCTACAGCATTTTACTGCATAAAAGGCCCTGTCTGTGTGAAGGAAGGCCATTTTATGGCCCCAGTGTCAAAGTGTTAGTGCAGCCTGTACATTATCTTTTTTAGGAAAGGAGATCTGCAAGTAAAATGGCGGCGGGTGACACTATTGCAATAGATGATAAACCTACTAAAAGTAAAAGTACATCAAATGTAACTCCATCAACAGCCGTTAGTTTGAATCGTACAAGATCGATCAACAGGCAGCGGCTTGTAGCACATTCAACTGCAATGGAAAGTATACAAGCTGAAAGCGAACCAATAGATGAGGAGGAGGATGTTCCGTAAGTTTCTGCTGTTTACTTTGCATATTGATATTTGTATTTTAATTCCAAAGTCGTGCATACATTTCTTGATAAGACATCAGAATTGATCATACAGATCAGAGCTTCATAACTAGCGTTCTAAAGAAATTCCAGAGTTTTGTGACAGGTAGTTAGGTAGTCCACAAAAATATTAACAAAAAACATCTTTTTTTAAAAATTCATATAACCCGTTGGAACTGTGTAATGAATAGTGGCATTTGAGAAAACGATTTTTATTTGTCCACTCAGATTGCAAATGACATCAGATGTGATACTCTTTTATGAGAGCATCTTGGAAAAACTGAAAGCTAACAAGTGAGTCGATATAAATACAGGAAGAGAGACAAAAGTGGTTCCATTTTGTCAGATGTTATGTCTGCAAAGTTTGATCTGAACACATAAGTCATATTCACTAGATACCAGAAACTTTGATTAAGAGAGACCCTTATATACCCCTCAGTTTGTTAGTGAATTAAATAGTATAATAAATGCGATAATTTAAAACTGACTAGACTTCATTGAATTTTATTAAAATTTCATGTAATATATAAAAACAGTCTATTAAAGAATGCCATTTTGATCAGTGTTAGTTCTTCTGTTTATGAACATGTGCAAAAGTGTTAATTATTTAAAAAAAGATTGTAGGAAAAATTGAAATATTGTCTGAAAAATTCATATGACTCTCTAAAGTAAGTAATAAATTACTAAATAATATGTCATAAATAAAACCCTTAAAATTGTTGAGTAGTTTAGTTAATTGTATTGGCTAAAGTCACACCAGTCAGTACCAGTTGAACTGGTCATTGACAATCACTTAGAGATGTGGACATATTTGTAATAGTGCATATACAGTACTGTACTTAAGAAAAACCTTTCATATAATAATTGACTTATAAATTGATAGTGTTATGTTTTTTATTAAAACAAAACTAAAATCATTTAAGAAATTTAGTGTAGTGATTGTGTGGTGTATAAATATACGTAAGTTCTTACAATAAAAGACAGATTCTTTTGATTTCTGTGCCACAAATTTGCGCTGTGTTAGCAGCCAACAATTTGGTAGAAAGAGAGTCCTTGAATAGTACTTATACAAGAGTCCATACTGTACCATTGAACACACTGTGTGGCTGTAAAGGTAGTAATTTCTGTGCAGGATTTCTGTTGGACCTGAAAATTATTTCAAGTGTTCAGTGATAAAAAAAAAAGAGAACCATTGATTTACATTAACAGATTTCCTCCTGTTTATCCGTTTGGCAGATATTTCTTTTTCTTTGAACGTTTTTCAATCCTACAGAAATATTCAAAATATTACAGAATATTACTGAAGTGTTTATGTTCATTTTCACTTCCTGCCCTGTGAATGCTGTTAAACTGTCTGATTTAATTAATGCAATATACTTGGGACGTATGTTTTCCCATTCAGGTAATACTTCTCATTTTGCTTTGAAGCATATGTGTATGTTTTTTATATAGCACTGATTCTCTAATTTTAAAGTACATTGTTCATAGTAACAGTAGTATTGAATGCAAAATCAACACCAAACATTTTTTTAAATAATACTGGCACCATTTTGCACAATTGAAGTCGTAGAGTCAGGCATAGTACGCTGCTTTATGTAAACCATTCGGCATACAGGGAAGTGTGTTCCAGTGCTATGTATTTACTCGGAAGATTTTATTCCTCTTACTTATTTCCATTGACTGAGTTGACCTGGGAATTATGGTATACCTGAGAATGGAATTTAGGACCTATACATTACCAGCCAGGCACCGTACCCACTGGTCTGCTAAAGTCATTAGTAACAGTTTTTCATTCTGTAATTGTCTGCACGTTGTATTTTATAATAGCGCCCCTTGGGACCTTTTTTTTAAAAGTTAAGTAAACACCAACTTTTCAAAAATCAATATGTTTATTGAATCAAAATTAAATTGCTATTCATATTGCACTCTTGCTGCATCATAAACAAAAATACGGCAAAAAAGTGCCAACAAAATTTTATCTTTTTCACAGTCGGATTTTGGTGCCTCTCCTCACCCGGCACCTAGAGCGGTCGCTCCTCTCGCTCTACCCCAGGGCCGGCCCTGGTTAGCATGTGATTCCACTGTGAAGTTAAAGACAGTTGTTGTATTGAAATTGCTATCTTTACAGCTCACATGGTGTAGTCAAATGGTATTTGTATCAATGAGTGCAAGTAAATGAACAGTGAGTTTAAAAGTGGTATAATTCGTAAAATAGAAAAATAATATGCACTCTGTAGTGTTGTAGATGGTCATAAATTTGTATTAGTGTTAGTCATACTGTATACAGTAAAACCTCAATACAGTGCTCGTTAAAGAATGTAGGTTGTAAGCGTTATAAACTAAGAATTTTCATACAAGTTGAATACAAAATAGAATTTGATAATGACAATACGCATAGCAGTATTTTTAATATTAAAATAACAAATAAGTTCATTAATAATCATAGTAATATGTTGATTAATAATAAATCACAAGAAAAAAAATCACAACTTGTCTAATGAATAAATACATCAGTAAATAACACTATTGTCCATTTCACACTTAATCAACAATTTCTCTTTATAAATAATATTTTATTTGGCATGGCTTACATTTAATAATAACAGTGGGTAAACTCGTTAAGTTTGAGTAACACAAACTAATAGCTTTAAAACTTCTAACTGGGCCTCCACTCCATCTACATATGCGATTAGCTTACACTCGAGATCACCTGTTTGTTCAGTGCCACCTGAATTTGTAGAGGGTTCAAGAATGTTCTCTACTACTTAGATCTCATTATGTATCACACATTGCTAATTGATACATTATCATGCTCAACTAATGTAGGTGATATTGCATTCGATACTATTTTTATTTTGTGTGTTTCTGTGACAGTATTAGTTGTCAGGCACAATTAAATTTTATTATTATTTATTATTGAGACTGAGCTAAGCCCACGTGTCAGGTTAGCTCTCATTATTAAAAACTAATCACTTAGACTTTTGATTACTGTTGCTGGACAAGTAATTAGACTTAAACCAATTCTAATGCCTTCACTCAATTCAGCTGTTGCACAAGTTTGGACTTGTTAAAATATTACAATATATCGGTGTAGTCATCAGTTTACATGCTCCCTGGCTAATCACTGAACTGTGTCATTGACAGGATCGTCTAAAACAATTTTCAATTTATTGTATACCAAAAGGCATTAAACATTTTTTTTGTGCTTTGTTCTGGAGTATATGACCAGTCTTTCTATTAACATTCTTTCAATAAATCCAGAGATATACACTGTCTATCCAGACAACTTTTAGGATCCAGCTGCCTTGGGTTTGCATTCTCACCAGATGTAAATTCCTGATGTCCTCAGCCACCAGTATATAAGTCAGAATGACAAGGACAATGTCAGACCCATGCCATGGTTGTGTACACCAAGAAAAGAATTATGCAACTGTGTTCAGAAAAGAAGTGTCTGATTCTCTTTGGCTGAGATTAACACTCACATATAATGCTAATGCCAGTGTTGTACTGGTGTCTATTTGACTTGTAAAAAGTGGAAATTTTATAAATTGCACCATTAACATTTCATAACTGTATTTTTGACTCTGTAGTTTGTAATCAGTTCCCCTGGAGTTCATTTCGTGCTCAGGAGTGGCAATGTTATCAGTAGCAGCAAAGTAATCAGACTACATCGAACAGTTTCTGCAATCTTCTAGGCCATAGTTTTAGCGTTGTAATAATTTTTCCTTTCCTGAACACCCACATCCAATGTCCAAGGCAATGTTTAGAAAGACCTCCCTAAATCCAGCATGGTTGTGTATTTTTACAAGCAGTATTAGATTTTGAAGAATGAATTGTCAAGTCAAAAGTGAAAAATTAGTGTGGATGTCCAAGAGAAAAGAAATTACTAGTCCTTTAAGCTGCTGTTTTCCTCAAACTTTACAACAAAGTCACGTGAGGTGTTGATGTAAATAATCTATGTAAATAAGCCAAAATATTTTTCTGTTTCATTACACTGATGGAATGATCATTTGACACTTGATAGAACATGTTAATTATATTTAAAACTAATAAATAAACTCTTTGTCTGGTTCTACAAATGTTTTCTTAGAAGTTACAAATGATTCCTGACAATTGTTACAGCAGCTTCAGAGGCTACATGTTCAAATGTAACTGGTGAAATATTGTCAGGACTAATAAAACATTTTACAACTAAACCAAGAGTTCATTTATGAGATTCAAGTATTTTTGTATTCCATAACTCGTTTCTTGACTTGATAGAAACCAACAAATTAAATGTGTTAATTCTATGACTTTATAACACATACTGTTCATCTATAGAAGCAAAACCTTGTGAAGTTTTGTATTGAGGCACATCTTATGTGACAGTATAGAATATTTAGTAGATTATGATAAATTAGTTGTCTGTGAACCTGCGTTTTGTAAAAATTGGGTGTTACAATTATGTATCTGAGTTCACTACTCAGCGTCTTAGCTGAAAGTCTTTTTGAACTGTTTCAGGGGTTTACAGTAGCTGGTTAAATTTTATTTTATTGTGCAAGTACATGATATGCATCAGCTTTATACGAAAATTGTCCCTCAGGTTTATAGGAATGTTTCTGGATTTTGCAAGATTAAAACTAAGTTTTTAACTTCACACATTCAAATAATAAATGTTTGGCAGAATTGAAAAATACCAAAATGGGGAGTTTCTGTGTGTACTTGAGCTTTTTATGTCAAGCTGTATGACCATGTTGACAAAATCTCCACAAGATATAAATAAGACCATATAAAGACTCCCAATTAAGACTGTTCCCTACTGATTGAAGAATTCTTTCTCAGTACTATGTACCAGTTCTGCAGGACTAAAGAATTGTGCTCTTTTTTCACCAGAGTCCCTGTTCTTTTACTTTCACAATACTTGTATGGCAAGGAACTAAATCAACTGAATATTGATGTATTGTATTCTTGACATCAGTCTAGGCTGTAATTAATGTTTGCACTGACTTCAACAGCTGAGTTTCGAGTAACAGTACCATATTAACCAAGCTTGAAGTAATGGCAAGGAGGAGTGATAAATCACATTTCTTATAGTTCTTCTTCTTTAACACTACAGCCCAACATGAGCCATGGCTTCCAACACCAATCTTCTCCAAAGTCTCCTGTCCATCGCCATCTCAGTGTAAACCCTTACATCCATTCTTCTTAGATCATCCAGCATATCATCCAACCATCTTATCCTACTTCCCCCTGTTTCTGCTTTTATAAACTTGCACCCTCAGGAACTCATTGGCATATGCTGATCATCCATCTGCTCTAGGTGACCAAGTCATTGAGCCTTTACGACTTTTACAACGTCCTCATGCCTCAATAGCTCATGTAAATCACGTTTATTAGACATTTTATTAAATTGGTAGAAACTTTTTTTTATTGATTCATTAAAGATGATTCATCTACTCTTGGGGCCAGTTAGTATTTTTTAGACCATTTACACTTTTGAAGCAGTGTTTTCCTTTCTTTATCTGCACACATTTATAAACCGTTATTAAATCATAAAAAGAATTTACATTTGATCAAAGTAATCAGTAATTGTTTATGTAGTGAAATAATATTAAATTACAGCTTATAAAGGTACTTTATGCGTCTTTGTTTGTAATAAACTTAAGTATGAAAAATCATGAGATATTTATTTAAAGTCCATGTAAACCCATGATGTTTCTGAAAAAGAGGGATAACAGAAAATATTTTAAATGTGAAAAAATATGTTATTAATAATACATAAAAAGTAAAAGATTTGCAAAATATTTTTATCTATTGATTTTGTCCAAACTGTCGATTTGTTTGGCTTCACAAAGTTGGTGCAACGGAGTTATTTTAAAAGGATTAGATATGTTTCTTAAGATTGCATCTATACATTTTGTTATCTTTATGTTCATCAGCACTTAAAAACTACAATATATATTTATGATAAGGAATAATAAAAAAAAAAAACAGGCATTACATAGATAAAATCAGTCTTTTAAATAGCTTTAGTTTGACAGTAGAACCAATTTTATCCAATATGGGGTTTAAGGTATACTAACCTGTGTGTACTTCTAACAGAGTAGAAGACCTTTCTGACTTGGAATGGTTTTGACTATCGTTAAGTTTTAGAAAAATTAAACAAAAATTTCCTGAAATATTAAAGCCTTGTGCCCATGGAAAAGTGTTACTAAGTTAGAAACCTTGAAATCCTGTACTTTAGTGAGAAAAGTTGTAATGTCTGTTGTCTTTTAATATTACATAATATTCATAGATATTATGTAGTCATAATAACCAGTGAACAGGAAATAAAACAGGTGATTGTTTGGTCAGGTATCTGTTATGCCATAAGTGATTGAAATAGTTCCATAGATTTTAGATTTTGTATAAACAAGAATGTTCACCCAAGTTGTAGAAATATTGTGAAGATATGTGAGGTTTGCGTATTCAATACCAGGACAATAATTGTGAGAACGTTTCAGCATTGCTCGAGTTGAAATAGTGTGTATCAACATTGACCGTATAGTCTCTGGTGAAACATGTCTTACAAATTTTGCTCTCCTTCAGTTGAAAGTTCACTGCTGCGGATCATCATTTGTAGCAGATACGTTTTATATCACATGTATATGTGTGTTGGGTGGTGCAAAAAAGAATAGATAATGATAGACTCATTTTGAGAATCATTGCAGAAACAAAGAATTGTAGAAGTAGTCAAGAAACTGTTAGAAATGCTCAAGAAAATTATTTTAACGTGACAAAAGTTTGTCACAATTCTTTCGTTTCTCAAGCACAAAGAAAACTAGTAAATTTGTGCGTTCATTTTGGAGCAGATCAAAGCAGACCAGACTTTTCAGAAAGCCATGCCTTGTAATGAAAGCAGTGTTTCCTTGTTTTACTGAAGTGAAGGTGATATGCTAGAAAATCCCAATTGGTCGAAGGCTGAAGACAGTATCTCAAAGAAAGTCATTTTTCCTGGCCATGTGATTGTTTTATTTGTTGTTCAAGACATTATTTAATGAAATTTGTTGCTAATGGAAGTACAGTGACTGAACAGAGTATTGGTTAAATTGGTTTGTCCACAACCAGACAATGTGCCAAAATCATTCAGCATTGTTTGTGAAGCAACAGAGTGTAATGCTACTATGCCCAACTCCCTTTGCAATTTTTCTTTTACCCAAAATTTAGTATGCGTTCAATGAAAAGTGTCTTGCATCACTGTAAAGTTACTAATAATTGAAAATAACTTTATTTATTTAACCATAAAATACTTGAACTTCACAATTTCCAAAATGTTTACCTGCACGTCGTCCAGGGTTTTTACGCGAACTCGTGACCTGTAAGAGTGGTTATGGGGTTGGATTACTTAATAACTCTCTACTCTCATAAATGTTTACCTGCACTTCGTCCAGGGTTTTTACGCGAACTCGTGACCTGTAAGAGTGGTTATGGGGTTGGATTACTTAATAACTCTCTACTCTCATTTATTAACTTTAAACCAACTCGTTTATTTACCAACTTTGACACACTTCAACATCTCTATCTGCTTTCTTTCTCTTTATATTCCTTACAAAATTATTACTGACTCTTATTCCATTTTTTAAACAGAAAACAAATATTAATGAATTTACTTATTACAATAGCTATATTATACTATATAAGACAATCCAGCACTTCGCTCACTCTCTCTCTTTCATACTTTTCGCCCCCCTAAAATTAGAGATCTCTTTGTACCCATATTATAATTTTCATTTTTATTAAATTTGACATAGATACTTTCCTGCTGTGGCCGGCTACACGTGGTTGTAACACTACCGTTGGTTCGTTTTTTGTTCACTTTATGTCCGAAAAATAATTTGAACTGTTTAAAATTTAGTAACTTTACTTCTGAACTTGTTGTTGCACTTGTTATCATCCACATCTTCACAATTTTACAATATTTTGGCTCGCGAGCACTTTTACATTGAACTGCGTGGTTTGATAAGATGACGCTAAGTGAAGTCTTCAAGATGGCTAGCGTCTCTCAGCCAGTTCTCCGGCTACATTTGCCAACAGGAAACAGGTCTCATTGTAGATCTGATTGGTTCATTTTAGTAGCGGAAAAGGTCTCGCCTTTACCGCGTGGTGCATTTTAGGTTCGAGTCTATATATTTTTCCCCATAACCTTTCTCGTCCTCTGAGCACATGTTGAATTTTATGCTGCAAGAGGCGACACACACGTGTGCTCGTACGCACAAATACGCACCCTTCTGCCAATTTGCATTCCGGTGCTTTACCGTACCTGTCACGGAGCTATAGTCGGTGACCAAAAGTACACTCTGGACAAATAAAAAGTTAATTCAAAAGCTGTCTACTCGTGGTTAAATTGGATTTACGGAAATTACAGACCCCCCTCAGTTTGTCCCGTTACATCACTTACTGAGGTAAAAGTTAAAAAAAAGTCGAATTCCTTAATAAGCTAACAGAATGTGATTTATGGCGTACCTTTGGGCTGAGGAGAGTAAAATTACAATGGTTCAGTGAAGCTAAATGAATTTATTGCAAGATAATAATTTTTGATAACTCTTTATTTATAGTTGAACCATGCCAAAGTATGACAGATACAGTAATAAAGTTGTAACATTAGTCTTGTTTAATAACCAGATCTGGTAGGCCACTGTTGAAAGACCACTGCTTTTTTGTGTTAATTACCATAATTGTGTGTGTGTGTGTGTGTGTGTGTGTGTGCGCGCGCGCGCCATACACCACTCAGTCACATGATGAAATTGAAAAAATGTTTGTAAAGATTTTCAAGAACACTTTTACTAACCGCAAATATAATTTATTAAATGATAATATTCATTTCTTAAGTTGCGTGATAATTGTTGTTTTCATAGCCTACAATATGGAAATGAAGCAGTACAGTATTCGTAGCTCATTGTTTTTATTCTCTTTATTATATTGTGATTTTATTACAGTTGTATTATGGGAAACGTATATGTCAGTACATAATTCAATACAATTTCATTACATAAAACTTAAAATTGAAAACAAATAGAATATTTTGTACCTTCAACAAGATTTTTCTTCATCCGTTTCATTATTGTTATCAGTAGAGCTTATATGGTTATCATTGCTCACCCATGTAGCAGAATGTTCTGTCCCATCAGGTCTGTTGTGAAAGTCAGATTTAATACAAGGATGAAACAGCTGATGTTGAAATTTTTGTTGAGTCTAAGCCAGTTTTTTATTTATTTTTCAAAATAGTTATATGCAGTATTCATATAATATAATAGTTGGCAATAGGTTACTGAACTATTTTTAATATATACTATTGAGTGCACGCAGGAATGCATGTGAATTCTGTATAAAATATAATAAACAATACATTAATTTAATTAATAAAGTTGTTTTAGTGCTTATAATCACAAACCGAATTGACACTGTTGCACACCACTATACTATAGAAAAATTATTCAGATTAGTGCTTTCAAGGTTCACAGCTCATCTGTAGTGAGTAATACAGTTGAAAGAAGACTTAGAGAGAGGAGTTAGAAATATTGAAAGAAAGAAAGAAAGGGTTAGATAATTTAATGAGTACTAAACCTAATTTGAAAATTAAGAAATATTTTATAATATAATGAAGATATAAAAGGTAGTGAGGGATAGAGAACCTTAAGGAAGAAAGTAAATAGCAAACATGGAATGTTTTTAAAATAAGGGTGAGTGACCGCGCCCATAGGCGATGATAGGGTGGAACGAAAAAGGTGTTCACCTATATTGTTGTTTGCGTTGAATTATTGAAAGGAAGAGCGAGGATTTTGACAATATACCGCATTCTAAAAATGTGCCGAAAAGAAACTTACAGTTAAAAGTATGAATGAGAGAGGTTTTAAAATGTTAGGTATTAAAAAGAATGCACACACACACGCACGCACGCACGCACACACACACACACACACACACACACACACACACACACACACACACACACACACACACAGAATGTACTAGAAAGAAATGTAAAAGTACCAACATGGGTGACTGAACTTGCTAGTTACTAATAGCCAGAAAGGGTGTTAAACTTAAAGCTTGTTTATGAAAATGTGTATGCGCTGTAGGGCAAGTGGGGGTATAAAGAAGTTGTGTAGGTCCATTATTGTTATTTCCGATCTGATGATGAGCTGTGAAGCTTGAAAGCACTAATCGGAATAAATTTTCTATAGTGGTGTGCAACAGTGTTAATTCTGTTTGTGAATACAGTAATTGGTATGAATAACTGTGTGAAGTATGGTTAAACTTTGTATAGAGGACACAAACACAGGATAGCCAGCGGGGGATTTGTTCAATGTAGGTAAACTGACAGGAAATTCATTTTTTGTTTACTGTAGGTTACACGTGGCTATTTGTCTTTCTCCTATAGATATTTTTAGGTGATAGATTTTCAGGTACTTCCCATTTTCAGACTAGATGTGACAGGACAACCCACTTTCTGTTATAATACCAGAAATCATAGCCCGTTACTGGTACAACACAAGGTTGCTAAGAACCGGAACTTTTAGCGTCATGTGACATCAGTGTTAATCTGTGTCTAGATTTTATTCTAGTATTCTAATATTATTGTTTGTTTTCACTATTAATTTTTTTGTCATGTGATCATAGATTTTACAAGTTTTTTTTTTTAATTCAGCTACACAAATTTTACTTTTGATGGTCAGAAGAAAATATTTATTGGTAGAAGGGGACATAATTTTATTACCAGAAGTACAATATTCAGAAAAGGTTTGAGTATTGTATTTTGGGATGGCTTAGAGGATTAGGGAATTGGATTGTGTATTTAAGCAGGAAAGTAGAAAAGTATTTAAAACAGGAGCATTGTAAACGAGGTTTTACTGCATTTTTTAGAATATATGTAAGTGATTTCACTGTTTGATTTTTGCTAGTTTAATTTGTTTACACGTGTAGTAATGTTTTTTTTAGCATACGTTTGAAGCGCACCAAGGATTTCACAGTACATTGCGTACACATATAGCACATGAATAGGTACAGTTATATTCATAATAACATAAATTTTGGATGTAAATTGTTTGTGAATCTAAAATTTTATTGTTATTAAAAAATATTAATTTTTTGCATCTGGTGTTGTATGATTATGGTGACAACTTGTGATGAACGTGTTACTTTTTTTTTTTAATTCCTTACAGTTGTTACGTGGAGTAAAAGGACCATCATTCATGCTGTCCTTTGCATTCAGCTGTGACACTGTATTGTATTAAGATTGGTAACAAGTGTGCTGACTTTGTACTATCATTTTTTGTGAGAATGTTGGCCTGATCATGCTCTTCAGTGAAACATCTATCATATTGGATACAGGGTTCCATTTTTTTACCTGCTCAAAATGTTTTGTATGACAAGTTTTTTTTTTAGAATCTAGAATAATTTTTTGGCTTCTCTTATCTTATCAGTAGCATTCTGTTTGGAGCCCAGTTCATCAGATTTTGGAACTGTTCAGTATAGTCATACGACCATTAATTCAAAAATTTGCCTGAAAGTGTTTTCTGTTTTGTCTTAAGTCATTCCACTGTGTTGTGAACAAGTACATAAAGTGATTGATTGATATTAAATATAAAGTATAATTAAAAAGGTTTGCTTTGGGATTTGGGAAGTGGTAATTTAAATTTAACCAGTGTGCCCAGTTTTAATTTAAATTAAAAATTTTCTAGCATGTCCAGGCCCTGAAAATATTATATAAACATTTCAAACTAAACAGATTTTTCCAAACTAAAAAAGTATGATATATGATAGTGTGTGATTAGTTTTGAAATGCTTGAAAATTCAGAGATTGTTGTATAGTTCAGTAGGTTTTAAACTGGAAACTGAATATTATAATAACTGACATCAGTTATAAAGATTCCCTCTTAGGGACAGGTGTCGTTATTTTAGAACTTTGAGGATGTCATGGACATAAATTTAAATGCCTAAACATTGTCTGTTGATAAAAATATGTAAAAAATGTAGTCTAGAGATATTGAAGTTTACAGTATAAGTGAAGCCAGAGTATTTTGTTAATTTAACTATCTAAAAATAAAAAATGTGGGTAGGAATTATGTAAAGCACAAATTTTAAATTTTAATTTGGCGTACATGTTTAGAGTCTGTTAAATAATTATGTGAATTGTGTTGTATGATTAGTAAAACCTAGGTGTTTTTATGGGATTGTGAAAGCCTTCTAATAACTTGTTTATTAAACAAAACAAAAAAAAGAAACATGTTTGAGATGTGTCCCAAGTAAGGCTTGGAACAGAATTAACGTAGAGTGGAATCTGTATGGATTGGGCGAGTCTGCATGGTTATCATGTTGTAATAGATCATCATAACAGTCATCATGGGTCATGCTGAATGTGTTGTTTTTGTGTTTATTTATTATATGCATTAAACAAAAGAAAACAGTTAGGCATAGACACTGGGTCACCCAATCGTTAGCTGTTGGCTATGTGAAAAATATTCTACAGTATTTTTGTGAATTGAGAGAAGACAGTGGAAAGTTTTTTAATTACTTAATTAATGTCCATTCATACAGTCAATGAACTGTTGTCTTTTTTTGGCAATTGAGTAAAGTATATTTTGTTACACAGAGCAGAGTGTTTAAAAGAAGACAAAGTATTAGTTGAAAGACAATTTTTCTAACTTTGAAACAGTTATTAGAGCTTTTTTTGTAACAGTTATGAAGTGTAATTATTTACAAAATTAACAGATGCCATCGTTAACACTCTCAAAATATGTAAATGTCTTTTGGTATCTAATTGTGATCGATTACTTAATTATTACCATTTGTTAATATTAAAGGTAATTTATAATGATGTGAACTACTTATGCAAAGAATTCCTTTCTTATTGGAAATTTTGATCCAAGCCGTCCTTCCCTTGTTCTTGTATCTAATCATTATTGGTAATGGTCAACAGACAAGGCCATTTATATACTCTCGTGAGGAAGATTTCCATATCATGTTGACAACATTTATTGAATTTTAATATATAAATTTGATGCCAGTATTAATATATAAACAAAGTACTATGCTAAAAAACACTAATCAATCTTTATACTTGAGAATGAAGTATTCCTAGCTAAAAAGAATATTAGTTAATAGAACAAATTTCATCAATTCTTTGGTTGTTGCTTTAATAATTTGTGTGAATGTGGGGAGGATTTGATTCAGTATAAATAAAAATAATTTATTAATGAATTAAAACTAACATTGGAAGTTTATGTGTCAGTGTGTCTGTTTGATGTTTATTGAAATTTCTTAAAAAATCACGTATTAAAAGTTGGTAACACTCTATATCAAGGGTAGTTATCAGCCTTCACGGTAGCAGGTCAATAAACAAGAATATTTGATAGCCGCAGGTTTCTCAGAACAGTTCACCGAGGGCGCAAGAAAGTGCTTACACGAACAGAACCAGTGATACACACGTTTTAATTTCACAGTACAGTGTCACAAGTACAACACGAATCAAACCAGATGGTGCTGGTTCTCAGCTCCCAGTTCTGAGAAACAAAAATTATGTTAAACATTGATTTACTTAGCGAGGTGACTAATGAATTATTATATTAAATGGACTGTTGTGTACTAATTTAATGGTGTGGCTTGTAAAGTGGAAATTTGTATCATTGTTCCTTTAATAATTGACTTGTTCGAAAAAGATAATTCTGTCATTATTAGAAGTTGTTGAATGTTAAAGTTAGATGTTATAGCAGATGTTGTGTGTTAAGAATATGTTAGTTTACTCATTTGTTTGGTCAAAAGTGTCCTGCATAAAACACAGTCCACACAGAAATAATCTTGTGTAACAAAAAATTGTACACTAACACCTCTAAAGTAGACACAACTTGATAGATGTATCCTCCCAAAAATTCATGGCAAAATTATTTGTCTTAATATTCTGAATAAGTGTTTATTCTAAATAAGTATTTTCTATAAAATCATTTACCGTAGTTGTTTCATTTAATCAGTCCGTTACTAACCAAATGGACAGTTTTTGTATAAAGAAAACTTCGTATGGATTACACTTAATGTTGTAGTTTTTTAATATTACTATTAGTGTTGCAATTAACTCTAGTAAATAAATAAATATCCTTTAACACTGGGAGAAGACATCGTTTCATGATATATCACAATTCACTAGTTGACAGTATCTTATTACTAAGCACGGTTTATTATTACACTACCGTGTTCATCAAACCCAACGTTATCCATTTTGTCTTTTGTGAATGTCTTGAGAACTGTCTGCAGAGACAACCCAGAAGGGTTAGTGTTGTATTTTAAAATGCAACATGGCACAGTTGTATTTTACATTCGCGTTGGACCTTTGGTGAATGTTTTTCCTTATGGAGATGGTGTATATTTTTTTTTACCGATTGTGTATTATGAAAACATCTTCACATTTTTGATAATAATGTAATGTAATTATAAATTTTTTATATAATTAATGATAACAAATAAATGTAATAACTAATATTATATAATAAATAATTATGTATTTGGAATTAAAAGAAATCTTTTCTTTCAAAATCAGGATGCGTTTTATGCAGGAGACTCTGTATGTGTAACTATTTCAGTATGTGTATTAGTTGCATACTTTGTGGAGTTGTATGATTGTGTATTTTTGTATGTCAAGGCCTGGAGGAATACCTGCACGTAACGCTAAAGGAGAAAGGCTGCTTCTGTTTATCGGTATTATAGACATTTTACAGAGCTATCGCTTGAAGAAAAAGTTGGAGCACACATGGAAAGCTATTCTACATGATGGTGTAAGCAATTTTTAAAGAATTTTCTTGAATGTTGAAGCTTTAGTAATTGACATTTTTTGTAACAGTGCCTTATTATAAACCTTTTAAGCAAATGTTCAGTACATAAAAGATATTTGTCTTTTGTTTTAGGATACTGTATCTGTGCATAGGCCTGGATTTTATGCGCAGAGATTCCAAGACTTTATGGCTAAGACTGTTTTCAAGAAAATTCCATCACGTAAGTTTTTTGACATTACAGTTACACTTTTTTGTAGTTGTGTAATATTAAAACGGTTTTCCAGTCATGTGAAAGTACTGTGTTAAAAGAAAAGACCAGTCAGTATTGTGCTGTTTTTTTTTGTTGTAAAACCAGATGGCATCTAAGTGTAGAATCAGGTTTGTTCTTCCTCAGAAAACCTAAACTCTTGTAACTCAAAAAGTCTTCTTCTTCTTTTTTTTTTTTTAATTAAATGTTTCACAATTAATAAAAGGTTCAGTTTAATAAAAAAAAGTTAAATAGACAATTGTTTAAGTTCAAGACAATGTACTGTGTCAAGCATGATGCTTTTTGTGATGGGTTTCAGAGATTTGGCTATATCTCATGTCAAATTTATAATATTCTGTAAACATTGATAAATTTATTTTAATTGTCTATGATTATTTGTAGCTTGTTTTTGACTGTTTTTAAGCTACCCAATTTGTAACTGATATTGTTTCCAGTTTTTCCACTGTGTTGTTTAAGATTATTGTGTTTGTCTTTGTCTCTGGGAAACTCCTGTTTCTTAGTGTATGTATTGTGAGATCTGTGTTTGTATAGAGTTTCAAATGGGGCAGGATAACGTTCTCTCTTGCGCACGCGCACACACACACACACACACACACACACACACACAACAAATCTTCAGAAAGAGAGTGAATCTGTGAGAATAGCTAATAATTAAGAAGAAACAATTGTAGATGTATGTAATTAGTTAAATCAGAGCAAATTTGTATTATCACTATTAACAAATTGTATTTGTTACCCTAGCTCGCTTCACTCATTAGTGGAGCCATCTTCATTAGAGGCTGCTTAAGCTTACTCCTTATATTGGAAGTCTTATTTTTGCCACTGTTTTCTGGTAATTGAGGAAACAGCAAACTATTCAGATCAGTATGTGCTGCAGGTGGCAAAGTTCAGAGAAATTTTTCTTAAAGGTATTCGTGAATGTGATCGCATAAGGATGTGAAAATGTGGATGTTCTCAAAAGAATTTTCCCAAGATGCAAAGCTTTTGATTTACTATCACCTCATTATCTGCCTGTAAGTTGTGTTTTTGACTATTGCCATTGAGTTCAATGTGGAAAAATATTGTGTTCTTCCTCTTTATGGTATTCTTCTGAAGCAGTTATAAAAGGTACATCCTTGTTATTTATGTGTATCCTTGTTTAAGCATTTGCCAAATGATAGAATTCACCAAATCACCCTGTCTGCCTCTCGTGTACCATCCTGTCTGCCGTGAGGCGGTACAAAAAGGAATCATAGTTATTATTTTTGTGTCATGTGTTTCTTTTACATTTGTGAAGTGCAGATAATAACAAAAAAGCATCAACAGAATCATGTCTTCTTTTCTAGTAACAGAACCCTTTAGCATCTTGAAGAAAACTGGCCAAGCTTCTTGTAATAGCAAATGTGGTAACGAAACATATACGCCATGTGTTAGAATTGTACTTTCTGTAGCCAGGACATTTGAGATTGATGGGGATAAGTGGTTTTAATAACGCATATTGAGTATACTTAGATATTGTTGTGCAGATTATTGTAGATAAGTTTGATATCAGCGACCAGAATAAATTGTCTCTGAATATATATAAAATGGTTTCTGGAAATCAGAATCGAATCTTATTTTGTAAAAGCTAGAAGTTCAGATTTCTTGGCAGTGTTTTGTGTTAATGGACGATGTGTTTATATTCGTGTGTATAGGTCTTGCCATACTGTGAATTCGGGAACATTATTATTTTACTGTGATAAATTTAACCTCATAATTAAATTTTTTTCCAAACAAAATGAACCCACTTTTATGTGTGGATATTTATACATTTACTGTGTTACAGGTTTTTGTTAGTTTTTGAAAGCACACATGTAATTCTGTTGTGCATGTGTGTTGATATACTTTGTCACACATTCTTTTATCGTCTGAAACTTCAAAAATATGGTCACTGAGCAATGCCTTGTGTAATTTACCATGAACACTACAAATAAATATACTCATAACTTGGAAGCACTGTGTATATATTTATATTTTGTAAGTTTGTAGTAAATATCATTTTTTGGTTTTGTGGAAGCATGTGTTTGGACAGTTTTCATGTTAATTTCTGATATCCGTGTGTATCACATGTATAAACATGAAGCTTGTTATGTGTACCATGTCAAAGTTGTGATATGAGTGTTGTCTGTATATGCCTCAGTATATGTGTGTGTTCGCGTGTGAATACGGAATCTAGTTTTCCATGATACTGATAGGCGATTTACAGTTGGAGGTTCATCAACACTAACGCCAACGTGCAGCCCCCTTTACTTCAGAGGCCCATCTAACTATTTAAATAAAAGACTCTTGTGCATGTATGTTATTATATAATTTGACTTCCAATAAGGTGTTTAATTGATCTGTGCATAAATGAGTACAGGTCCACTGTATCTGTCTACAGCATTTGTTACCCCCCCCCTCCATAATATATCATACAACATATCAAAAGTGTAAATTCATTTATACATAAAATGAGTTAGTGAAAGCAAAGGTGTCTGACAAAATCAATTAATCTGTTTAAAGATATTTATGAATTTTTCATTAATATGTAATGTTTTCAGTTGTCATCATTTGAATTCTCGTAGAAGGAAAATATTACCAAAATTCAAAATCTAATCATGTTGCCTCAGTACTTCAGTAATTGTTTTAATTGGTCCAAGTTTAGTCATAGGTACATTATTCAGAATGTAAAATCTTCATATCGCATTATGTAAAGTCGTCAACAAAGCTATGTAAATGGAATTCAGAAAATGTAAACACTTCTTATTTTGTACTGCTGGTTTTATAAGCATTTTACTGTCAGCATAAATATACAGTGCCAGAGTTTCTGTTTCGAAAGGTATTTCCAGTAAAATGATAAATATGGAAACTTGCACTTTTTTAGTAGTAGACTTTCTCTACGACGTGGTTGCTAAATTTCTTATCTCTGGTGTGAGAGGTTCAGGATCTGTGTGGATAGGATTACCAGATGCAAATGTTTTGAAGCAGGAAATTTCTATTCAGAAAAGCTGAACAAAGTAGGACGTTTTGTTTTTACTCATATAATGAAACTAACAGGCCAATAGAAAATTATTTTACAACAAATTTACTTGTTAGAATCCAAATATAATTTATTTTTCCAATTTGTCAAATGATTGATAATAAGGAAAAATATTCTTTCGACATTAGCATTATGTGAGAGAACAGAAAACACCTGGGGATGATGTGTATGGTTCTTCAACCCTAATTCAGTAAGTGATATACTGAATCTTAGTCTTATTAGCCAACTGGTACAACAGACATACATGTTATATAGCTTAAACAATCGTCTGATTTCCTGCAGATATGCATATTCCATAGTACAGATGTTTAGTTGTTATGTGTGTTCAGTTGTACAGTTGTTCTCACTGTAGCAATTCTGTAACATAAAAGTACAGACAGGCTGCACAAAAGTATAAAAATGCGGACATGTCCTTCCAACTCTGGTAACTCTGATTTGTGTCTACTTCTGACATCATGGTCAGATCAGAATTATGGCTGAGAACCATGTAGTGAGGTTGCTACCTGCTTATCTGTAAAGATGCTATCTGACGGAATATAGCTATTGTGCTAGGAATCTTATATTGGATTTCATTGAGACTGTTGACAAATTATTTGTTTTTCTAGGTTCACTTGTAGTCAGTTTTGAATTTGTTTGGCTGTTTGCTTTTTAAACAGCAAAAAAGCGAGACATTGTCTAATAAAAGCAGGAAGAAAGTGATTAATACTGTATACAAAGTTGGAATATTTTTAATGTTCTTCATTTAAAACATCCAACTTTATTCTCTCTGTCATATCTTAGTTGGTACGTAGAGCTTTGGATGTTTACAGCAATGTGGTGCTGTCTTCTGTAACCTTCATTTGTAGACTTGGGCAGTAATCAGCTGTATTTGTAAGTCAAGCAGTGTGCAGTATTAATGTTAGTAAAATCTGGTACTGGTATTGAATTAGTTATAGAAAGGAAAAAGAATTATCTACTTCTCCATTGCAAATGTTGTGGTGATATTATTTTCCATTATAATAAAAACTGTTCCTGTTGATTGCTAAAATAAACTCATGCCTGAGTACTAATACTCTGTGAATATTTGATACCGAGTTAGTAGGTATTACTCTGCAAAGTCTGTTCTAACGGTCTTTTGCCATTAAGAGCCATGTTTACAGAGTGTAGCAGTAACTCCACCTGCCTCAAACTGAGTACTAATACTCTTCAACATGAGGTGTTAGTATGTTGTCAGATTTAGTAAAAACTGCAGGAAATATAAAATTATTATTTTGTACAGTCTCATACTGAAACTAATGTTGCCAAACATCATTGGCTACTGTCAAATCTTACTTTCTTCCCTTTAACTGACATAAAATTCACACCTTATCTTATCACTAAAAGCACAAACAAGCTATACGTGTGCTTGAATTTTGTGTTCTGGAATATTTTTCCTCTTTTCTAATGCATACAAGCTACTTCAAAAAAGGCAATTTTTTACTGACAATAAATGTTTCTGTATATATCGTAATAGGCTCATTTTGTGATGATTGGAAACAGTTATTCGTATTTTATTCAATCAGCTAATTTTATAACCCATTAAAAATATTCTCATTACAATTTCTGAACTACTTTCTTTTGGTCTTGGAGTACTTTTCTTTAGGTTTTTAATTAGTCAGCATACGCAGGAGAGTCTTAACTGATTTTTTTTTTTGCTTAATAGTTCGGATTAGGTTCATGCTTGTAATTGATGTATGGAGTGTGTGGATTGTTTAAAACTGTGTATAGAATATGGTAGAGTCATGGTTACACTACCAATATTTGACACATTTCGAGGGAACTATTCTACCTATGTTATGACAACAGGCTTATGAGCCCTGTAAATAATTAATAAAATTATCAAAGAGGAATTTTATTGTGTTTTCTTTCTCAGCCTTTAATTTTAATATTTATCATTTTCATTTAAGAACTATAATGTCGTTTTTATCTTTAAAGTGATTTTCCATTACAAACTGTGCTGGGAAAAGAACAAACGATGTCATACACCTTTGAAAATTAGACATAGCACCATGCTGTTCATAGAGTCTTATAGTTATCCTTACAAGATTGTGATGTAGAATTGCCATCAACTTTCACTACACATTTAGTGTAGAGAATTTGAGCTTTCATTGGAGTCATAGATTAGCCTAAAATATTAAATTTAAAACGCATTTCTGAAGGCTTCATATGCCTATGCATTGTAGGAAACTATTTGTTGTATCTGTCGTGTTACAGATGAGCTCCTTCTATCAACGTATATATTTAACCACTTGATAATGTCATTTCTGAAGTGATCTTTTTTGTCCAGACAACCGAATGTTAGGCATTGTCTATGTTTTTACTGTATGTTGAAAGGTTGTAGATCATCAGTTAAAGTTGGCCATTACAATGAATTTACATGTAATATCCAAATATCCTATATCCAAGTTGTATCTCTTATTATGGCTTCTTATAAATACAAATTGTTGATTAATAAGAAAAATGATAGAATGATGTTGGGTACATGGTGTCTATCTCTGTTATCTATAACCAGAAAAAATTCACTTTTGACACAGGAGTATTGTGGGTGAACGAGTATTATATTTTACCACCTGATTGATGTTAATTTTGATCTGAAGGTGAAGTAATGCTTGATGAAACTGCTTGTATGCATACGTGATTACAGACTTATACTTGTATCACATTTATTACGTCTTAGTCAAACTAAGACGTAATAAATGTGATACAAGTATAAGTATTTTCACCATGTTCATAAAGTGCTTTGATCATTTCCTCAAATATCATTTGATCAACCAAGGTTTTTCTTACAAGCCTTGCTGAAATTGGCATCAGAATCCTACAGTTTGTATTAATTTTCCAACAAATTTGTGTTTTGAATTTAGGTGAAATGTTCATATGAGTATTTGTTAAGCAGAAATGAATAATGCATCTCAATGCATCTCTGCATGTAACTTCCACCCACCTCATTCATTTAAGTGTGATTGATAAGTGTATGTGTGTGGATAGTTGACAAAATTGTAAATCGTGTGCTTTTTGGAAGAAAACTTGGTCCGAATATAAAGAGAGTATTGTGTCGAAACAGATGAAAGTATGAAGAAGAAGAGTACAATTAATAATAAAATAACAGCCTTTCAGTTTAACATGTTCTATTTATTTTAATGCCATACCTTTCAACCCTTAGTATGATGATGCATCCTCAGTCGCTCAACTGAGACAGAGCATAAAGTCGTGACCAACCCCTATTTATACAATAAGCTCCACCCAAAATGTTATAAACAAGCTTATAATTTACACCAAAGTATCCCCATCCAATAACCCCAAAAAGTTGCAATAAATTAGTATTTTCAAAATTAAAACATAATGTATAAAAGAAATATTTAACCACAATAACATTTCGCCATTTTTTACAACACAAAGTATTGCATTGTTTATGTAATACGATCCTGTCACCATATTTAAAACAGGTTTCCAAACTACATAGCAAGTATATATATTGTCTCTCTTAAAGTTGTTATTTTTATAAATTTCTATCACCTCTCGTATCACCTGTGAAAAATGGTTCTGAATCTTTGCTGTACCTGTTGTTTCTTCAAGTAAAAGAAAGATATTAATCTTCACAGCTGTGTTGCGTTATTGCTGATTTCACTATGTCTGTTTTCTTCACCTGTCTTCACGTTTCATCCATATACACAGCACCACAACTGCATGGGACTTTGTAGGCGCCAGGAGTTGGAAGAGTTGTCTTGGGTTTTGCTGACAGTAACATTTGACCTACCTTCCTAATTGGCTTGAAAATAGGCTGAATATTATGTTTCTTCAGAATCTGGCTGATCTTGTCAGAGTCCCTTGTGCATACAATAAGTAAGTGTGTCGATTTTCTACTTCAGCATAATCGACTTCAGTTTTACATATTTATTACTGCTTTTCCACAACTGCTTTATGAAGGTTCGCCTGATTTCTGTGTGATTGTACTCATTACTGCGAAGCCCTTTCCTTAATACAGCTTGTTCCATACAATATACAGCTTCTACAGCTTGTTCCGTAGTCCAGTTGTTCTCATCTGATATCTATATTGCTATATTTATTAACAAGTTTAGGACTCCTTGTTTTTGTGCCGGATGATGATGTGACTCGGCATTCAGATAATGATTTATGTGTGTTGGCTTTCTATAAACAGTGTGGCCCAATCTTAAGTCCGACTTCCTTGTTGTCCTCAAAGAATGAAAGCGACCCATTTACCTCCATCTCCATCGTGAACCAGATGTTTGGGTGTATACTGTTTAGATGCTGCAGAAACATGCCTAAGTCTCTGCCCAGTGCCTAGGTCTGCCTAGGTCTCGTATCATTCACGTATACAAATTCGCTGCAACTGGCGGTAGAGAAGAATCCATATCCTCTCTGTTTACGTTCTCATAATACTTTTCATTATACCAGAAGTAAGTAGAATTTAAATAAGTCTGTGCCATTCATGTTAGATGAAGGTACAGAATATTTTATATCAGCTCCGTAGTCTACGGTATAGGCACCTTGGTGAACAAATATTCTACATCTGACCAGTCTTCAAGTGTAGCGATTTAACAGTCCGCACGAAGTTCTTAAATCTTTTATGTAGGAATCACATGTACCCCTAGCTGTTTTCCTATTGTTACGACAGTCTACTCGATCGTCGTAGGTACAGTGGAAACAAAATAAGTACAAGACAACAGTTAAGTCACTAATCACACCTTTAATTTTTACAGTAAAACAGTTCGTAATTAACAACACAGTGTCTACAACAAATCAAATGAAAATTGTTCACACGCAATAAAATGTCCACTAATATTAAAACTCAATTGTATTACAATTATACCGTCCGAATATAAAACGCAACACTTCACTAGTAACTACTTGAACGTACACAGTAATATCGCTACTATAACTCTCGGACCGCACTATCCAAAATTGCAACTGATACTCTCGAACCGCACTATCCAATATCTCGCATTGAACTGAAAACTAAGGCCGCTACCTGATGTATTTATAGTCACGCTCACACACCAGAAGCTTCCAAACTGCGTCTTATCTCTCGTGAACTACGTAATTACTACGGCCTTGACACAGGCCGGGCGCCCGAGCGAAGCCCGGCACAGTCGAGAAGATTCTCGGAAAATGCGTATAGCAGCACATACGCCACACGCATTATATCGAGATCCTTCTGGCACATTCGATAAACACATAGATTGTTCTGTGCTGTCGTAGCACTGCCCCCTCCTTAAGCCTGTTCGTCCCGAACTGGCAAAGCGTCTTCGAAGTAATACTCGACCAGGCGATCTAGGTGGACGTCCTTGCGAAGGATAATTTTCCTGTTCTTCGAATTCAGTCTCGTGTGATCCGAACATCATGTTCCCAGGAATGCGAGTCTTTCGCGCAACCACTAGTTTCGCGGGAATCACTCTCGTTGCGTCATGTACTGATGACCTAAATACCACTGGCTGATCCAAGTTTGTTTGGTTCTCGTCAACAACCTCTTGCGTAACCTCATCTTCAACCACTTTACCCTCGGGCGCTTCTATCAGCTCAGGAACAAGCAAGAGTTTTGTCTTGACACCCATAGTTGGCTTTCCAATCACTTCTTTTGTCGTTATACTTATTTGTACTTCCTCTGCTAGTTCTTCCTCCATTTCCGCTTGGAACAGGGAGGGTTCCTCTTGACCAGACTTGTTGACTTTTTCTTCGACTAATGCCACTCGCTTAATCGAATGGTTGGTAGACCCTGTCATTTTAGCCATGTAAAGCTTTATCTTCTCTTGGCCAACCTTCAGGACATTCTCTCTCAAGTCCACAACGAATCCGTAGGCATTCATAATGTCCGTGCCAAGAATCACTTCATCGACAATGTCTGCAACGAGCATTTGGTGGTTAAACTCGAGAAGACCCAAGCGTACACGTACGTCTACCTTTCCTAGCACCTTGACAGGGCTTCCAGTCACAGTCTGTATTGTACAAGAGCTAATTAGAGGCTGGCGGTTGCTGACTAAGTCAGGGCGCACAATGGACACTGTAGCGCCCGTGTCAACTATAAATGATCGTCATTTACCTTCCGCAAATCCATTAATGATCAGGTTTCCACTAATCTTATGTAGCGTGGAAACTGTGCTGTTCTGAAGCTTTACTTCTCCAATTGGTGCGATCACTCCCTTCTCTCAGTATTTTCTTCTCCCAACAGTCTACCTGTAGATGACCATGTTTCCCACAGTTGTAACACTTCGGTCTTCTGTTTTTGTCCTTTGGTTCGAAGGATCGTTGTGGTGCTGCTGACTTCTTAAACTGTTGTTTCTGAATCGTCTCTTTATGCCGTCCGCTATGACGATACTGTGATATTGGATCCATTTGGCTACAACGTGATGGCATACTTTGATTAATGTAGGTCGCCGACTTGGCAGCTTCAAAACGGAGAGCATGAACAAGAGCGTCTGATTTATTATCATGCCGAGCCATTCTTAACACTTGTTGTAACTGACGATCTCTGATACCGTCAATAAACATAATGAGAGAAATCCACTTCCGGAAGTCCTCCGATTTTTCGGGATAAGCCAATCTCGTCAGTTGGTCGACATTCGCTTCAAACTCTTGAAGGCTCTCCCCTGAACGCTGTCGCCTCGCTTTAAGTTGTTCACGGTACACTTCGCACAAATGCTGGTCACCGTACCGTAATTCCAGAGCTTTAGTTAATTCGGCATAGACGTTCTGACTGTCAGATGGCACTTTGTGTATTAGCTCTGTGGCAGGTCCTTTTAACGCAAGAATGAGTGAAAGGCCTTTCTCTTCTTCCGTCCAGTTATTTAAGCGAGCGGCAGCTTCAAATTGGCGATGATAAGTTGCCCAGTAGGTGCTTCCATTAAACGATGGGGCCTTTGCAAAAACTGACCTTACTTCAGTTAATAGCGTTCTTTGATTTCTCTGATATTTTGAATCTTCTAAGCTTGACATACTTGTTTTCATAGTTGACACAGATTTTTCTATTTCAGATATTCTGTCAATTTGTTTGTTCAGCTCACCTTGCAACAGCACAAATTTTGCAGTGGTATCCTCTTGTATGAACGTCTTAACGTTGTCTGCTTGACGGCTAAATTCTTCTTTTTTTTGTCCCTCTGGTATTTCATTTTCACGATTACGTTTTTCGTCTTGTTGTTTTTCTGCTTCTTCTCTTTCCTGTCTTCGTTCTTCTTTTTCTTGTTTCTGACTTTGCTGTAGCATTGCTCGGAATGCTTCTATCATCTGACTGGTATCCATTTTATTAATTAATTATGAACTACACTCGTCTTGTACAAAGTATCCACTGTTTCCACTATTAACCGTTCTATCCCACTTCTGACACCACTGTTACGACGGTCTACTCGATCGTCATAGGTACAGTGGAAACAAAATAAGTACAAGACAACAATAAAGTCACTAATCACACCTTTAATTTTTACAGTAAAACAGTTCGTAATTAACACACAGTGTCTACAACAAATCAAATGAAAATTGTTCACACGCAATAAAATGTCCACTAATATTAAAACTCAATTGTATTACAATTATACCATCCGAATATAAAACACAACACTTCACTAATAACTACTTGAACGTACACAGTAATATCGCTACTATAACTCTCGGACCGCACTATCCAAAATCGCAACTGATACTCTCGAACCGCACTATCCAATATCTCGCATTGAACTGAAAACCAAGGCCGCTACCTGATGTATTTATAGTCACGCTCACACACCAGAAGCTTCCAAACTGCGTCTTATCTCTTGTGAACTACGTAATTACTACGGCCCCTTGACACAGGCCGGGCGCCCGAGCGAAGCCCGGCACAGTCGAGAAGATTCTCGCAAAATGCGTATAGTAGCACGTACACCACACACATTATGTCGAGATCCTTCTGGCACATTCGATAAACACGTAGATTGTTCTGTGCTGTCGTAGCACTATGTATGTAGCCACTTGGTAGGTTGCTGAGTTAGTAGAACTGACTATTGGTCTCTTCGGTACTCCTTCCTTATGTACTTTTGGTAGTCCATACAATCTAGGTGGCCCTGGATCAGAATTTAGAAGACGTTTCTTTGTCCTCTCATCTCATTGGTTGTGGTTAAATATTTTTGTATGCATTACATTTTAATTTCAAAAATAATAATTTATTGTAACTTTTTTGGGTTATTGGACAAGATTACTTTTTTGTAAATTATGGGCTTGTTTGTAATGTAGTGGGCGAGCCTTACTGTATAAATAGGGTGAAGTTGAGCCACTGAGGATGCTTCATTATTTGGATGAAATGTTTGTTTTTAAAATAAATAAAATGACACATGTCTTACGGAAAGACAGTGTTGTTATTATTAATGAAACCCATGAAAGTTTACGAGCGAGAATATAATTAGTAGGACAGATTCTAGCTCCTACTAAGGAAATCAGTCCTGTCATATTCTTGTTGATAGTGCCTTTACCTATTACTTAAAAAATTATTAAGTGCAAGTCCAACAGAACCAATTTTCTTTAAAACTCTAACCAAAAAACGTAAGCAGTTTACACATTTTTTAAACTTATAACAACAAAATATATAGTTTATATAGGAAATTCTACAAAAGCTTTGTATGTCGTAAGGAAGGTGCAAGTAGCTAAGGAACAGATTTTTGTCATAGAGGCATTCATTAACAGTCATGACAAAAGTGTTGAGGTTCACAGTGTGGTGTCAAAGTTTGAAACACATGTTGTGTCTAAAAAGAAACAGAACGTTCCTTAACAATTTTCTTGGTAACTTGAATTTGGTGTATCCCATTCAGAGTATTCCTCTGTACCATTAACTCCCAACATCGTTTCTCAGTAGGCATTATGCCTGGAACTCGCTCAGTGAAATAGTGCATATATCTCATAGTGAATTTTTCTTAATTTTACTAGCTGATTGAAAATGGAGGCCAATTTTGTTTCTTGAACAGGAAAGTCGAAGGTGTCACATTGAAGAGTAATGGGCCGAGTTGTTACCTGTTTTGCCAGTTATTGTGTGAATGTAGTGTTGTAATGTAGCAACAGTGTGTCCAGCCACTGGTTTCTCACTGACTGCATTACTATCAAAGTTTTTGTTCATTGTTTAATTGCCAATTCCTGATGAACAATATTCTTACAGTCAAAAAAGACAATCATCATAACCTGTGTATGTTTGCAAAACTGATGATTGTCCCACACACTTTAACGATTGTGGTTTACCATACATTGCCACGTCTTTAGTTATAACATTTTTCAGATAATCATCATCATTTGAATGGCATGGAAGTTAGTGACTGATACATTGTGTTTCTGATTTTTTCTTCTTTGGTCAGCAGCTATGAAACAAATTTTGCAGAATGATGAAAGTTTAGTTTTTCAGTCGAAGCAGTTATGTTTTGCAAATGCTTCCTTCTTCTTGTACTTCACTGACAGTCAGCTGACAATTTTATTTGTTTGTAGGATGAAGTTTTTAGCCATTGCCCACGTTTTTACTACTTGCATCTGTTCTGCCCAAGTCAAATGAGAAATTGACTCATTACATTGTTTACGGTTCATACATTCTTCGCTGTAGCCTTGTAACTTTTCACATTTTGCCAAATTTAAAACAAAATTTAACACACACACACACACATTCTTTGTTCTAGAGCCTTCTTGAATGTTTTTTGTGTAGATTTCTGAATCCCAAACACCACACGATTCATGCCATCACAAAAGATAAGCTTATATGCAAAGTGGCTGGTATACTATGCCATCACATTTGGGTGCTTTATGTACTTTTGTGGAGCAACAGATTTTCACTGTATATGCAAATTACTTTGAAAACTGGTACACATTTGTATGATGAAGTTGGTAGTAGGATATAATTTAATTACAGTATTGAAAATTCTTTATTGTCAGTTGTATTATTTTCTAAAATCTCTACTTATTTCACTTGATGATAAATATCATCTAAAAAAGATGTCGACAAATAGTAATGCCTGTAAAATAATCAACAGAATATCAAATTTTTTGAAGGGTAACTCATTACGTCCTTATTTAATGTACACAGAGATATATTTGGTCGTATAGTATGTTTTGTGAGCTGATGTTAGTTTAGTATATTTTGAGACACAGACACACACATAATTAATAAACATGTTTTTATTCCCCCTAATTTTTAATTATTTGCTTTGAGGTAGTCATCTTATCAATGTTTTGTTTAAAGTAGATGTGTTGAATTCTTAGCACATTGCAGCTAGGAAAGATGTAGACTCTTTAGTAGTATTGTGTTGTAATATGGTTATTATTATAACCTGGGTATGGAGTGTTTATTAAGAAAAGGGCTTGTGTTTGTAGACCTGTTAAATAGTACAGTAGTATTTCTGAGTATCACCTGTCGTATAGTTGAAAAGACAAAGACACTTCCATATTTCTGTCAACATTATTTACTGACCTATTATTTTTATAAAGTCATGTACTTAATAATTAGTACAAACTGTATTCTTGTATGTCTGTGTAGGAGATTTGAATTCTAGTATGTCAGTAGATTACTGGAAACCTGTATTCTTGAATATAATTTCTGAAAATTATATGGAGTATTTTATCAGATGTTTGTGATTTAAAATTTTAACAGAAAGTCACATGAGTTGATAATAATTGTCTTTTTTGTGTATGCCTGAAACTTTGTGTAAACAAAATTGACAGTGAATTCAGAAAGTCTGTTAAAGAAACAAATGAAAAATTAGGAAAGAATACGATGACTTCGTAAAAACATTTATGTAAGCATTAAAACAAGAGTATGTGTACTGGCTTGGTATTTTAGGTGAAGCTGAGGTATATGTTGTGTTTGTTATTTCATGTTTATGTGTCTTCTCTTTGTCTGTCTGGCTTCCGTCGGTCTAGTGGACTTACCAGAAATTAAAGGAAACCACAGGAAATTCAGAACGCTGGTTAGCAGCTATATAGGTATGAGGTGTGACTCCATCTCATGCATGTGTTTGTCTTTTTTTGTCTATTTCCATTTAATGTTTCTGATTCATTTTGCTTAATCTTATAACTCTGTGTTAAACAGTGAATGTTTTTTTGAATGCTTTTATTGGTGTTCTTTTATTTAAAAAAAAAAGGTGCCAACAGAAGAAAAGCTAAAATAAAGCTGAATGTTGTTTTTATTGAAATTGTTATTTTTGTGCTTTCCTGTGTTTCTTATTATTTTCTAGTTTTAAATAACTAGTTTGAATTACATATTTCATCTATACATTTTGTGATTAATGTAATTAACTTTGGAATAACATTAAGAGAGGAGTTTTGTAAATAGAATTTGTGTAACCAATAGATTGTTGAATAATATATTTAATTTTTTTTACTTTTACGTGTTCGTGACTGTTGTTCTTTTTTTAATTCTCAGTTTACATAGAAAAATAAATTATTTTATTAACATACAATTAACAGATTACTAATTAGTTACTTAACTGTTAACATTTTTAACATACTCTAATTAGTTGCATATAAATTCATGAAGATGTTATTGAGGCAGCACTAATTATCAGGATTTCTATAGCGAGAAAGTGAGAAGAGTTGGATTAATGCAAAAACATAGTTTGCTGATTGCAGTAAAATATGTTTTCATACGGAATAAAACTGTATTTTTTTTCTTTTAAAATGAAGAGTGATATGTAAAATGGAAATATGTATTGGCTCTTTGTGTTTTGTCTCACAAATGTTTAGTAATTATGTTTTTAACTGTGGCATACTCAGTTAGCTTTTGTTTATTGTGTTTTAATTAGGAAAAATTGGCTTTTGATTTTGCATCTATAAAAACATTGAAAGCACAAAAAGTGTGTTCATGCACACACCCACACACATACACACGTGCACACACATTTTTATGTATGATTATAATTTATTGTACATAGAAATTATATTCTTTATAGTTGTTAAGTATTTAGGTTTTCTGCTTAGTAACAAAATATTATAAAGTACAGTTTTGTCAATTGGAAGACAGCATTTGAAAAATAACAAATGGTCATAAGTCAGTGTCCCAATCACTGTATAGTTTGCCAAAGTGTTCTTGGTCAGGTGAGAGTGATAGTATTCTTGCGGATGTTGAAGTTGACTTATTTCCTGTTTTGGGGCAAGACGTTTACATTCAACATGTACAACTCTCTGTCACAGTATATTTTATTATTAAAGACCATAAGAATAGTAACAAGAAGACTTGAGAATGGTAAGGGTAATTCGCTATCCATTGCCAATTTGCATGTATTAAATGTTTTTTAAATCGTTTATATTTTCCTTAAGCTAGTAGAATTAAGAACAGCCTTTGGTTTAAATCACACCAAACGTTTTGTAATAAGGCTAGTCCTGAGTCTGGAAATAACAAGTTATTTTCTTAAGGCTACTGTACAGTTCTAAATGACTTGTACGAGGTGTGATTGGAAAGTTTTAAGACAGGTGCCGCCATTGCTCTATAGGAGGGGCTAGGTTTGCCCGCGGGTGTGGAAGGGGAAGCTTGTTTTGTTGTTGAAACGTTGTGAAACGATCACCGCGACATCTTTGTTCAGTAGAGAGTGGCATCCTGGTGAGTGAGGATGTGTGATTGGGAAAGTGGATGAAAAAACGGAACGACGAGTTTGTGTCAAATTTTGTTTTAAAACCGGGAAATCAGCTTCGGAGACTTATGAACTCTTACAAACAGCTTTCGGGGATAAATGTCTGAGCCGGTCAAATGTTTTTATCTGGTTCAACAGATTCAAAGATGGCCGCGAATTAGTCGAAGATGACCCCCTGGTCCGGTCGGCCTTCCACTTCAAAAACCAACGAAAACAATGTGAAAGTTCGCGATTTAGTGCGCTCTGACCGTAGACTTACAATTAGGGAGATGGGTAATGAACTGAATTTAAGTTTCTACGTGGTTCAGTCAATTTTAAGTGAAGATTTGAACATGCGTCGAGTGTCCACGAAATTCATTCCGAAATTGTTGTCAGACCAGCAGAAACAATACTGACTTGAAGTGTCCGAAGAATTGTTTAATCGGGCCGAAACTGACCCAGATTTGTTAAATAGGGCAATTACAGGTGACAAAACATGGGTTTATGGGTATGACCCAGAAACAAAGACACAATCATCGCAGTGGAAGGGTCCAAGTTCGCCATGACCGAAAAAAGTGCGACAAAGTCGGTCGCATGTGAAGACAATGTTGGTGGGTTTTTTTTTTCGATTCTATGGGTATCGTGCATCACGAATTTGCCCTTAGGGGGCAGACAATCAACCAGGAATACTATAAAAGTGTCCTTCAGCGTTTGCACGAAAATTTGCGGAACAAAAGGCCTGCACTCTGGCGAGCAAGAATTGGGCCCTCCACCACAACAACGCACCGGCTCATCGTGCGTTCTCGATCACAGAATTTTTTGCCAAATGCAAAATTCCTGTGCTTCCGCAACCCCCCTATTCCTCTGATATAGCCCCTGCCGACTTCTACCTATTTCCTAAATTGAAAATTTCGCTGAAAGGGAAT